>OY992530.1:87315562-87770544 GCA_963921185.1 Dasysyrphus tricinctus | reverse complement strand
AACACAAAAATGTGAGAAGGTTTTAATAATCTGCAGGTGTCCTGTTGGATTGCGATACGATTTAGGAGTAATGTTTCACATAATTTCCAGTAAAGTGCGGGGTCGGTCGTTGGAAATCACTGAGAGAATGTTTCGATTTTATTTGATTTTCGATTTTATTTTATGTGATTATAAACGTTTGCGGAGCTTGCTTATCACTCATAATACATTTTGGGTTGGATAAATATTTTGTATACTTATGCTTAGGGATTAAATAAATAGTTACTAGATCCATATTATGTTGGCCTAATTTATGTCGGTTCATATTATTGAAGTTTGATTTACACAATTATCCACGTAGTTCCTGAAAATATGGCCAAAGGGTAGACAATGTGCATATTCGAGAGGACAAAAGCGTCCACTGGTTTTTCAAGTCCTACTCTCACCTCCAAGTGGTGAACATTGGGTGTCTACCCAACTAAAAAAATTGCTTCGTATTTCAGACATTAAAGAGTTATTTGTTTCTATAACGCTGTTATTACCCCTCTGACGGGAAGTAAATACCATGTTGGAGCATTATTATTCCTTAAATATTTTCTGGTGCTAATTACATATATTAGCTTGATAGAAGCGATTTACCAATGTTTCTTTTATCTCTCTATATTGATGCTACTATGAAATAACGACGGAGCTTTCGCTTCTATAGTCAGCCTGTAAAATTATTAAACAATCTTTATGTTAGTGTCTGTTACTTCGTTTCTATATTGCTTGTATTGGTATGCTTAAGTGCAGCCAAAAACCATTTCTGCTGTACCAGTGAAAACACAAACCACTTCTGGTATACTAAAGAGTATAGCCACAAACCAGCAGTGAGGAGAAAGTGCATAAGTTCTTTTTCATCGTAAATATATACTTCCATGGCCGAGCGCTTAGCGTGGTGGACTTTCAGTGTGAAAGAAACATGGTGCGAATCCCACAGAGACCTTGTAATTTGTATAACTTAAATAATATCATATCTAATACATTCTAAGATTGCATTTCAGATAAAAACTATCAAATAAAATATCAGCAAATAAATAATATAAAATAAAAATATAAATAAATATTTTTATTTATCCACCTTCTTCTATAAGACCTCTTAATTGAGTCCAATAAATGTTTTTCGGGGCAATTGAATTTACTCCATAAAGGTCCAATAGGAGCTTAAAAAGTGCACCTTTTTAACTCTATGGACTATTATATAATGCTGGCAAGAAATGATTATGAGAAGCTTCTTTGGATGATTATAGGGGCAAAATTGCTATTTGGGTAATTTCTATAGTACCTCAATCGGAGATGAGGTCTCAATCCCTGTAGACTGTTATTGGGGGTGCAAAGAAGAGAGGGGGAGGAGTGTTCCCACTTAGAACTTTTCTCTTCATCAAGGTGGTAATTGATGAATTCCACAGATGAAATCAACGGTGGCATCTTCCTCTATAATTCCAGTCAGGTTGAAACACTTATTGAACACCTTACATGGACTATTACATACGATATATTCAGAGCCCAGGGTTATAAGGAGTGATAATCCGGATTAGTAATCAAACTCCACATCCTTGGAGACATATTAAGGATCTTGTTCTCCAGGTTGGGGGTGATGGTATTGGGGTGACTTCCCAGCCACGTAAGTCTATTAAGTTGCAAAGCAACAAACGGATTTGATGTTGATGAACCTAGCAAACGAAATAAGGACAACTAACTTCGGATCTGCACGTGGAATATTAAAATGGGAAGAGTAAAAACGTCTTTGGTGACACAATCGGAAGATGTATAGCCTCACTCGACACCAATTCCAATAACGAACTCAGGTTAATCGACTTTGCTGCGGGGTGAAACGTTGTTATAGCTTAGCTAGTACGCAGTTTCCCTTTCTCGATGAACACAGGGAGACATAGCGATATCTAGATTGACTACATTAAGGATGTCCAAACGTTCCAAAGGGCCAACGTTGACTCAGACCACTAACTCGCTGCAGCTGATGTATAATGCTACGCATATCCAGAGCAAAGCCAAAAAAGAAAAATACTGAGGAAATTCGACGTGCGTCAAACGGCTACAGTCGGAAGAAATCACCAGGTCCTTTCGTTTAGAGTCTCCCGCACCTTCTTGAATAACCATCAAGCATCGACAACCAGTGTAAGAATTGCCAGAAAAGCATCTTGGCATGCAAGGACGATCAGGGTAACATCTTAGTAGTATCGCTGGGGATATGGAAAAATTATTTCTGCAAATTGTTTATCGGGGATGACGAACCGAATTCCGCTACAATGCAGATTACACCATTCGTGATGAATTTAGCAAACAATTCCATCTCGTTAAATTGAAGATAACTTTATTTAATCTTAAATATCTAATAAGGCTGCTGCAGCTGATGGCCTCGCAGCCAAGGTGTTCAAGGTGGTTAGCGATAAATTGGTTCATCGGCAAAATATGGTCGGAGCAAAACATGCCCGATCCTTGTGCAAAACTGAAGACAGCAGTGACAACACTGACATTTTACCCGAAGGTCGGTCAACTCAACACTTATCTCTTAAGACATACCTCATTATTTTTCCTCTACGAGTTTGGTATTTTGAGGCATTTCCACCCCTTTTTTTCATGTTAAAAACATTAAAATTTACCAAAATATTCGAGATTCCACCCTCTTGACATACAAACAATAAAATGCACGACTGGGTCGCACGTACTTGCTCATATGTTCAAGATACTGCGGGCTTAAGAAAATTGTATATAAAAACATGGAAATTATGAGAGAAAAATGTAGTGAAGCATGAAATACGACATTTAAATTGGCTAAAACAACTCTTTTGACAGTTTGAGGTGAAAAAAAAGAATGTCATCTTAATTCTTGATTGAATATGATTGTATGGGAAAAAAAATTTAAAATCGTTGAAGCGGTTTTTTAAAAAATAATTTTTTATATATAAAATTCTTAAAACATTTTTAAGAAAAAATTTTGGTATGCAAATCAAAAGTATATATTTATGTGTATATAACAACAAGATTTGAAAAAAAATTGTCAACCCATTTTCGAGATACCGAATTTTCAAAAAAAAAAATGAAACTTTTTTTAAAAATCCAAAAACTTTTTTTTTGAAAATTTTTATATATTATTTAATAAATAAATAATCTAGATCCGATAACGAGAAAACTCAAAATAAAAAAATACGTAAATAGTGTAAAATTTTATAATTTTTGGTAGTAGATCGTATCTACTAATTTTAGTATATAGAAAAAATGTAATCACAATCGTTTTTGAAAAAAAAAAATATTTTCCTTTGCGTTTTTTCTATGGAAGTTACCGTTATTTTTTCATAAATGTAATTTTTTCAAATATGATAGAGAGTACTAAAAAACTCTTAGATATCGAGTTTCAATAAAATCGATAATGTCATTTTAGAATTATTTGATTTTCAAACAAAAATTTCGAAACATTTTTTTTAAATCCAAAAATATTTTTTCAAAAATGTTGGTACACAGAACTAGTTATATTTTTTGGAAGCTTCTGTATAAGAAAATAATTGAAATCGGTCATACCGTTTTGAAGAAAATCAAAAATTAAAAAAATGGTTCCTTGGGAGGTACCCTTAATAACCATTTTTGAAAAAGTTTTCCATCAAAAGGAAGCCTTTACTAAAAAAAATGTATTGAATTTATTTTTAAGTTGTTGTCGAGCCGTTTTTGAGAAAAAGGCGATTATGTAAAATTGCTTAAAAAAATTGTATGGCAGGTACCCTTATTTTTGGTTCTAAAAAAAATGAAAAAAAAGTGTGGGTATAACCACCAAAAACCACCAAGTTTTAAAAAAATTGATCGAGCCGTTTAGGCTGTAGACGAGCATACAGACAGACAGAGAGAATTGTGCCACCCACTTTTTTAGTGTTCTCTATTATCGAAACATCATGTTTGACTGTTATCTCAAAATTTTTTTATCGCAAGTAAAAAGATTAATAAGCAAAAAGAATAAAAAAGTTAAAACAAAAATATTTTAAATAATGATTAATATTAAATCAAATAAATTTGAAAAAGTGGAAATTATTTTTAATTTGTTTTCATAAATTGTTTCAATGGAAAAATATTAGAAGTTTTTTTTAACAAAATTACAACTTAGTATCAATGTAAAAACAACAAAAACAAATGAAGATCGAAAAGGAAAAAAGGATGAATAAAAAATAAAATAAAATATTAAAATCTTTATTAAGTTAAAAATTGAAATAAATAATATAATTTTTCTTTTCTTAATAAATTTTTAAATGCAGTTTCTTAGAAGAATAAAAGATCAATCAGAATCACTAAAAAATTGAGAATAACTGACATTTATGTAGTTCAAGAGAAACAAAGATGAAATAAGAAAAGTGTCAAACGCCCACACAATATGAATGGGAAAAGTATTACCTCGGATCAAATTCTTTTGGTTAATAATCTTTCCTTATGACATGTCTATACTTTTTAGTAAGGGGTTTTCTTTCCTAAAAACTTAGTTCGGGAAATAACGGACACCCTCATACATACCTATACAGTTGATTCTCTCTGTTAATTTTGGTCCAAAAAATTCAGTATAGACTCGTTATCGTCTCGGTATCGTGTCGGTTTCGTTTCGAATGCTTTGGATCAAAAGGTAATCGGATCGGAAAGTCTTTTGACTCATATTTTATTGCAGAAGACATCATTGTATATCGTGCTACCGCTGGAAAAATAACCGAATTTTGGAATACAAAATATTATTATCCATGACACCATTTTGCAATCGGTGTATAGAACCCATAACTGGAAATTTTAGGTCAGTAGGTTATTGAACCGAGACAGGACGAGATTGAACCCTTGTTAAAGGGTTAATGATGGGAAGATAAAATTATTGTGAACTATGAAATCAGGGCGACTACCTTATCGCGGGTGCAACATTTAGACTCACTTTGAGTATATTTATAGTAAAATGCAAAGTTATTTTAATGAAATTATTACTTGGGTTAATTTATATAATTTAAATGAAATATATAAATAGATTTTCGGAAAAAAGGTTTCATATGGCGATTGCGGGTGCAACGAATTTGGCCCACCTTTCTAGATCATAGTACGAAAAACCCAAAAGTCTGTTAATTGAGAAACATTTTTTATATTCTTCTTACATTTTATTGAACGACGTATATACAAACAACTAAAGAAATAAAAATAAAGTTAGAAAACAAAATTAAATATCGAATTTTTCGACTTTAAGGCAATCGCGGGTGCAACATCAAGTTATCGCGGGTGCAACGCGTCTAACTTTAATGAATATTTATATAAAACAAATGATATAACGGAACTGGATTAGAGATTATGTGACATATAATGCTAGTTAGTACACTTTTCTATTAATTATTACCAAGTTTTTATGAAATATGTCAATATTTTTCGAAAATACTGGGAATATATTATTGCCATCAGTGATTTTTTCTGGTGCTTGCAATTTTACGATCATGTGTTCAATTGGCAACATAAATTGTGATCTTACAACTCCCTCTTCAACCATATCGTTTAGACATAACCCTACGTAACAATAAAGTGTTTTTTTTTCTACCGAACTTGCAGGGTACTGTAAGAGAACATAGATACAAACCCGCGCAAATATCTTTTGGCAAGACTATTGCAGTGAAAAAAGAACAGGTTTCAAGGCATGCCTCTGCTTGTAATATAAGAAGTTCAAGAGAGGTTGTTGGAGATTAATCCTCTGAATCACTAAAAACATCGGAAAAGCGCAGTTTTTGTTTTTTTTTTTAATGAGGAGGGATTGACCCGATATAATATATAATATATGAAGAAAAAGCAGGTATACATATATCAGAAAACAGAATTTCTTTGTGCACTGATAGTATAAGCGGCTTTAAATGATCATATTCCATAAAACTATCTGTTTCGATGATGGTAGATTTCAAAATATCTGTGCTCTTGAAACGAGGCAGTTAGGTTCGTGTCACAGCTATGTTGGTTCCCTCTTGTGATTTAAACAAAAATTTTGATTGAAAACCCAGTATGTTTTTCAATCGTTCCCATTTATCAACTAACACGCCTGCCTTTCCCCTCTTCAATTTACTGTTCAGAAAAAAGTATCAATTAGATGTTTTTTGAAAGATTTCGTGCCAGGTTGTGAAATTCCTTGTTTCCCTGCCATTAAACTTATATTTTTATAAAAAAGAACAAAATATTATATTAAAATGTAAAAAAAAATTAACCTTGAACAACAAAAATTATAATTCAAGGCATATTTTAAAATAAAATATAATACATCAGTCAATAATAGTAGTTGTCAGTTAGTTAAGAAGAAGAGTTTTTAAGAAAATAAATAGAAAAATTATTTATAGTCAAAGACTATAAACAATAAATCCATTTATTTATTAATTTTTATGGAGTTTATGAATAAAATTCAATTAAAAGGTATTTGTGGCCTTTACTCCAGAATGCGTTTCGCCCAGGCATGGTGAATTTTGAATTTTATTCATAAACTCCACAAAAATTAAGAAATAAATGCATTTATTGTTTATAGTCTTTGACTATTAATAATTTTTCTATTTATTTTCTTAAAAACTCTTCTTCTTAATTACTTCGCCTGGCCACGGGCAAAACAACAACAAAATCTAAGTGCACAACTTTAACCAAAGTTCCTTAGATAGCATAATTCACAGTGAGTTTTCTTACAAAATTGTGATATGCAGACTTCGGTAACCATCGACTAAACAATGCGTCTTAGATTGGGTATGGTGGCATCTAACTGATGAGCCCACCACCATGCCTGGGTTGTCAGTTAGTTGCACCCACGATTCTAATTTCACGATCACGGGTGCAACCAATTTGAATCAATGTTTTTTCAAAGTTCAATTTACTCCTGACACGACTGATTTAATTTTGTTTTTGTTTTTTTCTTACTTTCCCAAATTTTCAAAACGAAAGCACCTTATTTTTGTGAAAAAAAACAGACTTTTATGTCTTTTTTATCGCGGGTGCAACAATCTTACAATGTCTTTTTGCGATAAATAATACTAAAAAAGTAATAACAAATATTTCAATATTTTTGGACAAACGAATAAATCACATTTGTGACCACAAGTCTTACAAGTGAATCATTACCTCAAATTGTCGGTAATATCTATTTCGCGCTTTTTTTAACAGTTATGATAATTGCAGTTTGCACCGACTTTTGGTATGATAGTTTTGCGAAGCGTAAAAAAATGTTTTCTTTAAATTTGGTGAACAATAATTTTTTTATTGATAAATAGAGTCCTTCTTCTATGTATTGTTATCAAAAAAAGTAAAAAATATTGTATTTTAAAAATTTATGCCAAAAATCGTCTCCAGCGGAATCGCCCATCACTAAAAAGCTTAAATTAAAAAAAAATAACACATGAAAGCATATTTTTTTAATTCATTTATTTGTTTTCATTAAAACGTTGCTCTTAGGTATAAATAAAGAAAAGTTAAATAGTAAATTATTGTTTTTAAAAAATTATTATAATAATAAAAAATTAAAAGTAGGTATGTGACTATTTACTTTATAGTTTAGAACTGTTGTTGATTATTATGAATTATTATTTTCTTTATTTTGAGTTTTTTTTAATAATTTGTACTAATTTATATAAAATGAAAATCAAAAATTCATAGTTTATTGCAGAATTATAGCTGAAAGACAGATTTTAGAAGTTAGTTGTTAAAGAAGTGGAAAAATAAGGTCAAAAGATGAAACATATTAAGAAGAGTAAAATAGAGTAAATTAATATATGTAGTTAAGTTCAAAGTATTTCAGTAAAGTATTGCGTGATATAAGAAATAGTAGTTGAAATCCAAGTTTATTAAAGCTTTGAAATAAATTAAAAACGTAATAGAAGTTTAATAATATGTATAAGAGAATAATTGAGATGCTTAGTTATAATGTATTGGTTGTATTTATATTAATATCCAAATGAAAGCAAGTTAATGAATTATGAAAAGAAATTTTTTTATCTTAAATATAAATATTATAACTAAAATTTAAATATTTTCAATAAATTAATAAAATTAGACAAATTCTTCATACAAAAATAAAAATAAAAATAAAAGTAAAAATTAAAATTAAAACGAAAATTAATTAAACAGAAGAACAAACATGGCGCATATAATTTTTATACTCTATATAAAAAAAATAACATACAAATATAAACATAAATAAATAAAATTTATTTTGTACATCTATTTTGTTAATAAATAAATAATATTGCATTTCTATTTTCTATATATTGAGTAAGTGTGAGTTTATGTTTTTATTGTTCGTTTAAATGTTTAGTTGTTTTCTTAATTTGATTTTTGGTATGCAGAGTAAGCTAAATTTTGAGCTTCTAGTGACCGCGCATAACTTCCATGCTCTTCATGAGCCGAATAGTGTGGATGTGCAACAACTTCGTAGTTTTGGCTTGAATTCTTGGACTCCAAAAGTTTCTTCACTCCAATAATACCAGACAGCAGGAGGGCAATCTTACCGATAATCAAAGCCTTGAATGCAATCAGGGCCAAGAAACCGATAGCCAATGGTAATAAAGCGGCAGCCTTAAGCTTGAACAGCAGCAGCAATGGCATTAAATACTTCTTAGTCTTCTTCTTCTTGCCTCGGGCTGAAATCAAATAAAAAGAAGACAGAAATAAGAAAAAATCGAATATAGTAGAAGAAAATTGATTAATTATATTTTTAATTCAGTATTATCAATTAGATGCGGATTAAAGTATCCAAGTGTGTCCATGTGTGCGTCGTCGTCGAATGTGGAACACAGCAGCAGCAAAGCGAATTCGCAAATGGGTGCACTTACAGTAAACAACATTAAACATATATGGAGCCACATATAATTGGAGTCATGGATATGTTCATTCTTAAAGTGGGGACTATCACTTTGGCCTGGTGATGGCCAACAACACACAAATAACAGCAACTGCCAGTGACCCACATTTGGCCAAAGCCGGAGTTTTCTGGCGGAACACAGTCATGCTTTTTTTTGCAGAGGAATGGGGTTTCGTTTTGTGGGCTATATATTGCAGCGGTGTAGACTCTCGGACATTATTTTTCGTAATTTAAACTGGAATTCAACTATGAGCGATTGTCACATAAAGTGTGTCTGTGACTTAGGATCGTTTTTGTTTGGATTTTCCTATTTGCGGCTTCAACTTCAACCACATGAGTGTGTTGGGTGTCTGTGACAAGTTTTCACTCGTTTAATTCAATAACTTCACATCGTGAAAGTTGATTCTGCTTATTTGATGTTGGTGTTTAAAAGCAAAACTACTTAGCTACTTTATGAAATAATCTCTCTTTATTTTCCTCATAAATTAAAAAGTTAATTGATAGTTATGTGAAGATATTTACTTATGACACTGTCAAGGTAGATATTGACGTTTGATTACTTTCAATTTGTAGGAATTTGAACTTTGATATGGGACTCGCTAGTACTTATGTCGTAGGTAGGGTAGAGCGTTGCTAGTTGGACCACTTTTTACTTGAAGTCTTTTAACTTTTTACCTATTCATAACATAACAATGAAACTGGAATCTATAGAAAGAATGTAACTTCGGCTTCCTTAATACATTTTAAAATGTTAAAAATATGTTATAGCAGAAGAATAAGATTACTTTAAATGCACCAAGTCCCCAAGATGGGGTTAGTTGGACCAAAGTTTTAAAAGTGGAAAAAGAAGGTCTATTAAGGACATAAACGCCGTTAGTTTGAACTAAATTTGATCACAAACTAAAACTTAATTCGAATCACAACTTAATATAACGAAAATGATCCCATGGTGCCATGGCCAGTAATAGGGAATTTTGTATGGATCTGGATTTCAGCAAGAATGGCATTGCACCCACTCCTCACCGGGTAAAGTCTCAGAATTTATAATATATGTAAATATAAAAATACCCTTATTACATCATTAATAAGTACCTAGGTACTTGCAAATTAAAATGAACAACACAATGAAGAATTTCATTTGTTTTTCTTCATATAGATAACATATAATGAAAAAGATTTGATGAAGTCCTTTAATAGTTTGAGCAGATTAAAAAGCGTTTTAAGTGTTCACGTTGTTTTTCAATATTTGTTTCTATTTTGAGTCAACTTTATAGAAAAGTACCCCTCGCACCTGATCAGGGGGAAATAGACCACCCCTCCAAAACGATTGTTTTCTCGTCTGAATCCAATCTTTATGCTCTGATTTTTTTCGTGTGTTATAAAAATCACTCTCAGCACATGATTAGAAACTTAAAGTGGCAAGAGGAAGACAAAGAAGACGATAAAATTCAGTAAAAATTAAGTTTTTTTTTTATCTAGAGCCAATATCAGAACCACCCTAATATAAATGTTATTATTATTCTTACTATTTATTTAAAGCGTTTATTGGAAATTAATTTTTGGCATTAAGAAAACAAAAATATCATATTGTAAGTGTTGTCGTTGTTTTTTAATATACGTACATATTTGTTTTTATTTTAATAGAATTTTCTTATAAATACACCTCCCGTGTTAACAGACAGAAACATTTTCGGCCCATCCTACACGTTGAAGCCTTTTGTTACAGCGTGTGCAAAGAGCTATATGTAGGTACTTTGACGGGAAAGTTTTCAAACATTTGTAAGGAAAAATGTTATTGTTCAAATTAAAAGGATCTATTAATGCGCAGATAAAAATTAAATTTAGACAAAATATTATCAACTTATTTTTGAAATATCGAATTACAAATTTTAGGCAGGTTTTTGGGTTAAAAAAAAAAGTTTTATGGGGGTGTTAGTATAGTTCCCTGATGCAAATTGCTTCAAATTTAGTAGAGGACCGTATTAAATTTAGCACACAGACAAAAATCGTCGGCTTAGAGTGAAAAGAGACTAAAATCACATGTTTTTCTATCATTAAAGACCACTTTAGAAATTGCTAAAAAATATAAAAGTCTATCAAATCTTTTCAACTTCACTGAATTTAGCAAGAACGAGTGTCAAAAATACTAAACATAATTTTGGTTTTACACAAATAATGCGATCACTTCTTTTTAGATAACTTTTTGTAAAAAATGCAAAATAAGAGATAGCTGCTTTTCACTCTTAGCCGAAGAAATGTATAAAAATTGTAGGTGTCGTTTTCGAGAAAAAAAGAGATTTTCTTCAACTCACCGTTATTTTTATACACCTTAATTAAAATAACTGAAAAAAATATTCAACAAGTGTTAAAAATACCAAGTTTGAATAAAATCAATTTGGTTGTGTTCGAAATATTCAGTTAAAAAAACAAATTCCAGAAAATTGGTTTTAGAAAATTATGGTACACAATAGCTACTTTTCAATTTTTTTTTAAGCTTCTGCATTAAAAATGATACAAATCAATCACATCGTTTTCAAAAATATGAAAAATAAAAAAAAAATGTTTTTTTTTTAAAGGATACACAATTGATAACCATTGTATTTTGAAGAATGGTTTTCAACCCCAAGGTAGCCTTCACTATAAGTAATTTATTGATTTTTTTAAGAAAAGTTTTCTCCACAACTTTTTGAGAAAATTAATATTTTGGAAAAATGCAAAAACAAAATGTATAGTTGGTTCCAAGAATAAAAAAAAAAATCTGCGGAGGGATTAACCAAAACCCACTATGAATCAAGTTCGGAAAAAATAAGTGAGCTGTACGCCATATTATTGCATTTCGACCCGGTACAACAGTTTGACTCATCAGTTAGATGCTATTGTACCCTTCTAAGTTGCTAATTTTGATCGGTGTTTACCGACTTTTATAGAAATTCCCAGCAAACTAATTGACCCCAGCTCGATTTATTGTTCCAGTTGTGTTTCTTGAGTCTTATGGATTTTGGTGTTTAGAAAAACAATAATTTAAGGATTTCCGGTTTAATTTTACTTGCGATATAAAGGTACTATCGACTGGGTCGCACGTACTTGCACCTATGTTCAAGAGGCTTAAACATTTTATGTAAAGACATACAATTATGAGAGAAAATGTGGAAAAGCAAGAAATACGATATTTAAATTAGCTTGAACAAATCCTTTAAAAGCTTGACGTGAAAAAAGAAAATGTTTTTAAGAAACAATTTTTTTTTCCTCAATGGTTTTTAAACATTTGTATGGAAGGTATTGTTATTTTTCATAAATGTAAAAATTTGTCTTAAAATATTCTAGAGAGTATTAACAAATCCTAACATAACGACTTTCATACCAACTTTTCAAAATATTTAATATTCAAAAAAAAAAAATTAAACATTTTTTGAAAAAAGCAAAAAATATTTTTTTTTTAATTTTGGTAAGAAAAACACATACATATTTATATTTTTTAAAAGCTTCTGTGTACAAAATTTGAAATCAAAATACTGTTTTAAGGAAAATCGATAGTAAGAAAAGGGTTCTTTTGAAGGTATCTACGATTAATAAATATTTTTTGAAAAATGTTTTTCAATACAAAGGAAGCCTTTCTTACAAGAAAATTGATTGCATTTTTTTTTAGGAAAAGGTGTGGAGCCGTGTTTGGGAAAAATTAGATTTTGTTAAATTCCTTAAAAAAATTGTGTGGCATGTACCGTTATTTTTTTGTTCTTACAAAGAAAATGAAAATATGTGAGGGGAAAATCATCAAAAACCAGTATATATCAGGTTTTAAGAAAACCATCAAGCCGTTTAGGCTGTAGTCCAACAGAAAGACAGAATTGGAAGACCTACTTTTTTCATCTTCCCTACCATCCTTATAACAAATCTGATCAAAATGTTTAGTTAAATTTTGTATACAATTGCAACTTGCCAAATAGTAGGTACGAGTACCTACTTATACAGGGTGTCCCGCACCTGAGTGGAAATATCTTAGGGTGTTTTCGTTGATCGTAAATGTTTTTTTTGCATTTTAAGTCAATTTTTCAGAAACTACCCCGCCCTGCCTCAGGGAGGGGAGATACAACTTTCCCCCCATACAATTTTTTTCTTAGAATATACCCAGGAACCACACCCTAAGATACTTCCACTCAGGTGCGGGACACCCTGTATAATACATCGCAAGTAAAAACCGAATTCGATATTTTGATCAAACCAGACATAGACATTACAATAATAGCGAAGGCAGACAAATCCAGTTCCGATGTACGGTTGGGTTGATTTTCCTTAAACTTGGTACAAAGCGTTTGGTTTTTTTTTTGTTATGCAGGGTTCTTACACATTTATAAAAAAAAATTGTTAACAGCAATTTAACGATTGAATATGGTGAAGGGGCTTTAAGGAATGTAAAAAAAAATCTATTTCCCAGAAGCGGAGTTGGAGGGGGGATTTGGGTGGTGAAAAAGAGGGGGGAAATTGTATTACTGCGTTTTCCAACTAAAGTTGACCCCAAAATGAAAAGTGTTCAATACAAATGTTGTAGATCATGCAAAAGTTTACAACTTTCACACATATCACTTTTTTACTTAACCTCAAAATTGCCGAGATGATGGCGAAAACCGTATTTTTGTTCTGGTTTTTGTTTTTTATTTTTCATTTTTCCAAAAATAGTTGAATTTAAATGCAACTTTGTGAAAATATATCCCATTGTGTCCGCTTTGGGAACATAAATCAGAAAGAATAATTCAAAAAGCGCCGTTATTTTTTCTGCGACTCTCTTGCAAAGCTTTTCACATCGAAAAATGCAGTTTTTTTTTTGCGTCAACTGAATAGACACACGTATTGAAACTAGTTGTAAAAGTTAATGGAAGGAAGTAAAACAAATTTTTTTTGAAAAAGAATTTTGTTGGGCTATTCTAGTAGTAGGAAGTGCTACTTTTTTTAGTTTAAGCTTCAAATATTTTAACCGGCATGGCATCGCAAAGTTTCTCTATGTAATCCAGTTAAATTTCGATCCAGGCACATTTCATGGCTGAAATTTCGGATTTTCTGGCCTTAGACTGATAGCCAGGATCATCAACTATTTGTAATAAACATCCATAAGAATTTTCAATAAGGTTTTGGTAGGCTGAGTATGGTTTTCATTGAAGCACTTCGATATTTTGCTCCTCTTTCAAGTCTTTCACTATGCATGCCTTGTGGATGGGGGGGTTTGTCCTGCTGGAAAGTCCCGTGTATGGGTCCAAAAATAACCAGAAATTAGGGAAAACTCCTTTTCAATATTTTTAATGAGTTATTGCAGTCATTTTTGAGCTTTGAAAAACAAACTCAAAAGTGCGAAAGTGGCTGATTTCTCCCCATACCATAACATCGCCTTCTCGAATATGGTGAGGCGCTAAAAAGGTTTTTATCCCATAGGGTCTTTCAAAACTACTTTGTTTTTCATCCGAAAGACCCCCATTTTTACCAATTCATATGAATCATTGTAGAAAAGGTGATGTTGAGAAATTGGCTACTTTGGCACTTTTGAGTTTGAGTGGGGTTTTCCCAAATTTCTGGTTATTTTTGGACCCATAAACGGGACTTTCCAGCAGGACAAACCCCCCCATCCACAAGGCATGCATATAGTGAAAGACTTGAAAGAGGAGCAAAATATCGAAGTGCTTCAATGAAAACCATACTCAGCCTACCAAAAACCTTATTGAAAATTTGTATGGATGTTTATTACAAATAGTTGATGATCCTGGCTATCAGTCTAAAGCCAGAAAATCCGAAACTTCAGCCATGAAATTTGCCTGGATCGAAATTTAACTGGATTACATAGAGAAACTTTGCAATGCCATGCCGGTTAAAATTTTTGAAACTTTATCTAAAAAAAAGTGGCACTTCCCACTGCTAGAATAGCCCAACAAAATTTTTTTTCAAAAAAAACTTGTTTTACTTCCTTCCATTAACTTTTACAATTAGTTTCAATACGTGTGTCTATTCAGTTGACGCAAAAAAAACTGCATTTTTCGATGTGAAAAGCTTTGCAAGAGAGCCGCAGAAAAAATAACGGCGCTTTTTGAATTATTCTTTCTGATTTATGTTCCCAACATTATAAACAAACAATAAGCATCATCAAATGATACATTAGTGCACAATGTTTGGAAAAAATGAACAAAGTTCCTTTGAAAATGTGTGTGTCTTTTCAGTTGAAGCGTAGTGTACATATGTATTTCAAATTACTTAAAAAAATATTGCATTTAAAAACTTTTTTCATCTCAAACCATTAAAAAGAGTTGTTTTAGAGAATTTAATTATCAAATCTCGTGCTTTATATATTTTGTTCTTGTATAATTTAAATGGCTCTATTGTTATTTTGATTTTCTCAAAATCTACAAGTTATTTCAGCATACAGTTTTAGTTTTTGCTTGAAAATTAATGAGATTATTGAATACTTAACACAACAATTATTGTACTTAATAACACGTAAAATTTTGATAAAAGTTCTTTCAAATTTATGTTTAAAAATAAATGGATTGTTGGCCTTAAAAATAACTTAAGCATGACAGTAAGTGTTATTGCCGTTGTTTTCTCACTACTTTTTTTTTATTTCAAATTATTACACACTTTTCCATCCAGCCTAAACAGGGGGAAAAGACTTCCATCAGATGCGATTTTTTTCTTATCTGGCGCCCAATGTGAACACTCAAGCTTTTTCTCACATAATGCAAAGCACCCTTTTTATAGGGATATTAAGGTGACTTTCGCAGAGATCATTCATAGGCGAAAGTACCAAGAATAATGGATATAAACCTTTTAAAATTATTTGTAATCCTCCTGTACATAGGTTTTGTATTTATTAGTCGTGTTTTATTGGGAAATTCATAGCTAGCACAGTCAAATTTCCCTTGGCAAACAACAACTAAGAAACATTTTACTGACTTATTTATTGAATGGATATATATTTATTAATCCGTTAAATACTAACGTTAAACACATACAAATTATACATTATACCATAAGGGTTATACATATTATATTACAATATTGTATTAAAAAAGGTTTCTTTAAATTTGATACATTTTAAATTGTCATTAATAGATTTAATCAAAAAGTAATATTTATTGAAAACTGAAATCAATTGATTTAGAGGACTATTGACACCATAGTTTGATCTGCTGAATATAGGACATATATAGGTAGTTGCCTTCTTATGCTTACTTGACTATAGCTGAAATTTAATCGACACAGAGCTGATGAAGATGTTATTGAACCGTTCACTATTCCAATTATGTAACATAGCTGTAGGTACTGCCTATGTTTCGAAAGCGAAGGTAGGTTTATCAACTTAAGTCTTTGAATATAGGGTGGTAGAGACGTTCTTTGGGACCACGGAAGATAACGAAGACAGAACCGCATAAACCTCCTTTGAACTGCCTCCAGTCTATTGATGTGCACAGAGTAGTATGGCGCCCGCATACGACCCACCCGTATTCGAGGACTGGTCTCACAAATGATATAAAAAGAAGCTTGAGGACATAAGGATCTTTGAAGTCACGACAAAATCGCTTAATGAATCCAAGCACTTTGTTAGCTTTTTTGATAATTAAGTTAAAGTGTTCAGTAAATGTCAATTTATTGTCGAGAACTATGCCCAGGTCAGAGAATATTATTATTTATCGACACTTTCCAAGATTTGTTATTGTTTGCTGAGGGAAGTTTTACTGTGCTAGCTATAATATTTTCCAATAAAACACACGCCTTCTTATATATATTTATGTAGTCATTAAAAAGGTATTTATGATTTTTTTTTCCAATATCTAGCCCTGCTTTGTGAGATAGCGTAGACCGTAGATAGAGGTACTTTAAGATAGTAGAACCCTTAACATTTCTCTCCGGTAGATTGCTTGACATTTTTCAAATTGTCAAAAATTCTTGTTCGTTAACTTCAAAAAAGTTCTTCCAGCATCAAGTGAGCACAATGAAGGAGAAACTATAATAAATTTCTATGTGCAGCAAGTTTAACAACTACTTTCTACATCTGTCAAAAAATATTCACTCAGCTGTTAGTTTTTAATTTAAAATTGTGGTGTGCTTGATGTGAAAAAAAAACTATCTGAAAAATAACTAACTTGCGAAATGTTACTTAATTGTTTTTTTTTTTTTCTCTGCTGTTTACAAATTATTTCTTTGGAAGGAGTTTTGAAAGGTTTTTCACATTTTCCTGGAACAAAATACCAAATTATAACAAGTATTTTTTAGATCAAAGACACATAGTAGGCTTGTTCTATGTCGGCAATGAATGCAGGATAGAGGACTCCTTTCTTGCGTTTATTTGTTCTACTGTATTTTTTGTGATACTTTTTTTCGTATAATTAAATTTTCAATCAATAAAATTTTCATAACAAAGGTGTTCTTTTTTTCATTCGGTGAGTTTAGATGAAAAATAAATAGGATATTTTGTGGAAATTATGTGTACCTTTTAATTATTGATTTATATAAATGGTGACTGGCCGCACATGTGAACTTTGTGCGGCTAAAAGGTATGTTATATTTAGTTTTAATTTCTTTTGAAGTCACAACGCCATCTTTGATTTGTAAAAATGGTTACAAATGGTTCCTCCCAAAGAACCATTTTATTTTTATTTTCGATTTTCTTCAAAACAGTTTGACTGATATCAATAAATTTTGGTATACAGAAACTTCTATAAGGAATAAATGTTTTTTGCATTAAGGAAAAATGTTTCAAATTTTTTTTTGAAAATCAAATACATGTTTGGGAAATAAATTTTTGAAAAAAGGTTCAAATTAATTTTAACAAATTTTTTTTGAATTGTTTTTTAAATATAATTTTTTTTAATTTTGTAATCCTTATAACTCTTTAAATATTATTTTAAAAAGTAATTTGTTCAGATTAAAATTTGAAGACAACGAAACTTTTTCATACAAATGCTCAAAGAATGTTAAGAAAAATTTCATTTTTCTCAAAAGTCGCTCTTACGATCTTGTGATTTTAAATTTTATCATTATCCAAAATTCTTTAGCTAAACTTATTAAAAATAATTTTTTTCATATAACTTCTACATAGTTCAAATAATATTGCGCTACACAAACTTTCGAAGAAGTGGTTTTTGAATTAAAGGAAAAAAAAATCAAAATATTGTTTTGAAAATTCAATATATCTCAAAATTGTCGTAGGTTAGGTATTATTAAAAACTTAAATTTTTATATTTCAAAATGTTTCTTAAAAACTTATTTTAAAATTTTATTTATTTTAAAAATTATTTTTTTAAGAAACCACTTTAAAGATTTCGAAATTTTGTCTGCATAAATTCATATTTATTCAAGAATTTAGATATCATTCTTTTTTTCAGCTCAATTTATTAAAAAAATCTATTAAACTTAAAGCCTGAAACCTTAGTAATATTTATTAATTAATAAAAAGAGTTTTTTTCAAGCAATTTATAGAAGAAAAAATATGTCCTTAAATGCAAACAAAATATTTGAATTCTAAGGAAGCACAAATGCAGTAAAATGTGCCATAACTTTAAGGAAAGTTAATATTCCATTACTTTATTTGATTTTAAAATTAAGTTCTTAAGGTGAATCGTTTTCGAAAAACTAAACAAAGTCAAATTTATTGTTATTGTAAATCGATTTTTTTTTTTATTTGTGTTTTTAAAAACTTTTTGTGTGTATAAACTCAATGGCGCAAAATTATAATAAAGCTAACACGATACTAAAACAACTTTAGTGTAACACTAGGTGAAAACGGCGTTTTCTTAAATTATAGACAATGTGAAACCAGCATTATGTTTAAGCACTTGCATGTTAAAGTTAAAATCACCAAAGTCTGATTTTAAGTTTTTAGTATCACACTAGCTCAAATGACGTCTGTCGCACAAACTGTCATTGATTTAGGCGAGTTCAACTTTAATTTGCTTAGAAAATGGTCTTAACGCAACACTAACTAGCATGTGTCTATAATTCAGGAAAAGTTAGAGAACTGTATTTACGTTAAACAAATGTTAACTAGTGTCACGCTAAGGCCCTTAAAATAGGCTGTCTATAATTTGGCGCCAATGCTTTTATCAGTCATAGTCAAGTATCAAAAATCGCATACAAAAATCTTTCTTAGTTTTTGAGAAAATAAAAAAACGGAAGGTACAAAGTTATAAGGGCAATGAATTTTAAACATAAAAATAGCACTTAATAAAGCAAACATTGTGAACAAAAATTACTCGAAAGAAAAATTCACAATTGCATTTAAAATCAATTCTTCAAAAATTCCTCCCCCTCCTGAATCAGAAGTTAAACACTTTCCCGGTTGAGAATTTTTTTCTATGAATGATCCCAGGAATCATCCCTTAAAATATCGAGCGTGAATTATATTGATATTTCGAAAAAACTGTAAAAACGAAGGGAAGTGATCAAAAAACTAATACCTTTTCTTCCGTAAATGCGAATTTTTCGGTAATTTTGTGGGTATCAATTCTCTTTGAATAGTTTTTCAAAATAAATTGAAACTTTTTTTAAAAATCCAAAAACTTTTTTTTTGAAAATTCTGATATGCAAATTATTTAATCTCATCTGAAATTTGTATATAAGAAAATTCATCTAAATCCGTTTAACCGATAACGAGAGAGTTCAAAATAAAAAAAACACGTTCTATGACAGATACTATTAATAGTTGCTAAGTGTAAAGTTTTATAATTTTTGGATATGAACAAAGTTTAATCAAAATCGTGGGAGTCGTTCTTAAGCAAAAAAGTATTTTCCTTTGCGGTTTTTTTAACTTTTGTACGGAAGGTACCGTTATTTTTTCATAAATGTAAAATTTTTTCTAAAAATATTTAAGAGAATACTAAAAACTCTTAAATATCGAGTTTCAAAATATCGATCATGTCGTTATGGAAATATTATGTATTTATATTAATTTTTTGTTTAATTTTGTTAATGTATTAGTATATTATAATGCATGTGTTAGATTGCCTTATTTTACTAACCACTAACACATGCACTTATGATGAGCCTCTGATTGTAGGTTGCAGCTTGCTCTAAGCTCACTACAACTAAGAATCTGAAGTGTAAAAAAAAAAAAAAAAAAAAAATATTTGATTTTCCAAAAAAAAAATTGAAACATTTTTTAAAAATTCAAAAAATATTTTTTCAAGAATTTTGGTGAATAAACCTATTTATATTTTTTGGAAGCTTCTGTACAAAAAAAATGTTTGAAATCGGTCGCACTGTTTTGAAGAAAATCAAAAGTGCAAAAAATGGTTCTTTAGGAGGTGACATTAATAACCATTTTTGAAAAATGGTTTTCCACCCAAAGAAAGCCTTTACTAAAATAAATATATTAATTTTTTTTAAGAAAAGTTGTCGAGCCGTTTTTGAGAAAAATACGATTATGTAAAATTGCTAAACAAAATTGTATGGCAGTTTTTTTTGGTTTAAAAAAAAATGAAAAAAATGTGTGGGCATAATCACCAAAACCCACTATGTACCAAGTTTGAAAAAAATCGATAAAGCCGTTTGGCTGTACACGAACAGACAGACAGACAGAATTGTGCCACCCACTTTTTTGGTGTTCTTTATCATCGTAATATCATGTTTGATTGTTATCTATGCCTTATAGTACCTATATATCGTAAGTAAAAATATTAATTTCTTTAAGAAAAACCTCACAAGCGTCCGATTGTTTTCTCCGTTACTTTGGAATGGCCGAAATATGGAAACTTGGGGTTTTATTTTGTTTAAGGTGCCACAAATATCAAGACAGAGAAAAAATCGTATGGGAGTGAGGGTCTATTTCCCCCGTTTAGGCATGAGACACATTTTTATAAAAAATACTTACAATAGAAAAAAGATTATTATTTAAAAACTAATCAAACGTCATGCTGTAACTTTTTTTTAAATTTAAACTAAATAAATATCCATATATATTTATATACCTAGGTACTTCAATTTAATTTTAATTAATTTCAAACTTAAAAACTTGAATAAAAATATCATTTTGTTAAACAATTTTGTTTTTAATTTACCTTTTTAAATATAATTTTGTTTTTAGTATTCGACGATGTTATGAATTTTTTTTTATGAATCTTCAATCAAATATCAAAAACCGAAGTTAAAATGTCTTAAAGTTTTTCGAAAAATCAAAAGTAACAAACACTTTTATATTTTACTTATTCTTAGCCTTGGCTCTAAAATGGCCAATGTCAATTTCGTACGTATTGTTCCTTAGCATGGCCCATATTTATAGAAAGATTAACATTCAAAAGTTATGAGTATTCTTAGAAATTATAAGACGAAATATTCAATTTTCCAAATATTTACAAAATTGGACCAATGTCAAATATAGAGAATATTAAAAATTCACTTTATAGTAATCTGTATATTATAAAATGGTTTTGTGGTGTTTGGAGAGATTCCTCAAAGCCCCCAAGTTATTTTAGCAAAGGGCTTTTTATGTTTGGTTCAGATTTATTCTTAAAACAAAAATTGTATTCAAAACCTAACAATTAAGCAAACAAAAAAGTTGATACATTTATACATTTTTTCATTAAACCTATATTGCACAATTTACAGACACTTGTTATAAGCCAACCTTACTTCTGAAAAATGTATAACAATGATTTTACATATCAAAAACCTTAATATAATTGATAGAAAAGCTTCAGAAAAAAAATTCTTTAAATAGATGAGATGGAGAGAAGGGGAGGGAATAACTGACAAAAACTTCATATCAATGACTTTTTGTAATTAATAAAATGTGTATAATAAATAAAAACAAATATAATATGAATATCACAAAATTAAATATATTAACATTTAAATAAATAAATAAGAAATTAATAAACAAACAAATAAGTCAATAAATAAACATTCGAATAAATAAATAAATAACAAATTAATAAATAAACAAACAAATGAATAAATAATTAAATGAATAAGTAAATACAAACAAAAGTAAGTAAATAAATAAGTAAATAAATAATGAATAAATAAAAATGAGGAAAAAAAGTAAAAATATAAATAAATAAATTGAAAAAAAAAATATAACAGAAAAAATAAAAATCAACAAATAAATATAAAAGTAAATCTATTTGAATAAATGAATATATTAGCACAAAAAAAAATATAATAAATAACAAATATATAAATCTCTAAATGCCATAGAAAATTAAGCATCATCTTCAAAATTTAATTTGTTTAAGATTTTAAGTTTAAAAATGTTTTTTTTTTTTTCAAAAACCATTTACCTACAAAAGCAACTTTATTAAAAGAAAAGATTAGAGAATGGATATTTGGTTAAAAGTAAAGTTGTAGCAATAGTATGGCGTTGTATTTAGGTCTATTTAAAGTCATTTTCTTTTTAGAAAAAAAGTTCCTCCCGCCTAATTGGGGGGAAATAGACTCCCCTCCTTTAAATTTTTTTTCCCGGCTCATGCTACACAATCTAGCCCTTTATCACTTCTTTTGAAAGTACCCTGTATATAAATAAAACTTTTGTAAGGAAAAATTTAAGAAAATTCACTTTTTATGTAGGTATTAAACCGATTTAAAAGAATTTATACCTACATGCCATTTTTTTTTTCAGCTCAAACCATTTAAGGAGTTGTTTAAGCAGCCTCTTGAATATAAAGTAATTAGGTACGTGCGATGTCGTCGTGGGTTTTAGTTTAATTTTATTTTATTTTATTTTATTTTATTTTAGTTTATTTTATTTTATTTTTTTTTTTCAATTGAATATTATGTATGTAGCTAAGCTTCTAGGTATGCATGTTTAGTATATTGCAAAGGGATACAAATTAGAACAATTGGTTTTATTTCAATAGCGGAAATCTAATATGCATGAATCTTTTTTTAATTACCGAAATTTAAAATTTAAATAAACTAAACATTTATTAGGAAAATTCTTTAAAAAATGTCCCTTAGTAGAAGTGTACTGGAAGCATAAACGCGAACGGTATTTTTTCCAAGGAGAGGAGGGGGAGCCTTCTATGGAGGAGGAAATCATATTCTCTGACATTTAATAGACAATTATTCATAAAAGGTCTATTGCAAAATTTAAAATATAAATATGTTGGTAATGTTGTATATTTTCTACCGCCAGGTGGGGCCAAATTACCATCCCCTGACCACCCAACGAGCGCCTCTTACTGAAAGAGGAAAGACATGTTTATATTTCCTAGCTTAAGTTTTTGTCTCAAACTGTGACCTCAACATATACCTATGTACAATTATGTAATTTTCTGGGAAACTTTATGTGCACACCAAAAATATAACAAATAAATAAAATATATAGGGTGTTCTGTAAATAATGGATAACATTGTAATTGGATATAATAGGCCTTAAGACCTTTCAAGAAAAATAGATACAAATATTGTCCATTGGTAACCATGTTATAATGCTTTTTTTAGTTTGTTAACAAGAAAAACTTTACTTAAATACTAAAACCACGTATGAACAACTTTAACTGTTTTTTTTTTTTTATTTACAATTTTTCTTTAAATAACTGTTTTAATAGACAGGTGGGTAAATTTATTAATATTGCATTTTTTTAAAGAAGAAGAAGAAAAACACAAACAATAAGAGAATTATTATTTTTGTTTTTGTTTTTGTGGACTGTATTGAAATTAAATTCATATTTAAACCTTTAGTCCAATTGCGCAATTGGATTAAAGGTCATAAAAACTTTAAATATTGCATTTGTTTATTATAATTTTTAAAAAATTATTTTTGCTATTCAAATATTTATTTTCAAAAAAAGTTTAACTATTTCAAAAAAAAAAAACTTGTATGAGAACATGAGTGGCCAATTATTTATAAATAATACTTTTTCACAAAAAATTGTGGAGAACTGAATTTGCTGCAAAGAAGAATGGGGATTTTTGGGCGCTAGCGGCCATTAATGAAATTAGTGTCAAATGAAAGGTATGCTACTCAGGAACGACTTTCACTATGGGCGTTACATTGCAGTTCATTTAGAAAAGAAGATATTTCAATGATAACATAATTCAATTGCATAGAGAAATATCGCATATCAATTATATTATTAGCGTGTGTGTTGCTTTATCCTTATTTCAAAACATCTCTTGACGTTGAAGAAGTGTGTTTTTGGAGATTTCCGAGACTCCTCAGGTTGCGCTACGGTTTCAAATATACCCAGTAAGGATTTCAACAACTTTTTATTTTTAAACATATTGGCGCAAAATTGACAGCCTATTTTAAGGGACTTATCGTGATACTAGTTAACAATTGTTTAACTTTAATGCAGTTTTCTAACTTTTCCTGAATTATAGACACATGCTTGTAAGTGTCGCGGTAAGACCATTTTCTAAACAAATTAAAGTTGAACTCGCGTAAATCAATGACAGTTCGTGCGACAGACGTAAATTGAGCTAGTGTGATACTAAAAAATTAAAATCAGACTTTGGTGATTTTAACTTTAATGCAAGTGTTAAAACATAAAGTTGGTTTGACATCGTCTATAATTTAAGAAAACGCCACTTTCAACTAGTATTACACTAACGTTGTTTTAGTATAGTGTTAACTTCACTATAATTTTACGCCTGTTTTAATCTGATTTAAACCTCATGTTTGAAGACTTTAAAGTAGCAGGTTGACTTATTGTCGCTTTCCCAGCCAATAAATGATACCATAAATACATTCACATTTTGTAGAGATTACAAAGGACCACTTAAAAGGACTAAATCACTTGGCGGGTTATAATTTTCGTCATAAAATTAATAGACCGTAAGCAGCGTTCCAGAGCCCCACTGGTAATTGAGCTATATTTAACGAAAACCAAAAGACGGATATTTGATTCAGAACAGAATCAATAAAAGTGATTTGGAGCTTACAAACACTTTTTTAATATTATGTAGATTGTAAATATATGGTATTATGATAAATGTACTTATTAATGATGTTATATGGACATTTTTATATACAAAATAGAGATTATCTGGATTTCATATTCTACTTTCCTTCTTTATTTTTGCAGTGGTTAGAAGCCAGAATACTTAGTAAGACTTTATGAAAGTGCTAACACAAAAATGCATTTTCTTTGATTTTGAAGTACATCACGACCACAGTGAAAAAACTTCTAGAAGGTGATTGTAGGACGACTAAACCACATCCAAAAGTAACACAGCCATCATTGGCCGCTCACGCCCATGTTTCATACAATTTTGCACATTCTCCTTTGTACCAAAGTGTTTTTTCTTTTGACTAATAATACTTAAACTATCACGGAAAAATAAATATTTGTGTTGCAAAAAAAAAGAAGAAAAATCGCAATAACTAGAATTGAATTTTACCACCTGCATATTTGAACAGTTATTCTAGAATCTAGAAATAAAAAAATAAAAAAAAGACAGCTAAAATTTTTCATCCTTGGCCGTAATCTTGTACCTCGTGGCTTGATGGTTAGTGCGTAGGACTATCATGCCGAAGGTGTGGGTTCGATTCCCAGCCGTGCCACCTAAAAACAGAAATGTTTTATTCGAGGTACTGCCTCTTGCGAGGAACTGACAAATCCTCCTAGAGTATACTTGTCATGAAAAAGTGCTTCTCATTTAGCCGTTCGGACTCGGCAAAAAACTTAAGGTCCCCTCCATTCCTGCCAACAAACACGCACACAGGAATGGTTGTGAGTTATAAGTCACTAGGCCCTGGCTCTCCATGAGCTGTTGCGCCACCCAATTTATTTATTTTATAATGTTGTATTTGAGGAAAGTCTAACTTGTTAACAACTTTAAAAAAAATATCATAATATGGTAACCAAATGGAAAATATTTTTTTCTTAAGGCCTGCTACCTATAACCAATTTGCAAGGTTGTCCTTTATTTAGAGCACATCCTGTATAAAAATCCCACATATGTACATACGTAGGTATGCAATAAAAAACAAAATGTATCTATAGAAAATAATATTTTTTCTATTGTGCCTATAAAAATTGTGATTTATGTAGGTATGTTTATCACTTTTTCTCCTTTACGTCACTTGATTTAATAAAAAAAAAGTTACGATAATATGAATGACATGAAACCAATTGAATGTCAAAAGTTACACATAAATAATATATGTTAGTTGATAACTTTCACTGAAACGGAATAAAAAAGAAAGTATTTTTATTTCACAGTTTGTTGGAATACAAAATAAAATTGGATGACAACGTACGTACATTCATCCATATTTAATATATAGAGTCACTATGATATGAAAAGGATACAATCATTTGAATAAGGGATTTATTTGTGAGTGATAAAATAATTCGATTATGCATAAAGCTATAAAATAGCTTCGTATAAATAATGTTGATATTGGATGCATCACGTGTAGGTATGTTGGATTGTTCAATTTTAAAGGATTTCCCTGAATGATATTCATAACAGAATTGAATGTAAAAAATGTAAATTGTGATGTAATATTACTCTGTGATTTATTTGTCTTTCGGTCTGATTTGAAGTATACAAAAATATTACAACGTGACAACGACAACGTTTTACCGTTGAAATAAAGACTCTTTTTCGGGAAAAATGTATCCAATTCAAAATTTTCTGTATAAGGACTATATTGTTAATTTTAAAATAATAATATTTATACGAGTCTATTTTTATGTTGTTTCAGGATAGATAATATCGAGGTATATACATATAACGAGTTATTTTCAGTTTGTCATTATTACCACCCTGCATCAGCAGGAGCCTCATTTGTTTCATTAAATAAAAATCTGTGATTTTTGGATACAAAAGAAATTAATTAATCTACAAAACAACTCTCAAAGGGAGATATTATACCATGTTGATAATAAAGTACTACAAACGGGAATTACTTATTCCGTGTAATATTAATTATTTATTTGATTTTCATTTAAATCATATGTAATGGAAACAAAATTTAAAAACAGTGAAAATAAAAAGTTTTCATTGGTACTTCTCTCACTTAACAAATTAAAAGATATCTAAACGTGGAGAGGTTTTACTATCTCATGCGGTTTTCAGTTTAAAGTGGATAAATGGCCACTCTCACGAAAAACTTTTAGTTATTTTAAAAGCAATTTAGCCTCTTTTGGTTTCAAAGTTTTTGCCATTCCTCGATTTTGTCTCAATAAATTTTAAAAGTTTTGTTGTTAAGCCATTCCAGGAAACGAGTAGAAATAACAGTTTATACCTATGTATTAAGCTTTCACAATTATTTTTCCCTCATTCCTAATGCTATTTCACTTCTTCTCGTTCTCACATGAAATGTATGCATGTTCGATGTTCCAGGAAAACAACCTTTTTTTTATATCCAGGGATCTGAGCAAACTCAGTTAACTAAAATATCCCTAAAATATCCCTTTCCTAAATTGGTAAAACTGAAAAATTTTAATGATTTTGGTCTGAAAAATTAAACAGGAGTTAAGATAAAAGCAGTTTTAGTGTTTTTTTATGAAATTGGCCATACGACCACAAAACCCTTTCATTTGACCATTCATTCCTGTAATTAAATTTTTATTAACTGAAGACTAACTAAGGGTTATAACAAGCATTGAGAAACAAAACGGGATCTCAGAAACGTAAGAGTTCCAGTATTGTATAGCCTATAAACAAAGAATATAAAATAACCAAGAAGTATTATCTGGATCTTAAAATAAAATCCGATTCCGAAAGCTCTTTCCGAAATACAGTAGACGCTCAATTTAGTGAATCTCCAAATAGTGAACTATCTACAATAGTGAACACACAAAATTTTATATAGTATAAAAACGTATTTTGTATACAAATTTCACGCAAGCATTTTACATAGTTTGAGAGCTCTGAGGAATTGTTTCTGTTTTTTGTTTAAACCAGAGTGAATGCCTTGTTTAATGCTTAATTAAATTTAAAAACATTCACATCGAACGAAATGTGCAGTTTGGATAAAATTTGCCTTTCGAAAGCCTAAGAAAACTCTCGTTCGAAAAATTGAACAATCTCGAAACAGTGAACAGGCCTGGTTTTTATTACTTCAATCGAGCGTCTACTGATAATAAAAGGAACGAATCAAAAAATAATTAAGAGAAAAGCTCTTTCTCATACAATCTTGGCAAACACAACGCATACCAAAGATAATATTCACTATTCTTATTACAAGGATAGTAAAAATGAGGATACTTTTGACGGGTTCCAATGTTGGAACCTGCCAAATTTGTATGAGATGCGACTTCTTGGTAACTTTATATTCTTTCCTATAAATTAACCACTGCCTTTTGCAAGGAATTGACAAATAAAATAAATAAATTAATTTGGTGCCGTGACATCCCGTAGAGAACCAGGGCCTAGTGACTTACAACTCTTAATCTCAACCATTCCTGTGTGCGTGTTGTTGGTAGTAATGGAGAAGTCGAACGGCTAGATGAGAAGTACTTATTCATGACAACAGACTCTCTGCAGGATTAAGCAGTTCCTCGCAAGAGGTAGTTCCACGGAAGTTTAGGTGGTTGTAACTGGGAATCGAATTCGGCATTACAGTCCAACGCACTAAACATTATGTCACTAGGTCCTTTAGATTTATGTAAATAGTAGGTCTGGTTCGATTCCCATGTATGTAAATACTATTTACTTAAACATAAAGTACCTAGTGGCATAATGGTTAGTGCATTGGACTGTCATGCCAAAGGTCTGGGTTCGATTCCCAGCCGCTACAAGAGTATACTACTTGTCATGAATAACTGCTTCTCATCTAGCCGTTCTCACTCGGCAAAAAAGTAGTAGGTCCCCTCCATTTCTGTCAACAACACGCACACTGGAATGCTTGAGAGTAAGGAAATTCATCCACACATTTCTGAGAGAATGGTCTCACTGATCACTTTTCAATATATCATTTGGTATAACTCGGAAACTACGCCGAATTTGATAATTTAATTCTTAAAGCTTTATATTCAAAATTAAATTTCCTATCGGAATTTATGGTTTCAAAAATTATAAAAAAAAATTTGCAGCAAGAATTAACTAAATTCAACCAATAACATTCGAAAAATTAAAGATTTCCAAACGCATAACAAATTTTTGAGCAAGAATAGGCGCAATACAAAAATAAGGTAGTCACTCAAGGCAATAATATGTCATGTTGAAATAGTCATTTCTATTAAAAATTATAAATTATATTATACACCCATTAAAACTTTACCATTTCTTATAATTTTTCGCAGTTTTGGCCCGAACAAATCTTTTTCGGTTCTACTTACATGGCAAATTTCACATTCTTAAAAATATTGAATATGAAATATCACATTATGTTTTAAAAAAGATTTCGTGCAAGTGGCCGCCGTGGCTGGCTCGAATTAATGGCAGCCGGAGAGGCCCAATTTTCGACCACAAATTTTCAACCACCAATTTTCGATGCGATGGCGGATTGACTCATTCGGGTCTTCTTCGATACTCTGCTCCACAGCAGCAATAGCGTCTTCGGTGCACACTGTACGGCGGCGTCTCTGAGGATGTGCATTATCCACTAGAGTAGCGTTGTGCGAAACCGATACATGGTTGCCCGAATTACCGATGCGGCTGGGCAATTATGTCGACCGAATATTGGACGCAGCACACGATGCGCGAACCGAACCATTATTTTGGTAATAAATGTGCACGATTTGGAAACGTTGTTCAGGAGTACCTTAGTCTATTCATTATGAAATGGCAAACCAAATTAAGCATAAGGTTTGTTCGTTGAAGTTTACCCAGGGTTGAACCAGGTTTTCTTGACAACCCCAAGAATTGTCAAAAAACCTGGGTTTTTCGGTTCTCAAAAAACACCAAAAGGTCTTCTATTGTGTTGTTGAGATAAGAAAGAAACAAAATTTCTTTTAAAAATGGATAAAACAAACAACAGTTTTCGTTTTCTATTTCTGTTTGTTGTTTGTTCATGAAAGCTTGTGTATTCCTTGAATTTCCATTTCAAAAACAATAGAATTATCTGCAGCTTGTGAATCCACAACACAAAATGCTTCAGAGCTCATGTCACTTTGGCAGTTTATTTTTTACCTGAACTCGCCCCAGCAAGAAACCTAGTTCTACTTCAGGGCGAGTTCAGGGTGACCCTAGGTCTCAAAAAACACAGAATTTGCTGGCCAGAGCGAGTTCAGGGTTTTCAAAAAACGCTTTGGGGCGACCCCATGGTGACTTCAGGGCTCAACGAACAAACCAATAAATCAAGTGGCAATAAGCTTATGTCTAAATTGACCAAAAATCTTTCAAATCATATAAAGAATGCATTTTTTTAAAGTAGCTTAAGTCATAATAGCACATTAGTCTAATAAGCTATATATTCATCGCTTAGGTCGACAAAAGTTGTTCGAAACTTGAATTCAAATTTTTTTAAAAAAGATTGAGTTGACTTAAATCTCAAAAATGTTACAAGAGAAATTGTTAAAATATCTTATGTCACCTTAGATGTTAAATGACTTAAGTCTATTAAAAAGATTTTAAGCTTCGGTTATATGGCTTTTACCAAAAACAAATCTATTCTGAATATACATTTTACTAACCTGGTTCCAGTACTTTTTTTCAAATCAATAAAAAAGTAATTTTTAAATATATGCAAAACTTGCTATTTTTAACAACTGCTTTGTTTGGGAGCAAATAGAAAAAAACGCTACTTTTAGTTTTTTTTCATATATATCATTATAGCCTATTGAATAGACCCTTTAAAAAGGAACAATTACGTGCAAGGGTTTTTAATATTGAATATGTTTACATGGCACACACGTATGCCTAAAACCGAAAATGCTACTAAATTCACCCATGCGTTTCTGAGAGAATTGTCATACTGGCCACTTTTCAATATTTTTGGTATAACTCGAAAACTATTCCGAATTTGACAATTTTATCTATAAACTTTTTGTTCAAAATTAAATATTTTATCGAAATGGATATTTTGGAAAATTTCTTAAAAAAATTAGCAGGAAAAGTAAACAAAAACCAACATAAAAAGATCGAAAAGTCAAAGATTTTTAAATTTTTTCTAAATTGCGTATAGTTTTTCGGAGCAAATATAGGCTCAAGACATCAAAACATGCATAAACGAAGTAATGCAGATGCTAAAGGCCCTAATATGGCATGTTAAAAAAACCATATTATTTGAAAATTGAAAGAGATATATAGCCATTCAAACTTTACCATTTCTTATCATTATAATTATAAGAAATGTTAAAGTTTGAATGTGCATATCTCTGTCAATTTTGAACAAGTATTAATTTTTGAACATGCCATATTAAAGGCTTTAGTCTCTGCTATATTTTACAATAATAACTGCTTCTCATCTAGCCGTTCTCACTCGGCAAAAAAGTAGTAGGTCCCCTCCATTTCTGTCAACAACACGCACACTGGAATGCTTGAGAGTAAGGAAATTCATCCACACATTTCTGAGAGAATGGTCTCACTGATCACTTTTCAATATATCATTTGGTATAACTCGGAAACTACGCCGAATTTGATAATTTAATTCTTAAAGCTTTATATTCAAAATTAAATTTCCTATCGGAATTTATGGTTTCAAAAATTATAAAAAAAAATTTGCAGCAAGAATTAACTAAATTCAACCAATAACATTCGAAAAATTAAAGATTTCCAAACGCATAACAAATTTTTGAGCAAGAATAGGCGCAATACAAAAATAAGGTAGTCACTCAAGGCAATAATATGTCATGTTGAAATAGTCATTTCTATTAAAAATTATAAATTATATTATACACCCATTAAAACTTTACCATTTCTTATAATTTTTCGCAGTTTTGGCCCGAACAAATCTTTTTCGGTTCTACTTACATGGCAAATTTCACATTCTTAAAAATATTGAATATGAAATATCACATTATGTTTTAAAAAAGATTTCGTGCAAGTGGCCGCCGTGGCTGTCTCGAATTAATGGCAGCCGGAGAGGCCCAATTTTCGACCACAAATTTTCAACCACCAATTTTCGATGCGATGGCGGATTGACTCATTCGGGTCTTCTTCGATACTCTGCTCCACAGCAGCAATAGCGTCTTCGGTGCACACTGTACGGCGGCGTCTCTGAGGATGTGCATTATCCACTAGAGTAGCGTTGTGCGAAACCGATACATGGTTGCCCGAATTACCGATGCGGCTGGGCAATTATGTCGACCGAATATTGGACGCAGCACACGATGCGCGAACCGAACCATTATTTTGGTAATAAATGTGCACGATTTGGAAACGTTGTTCAGGAGTACCTTAGTCTATTCATTATGAAATGGCAAACCAAATTAAGCATAAGGTTTGTTCGTTGAAGTTTACCCAGGGTTGAACCAGGTTTTCTTGACAACCCCAAGAATTGTCAAAAAACCTGGGTTTTTCGGTTCTCAAAAAACACCAAAAGGTCTTCTATTGTGTTGTTGAGATAAGAAAGAAACAAAATTTCTTTTAAAAATGGATAAAACAAACAACAGTTTTCGTTTTCTATTTCTGTTTGTTGTTTGTTCATGAAAGCTTGTGTATTCCTTGAATTTCCATTTCAAAAACAATAGAATTATCTGCAGCTTGTGAATCCACAACACAAAATGCTTCAGAGCTCATGTCACTTTGGCAGTTTATTTTTTACCTGAACTCGCCCCAGCAAGAAACCTAGTTCTACTTCAGGGCGAGTTCAGGGTGACCCTAGGTCTCAAAAAACACAGAATTTGCTGGCCAGAGCGAGTTCAGGGTTTTCAAAAAACGCTTTGGGGCGACCCCATGGTGACTTCAGGGCTCAACGAACAAACCAATAAATCAAGTGGCAATAAGCTTATGTCTAAATTGACCAAAAATCTTTCAAATCATATAAAGAATGCATTTTTTTAAAGTAGCTTAAGTCATAATAGCACATTAGTCTAATAAGCTATATATTCATCGCTTAGGTCGACAAAAGTTGTTCGAAACTTGAATTCAAATTTTTTTAAAAAAGATTGAGTTGACTTAAATCTCAAAAATGTTACAAGAGAAATTGTTAAAATATCTTATGTCACCTTAGATGTTAAATGACTTAAGTCTATTAAAAAGATTTTAAGCTTCGGTTATATGGCTTTTACCAAAAACAAATCTATTCTGAATATACATTTTACTAACCTGGTTCCAGTACTTTTTTTCAAATCAATAAAAAAGTAATTTTTAAATATATGCAAAACTTGCTATTTTTAACAACTGCTTTGTTTGGGAGCAAATAGAAAAAAACGCTACTTTTAGTTTTTTTTCATATATATCATTATAGCCTATTGAATAGACCCTTTAAAAAGGAACAATTACGTGCAAGGGTTTTTAATATTGAATATGTTTACATGGCACACACGTATGCCTAAAACCGAAAATGCTACTAAATTCACCCATGCGTTTCTGAGAGAATTGTCATACTGGCCACTTTTCAATATTTTTGGTATAACTCGAAAACTATTCCGAATTTGACAATTTTATCTATAAACTTTTTGTTCAAAATTAAATATTTTATCGAAATGGATATTTTGGAAAATTTCTTAAAAAAATTAGCAGGAAAAGTAAACAAAAACCAACATAAAAAGATCGAAAAGTCAAAGATTTTTAAATTTTTTCTAAATTGCGTATAGTTTTTCGGAGCAAATATAGGCTCAAGACATCAAAACATGCATAAACGAAGTAAAGCAGATGCTAAAGGCCCTAATATGGCATGTTAAAAAAACCATATTATTTGAAAATTGAAAGAGATATATAGCCATTCAAACTTTACCATTTCTTATCATTATAATTATAAGAAATGTTAAAGTTTGAATGTGCATATCTCTGTCAATTTTGAACAAGTATTAATTTTTGAACATGCCATATTAAAGGCTTTAGTCTCTGCTATATTTTGTCTGTGTATGTCTTGACCCTATTTTTGCTTCAAAAAAAGTTATGCACAGTTTATTAAAAAAAAATTTAAAAATCCTTGGTTTTTTATTTTTTTAGGTTTGTTCTTGTTAACTTTCCTCCTTAAATTTTTTATCAATTTTTTTGAACTATCCATTCCAAAAGAAAATTTAATTTTTAACAAAAAGTTTTAAGTGTAAAATTGTCAAATTTGGCTTAGTTTGCGAGTTATACCAAAAATATTGAATAGTGGCCAGTGTGACCATTCTCTCAGAAGTGCATGGGTGAATTTAGTAGCATTTTCGGTTTTAAGCATGCGTATGTGCCATACAAACATATTCTATAGTAAAAACCCTTGCACGTAATTGTTCCTTTATACCCCCCATTTTCCGGTCTATTCAATAGACTATTAATGTAGTTCTTACAAATAAAAACAACATTGAGGGGTGGAGGCAGGGGGGCATTTGCCTCTATCTGGCTGTGGAAAAAATATCACCTTTCCAACGAATTTTGATTTGTTTTACTATGGACTTTTGGCAAACAAAATTTTTTTCTGACGGAGTTCATCATTTGCCAACTCCCCCTACCTACGGGCGCTTATATGCATACATAACTGGCCAAACTGAATGGTGTAGCCGTAGTTGTAGTATGTAGCACTGTCAAAGTAGAAAGATACAAATATGCAGTCCACAGTTAGAAGCTGTAAATGTAGCAAGAAATGTATTTTTTATTTTTTTAATAAAAAAATATATATATTTATAGATTTGGGTGGTCCTTTTATGTATTTAATTTTTTTTATTTTGGAGCTGGATAGGTATCAAATGGCTTTAAATAGGACAACAGAAATTGCTAATTTTTCAGATTTTTTATTTATTTCACCTCTTCGTCACCCTTTTTTACTTTAAGCTACTAATAATTATGGGCTAAGGGTGATTCTTAAAATACAAGAACAAAAATCAGAGCGTATAGATTCGATTTAAACGAGAAAAAATTCGTATTGGAATGGAAGTCTGTTTCCCACGTTCAGGTGGGATGGGTAATTTTTTAAATAGTTGACTCACATTAGAAAATATAATATTTAAAACAACGGGAGCACTTAAAATGATATGCTATAGCTTTTTTGAATTCAAAAATCCATTCTCTAATTATGCTTGTAAAATAAAATTTTAATTGCAAATGGGAAGTTTTTTTTTTTAGTTTTAAGTTTGAAAATAATTTTATTTTCAAAAACTATTAAAAATAAAAACTTTATTTAAAAAACATATTATACAATGAGTTTATGGCTTTGGAAAAAGTTAAAGCATGGAATTGTAAGTGTTCTGGTCGTTTTATTTTTATTTCGAGTCAACTTTTTAGAAAATTACCCCTCCCGCCTAATTTGGGCGAACAGGACCTCCTCCAAAATACGATTTTTTTTTCTCGTCTGATTCTAGTCTAAATGTTCTGGTTTTTTCGCTTGTTAAGAGAATCACCCTTAGCCCACCCTCCAAAGAGTCCACTGTACATAACATTGAGCTAAAGCTTAAATGGGTAGATCAATTTGCATCCTATATAAATTTCCACAGCACAAACGAATTGATACAATTTTTTAGCTTAAACTCAATTAAAGTGGGCAAGCACAACTTTATTGGGCTTCTTCATCGTCTTAAACAAAATCAATATTTAGGAATGAACATTGGACAAGAGTAACATTGGTCTCCTCTTGTTATTCCCTGTGGTGGAGACCATGATACATCAAAAAAACCGAGACGAGACCAGCACAAGAGTGTTAATTTTTGACTGACAAGCACTAAGACTCCAGCTTATTAATTGGTCTCGGGAGAAAAGTTTAAAAATACAAACTTGTTCTGTTGGAAGTACCTAATGTATATAAAACAGCTTTAAGTCAAATTTATATGTACTGAAAAAGAGAGCATAAGACCTATTGAAGTTTTCAAGGAACAATTATGATTTTCTTAAAGGGAAGCCAACAAAGATGATGTTACTTATATGAAACTTTGCACCTTATTCAAAAAATTATTTGACATTTCTCATGTTCATAGAATATTTTCTTTTTTTTACATCAGCTCAAAACACTGATTCCTTGATAACTTAATATGCATAAGCTCTCAAATTCTTTACTCTGTTACAATAACAACGGGTCACAAGAGTAGGTAGGTACTTGGTTGTTATCTTTCAAGTAATTTTAAAATACTTGTCTCTCCTTGCACTTTTATAACAAAACTAATGAGTACTTACATTCTTCTAGAGATCTTTGCATATCCTCAATAGATTCCTTTGGAACTTTAAACTGCAGAGTATGTGTGCCAAAGAATCGAGCTATACGCTCAACCAGTAACGAGTCAACTTCACTTTCTCTGGCCTCGGGCTCATTGGGTAGGTCAACATCGTTCAAGGAGCGACCTTGTGGAATGTCGTCAGTCTTAATCAGTTGAATTCCTTCTGTGAGCTTAACATCACCATCCTCAGTGTCGAAGTATTGCAGAGCACGTTCCTAAGGATGAGAAAGCAAAATTATGTCCTCAATTTGTATAATCCCGAAAATATTGTTGTTTGTTTTTATTTTTTTTTTCCTTGGTTTGTTCTTATTTTTCTTAGAACGTTAGAACACACACTAAGAACACTGAAACCTACCTTTATGCACAATATCATTGATTTATCACCACAATCTTTGACCATTTTCAAAGCACTTGCCAAGAGATTGTCACCTTCGGACGTTTCGGCTGTTGCGGATACAACCGCCACAAGGGCTAGGAGACACACTATTTTTGGGAACATTTTGTATTCGTTATAACCACCACAAAATCATTCACTAACGGCACTTTGTTTTTTTTTTGTTTTTAAATATTAAACACAACAGGCAGTATATCCTTGTTTAATTTGGGACACACTGGCTTAGTATATAATCCGTTCTCTATTGCTGAAGCCTCCTGCAGAGCGATGCAAGAAAAGGCTGGATGTGCAATGGGAGACTATTGTGGGCAGACAGAAAGCAACCGGTAGACTGTGGCAAGAAACTAGCGTTGATCGAGTTTTATTCAGTCAGTGTGGGCTCTGGCAGTATGGCTCTAGAATTTAAATTAACTACAACCAAACGAAGCGGTGCGTCTTCGGGTTCGACGACAACCATTTATGCCCGCGTCATCGGAGTCACATACCATCATGCATGCTGGCTTTGATGGCTTCTTTGCGATATTTTTCACTCACGCAATGCTCACAACACAACTCGCCGGTGTCGGTCGCGTTGTTGCACACACACACATCACTAAGAACACTGCAAGTAAACGAACGAAGTTCGCATCTTTATTGAGCCTGGCTTTTTAATTAGACACTATCGACAAGTTGCATTGACTTTAAGTCTTAGAGAATCTTAGGTAAATTACACCAGATTAGCTAATACCCAAAAAGATAGAGATACATTTGCACAAAAACTGATTTTCATAGTTATTTCGATCTTAACTTAGGTATACAAATAAAAACAATGAATTTTGTCTCTCTTAATATAAGTAGTTAAAAAAATATTAAGAGGGCCAACTTGGTGGTTGAAAATAGCTTAGGGGAACTCGAAGAGTGCCAGTGGATTTCAAATATATATACATAAATTTATAAGTTATTCTTAATGTACAGCTGTTTTCAATATGTAGTAAGTTTTTGAACACTACAACTTTTACATTTAAATACAAAGGTCAAAAAAAGGTCCTGATACGATGGACAAACTTGTTGTATGGAGCATATCTTTGGGTACCCCTCTTCATTATAAAACGAATTTTTGCCAATTTTGGGGTAAGGTAAGAAGTAAGATCTGTCATCTTGATATTGGTTTGGGCTTTTTCTAATTACTTGTTCACATTTCATTTAACAATAAACTTATAAAGAATTAAATTATTTGCAAATAAGCTTTAAACGACCTCTGTAAGTTGTTACTTACATCTTTAAATTAAAGCGTGTCAATGGGCACGTTCCGCTGGCTATTCTCAGTTATCCGGATAGCTTTGTGTTGTTGTAATCCCTTGTTAAAAAACAGCTGATAACAGCTGACGCAACAACAACTCAAGTTATCTCAAAATTTTTGGGATAGCTGGATAGCATAGCGAATAAACATTGGAACGCGAGGAATGTTCACCTATCTGCCTGTGTTGGAAATGGTATGATGTTTCTTGATATACATCAAGGTACGGAAATGTTGATGTTCACTTATGAGTACTCGTCACCGAAGCTAAGCTCTCACTGATTTGGTGAAGGCTTTAAGCGTTTTCAATACATTTTTTTTAGCTTAGATATATATTTTTTACCTTTTTCGAAATTTTTTATTTTGAACAGTAACAACTTTGGTGAGACTATAGCGAGACTAAAGCGAGATTACAGCAAAGCATACGCATTTACAAAAACCACGTGTAAATATCACAGCGAGAACAAAGGGAGACCATTGCAAGAAAACCATGACACATATCCGTGTGTAAATGTCAACGCTGAGACCACAGCGAGACAAACAGAATACACAATGATCACGACACTGAAAATGACCATCAGGAAAACTTGTGTGAGATGACTTCGAGACAGCGAGCAAGGGCATTGTTTCTTAAATGGGTCGGGAAATATTTCAAGAATAAGGATTTATGCAACGTTGAATAGAGCCTTATTTAGGGCGTAAACACTGTTGTCCGCTGAGAGTTTTTTCTAACGTTAAAAGCTGTTACAATTCAATGAAATACAATTTTGCACATCCAGTTGCGATATCCTTATTTTGCAAACTATAAATCAATCTCGAAGCACGTTGATGGTACAATTTTTAAAATTACACCTAGGGCTGGCCACGATACCAAACCAAACGATACTTTCTTAAGTATCGTCTCGGTATCGTTAAAATCCAAAAATGTCAGTATCGTCTCGGTAACGGTCCTGGTCTCGTATAAGTCAGTCTCGTCTCAGTCTTGGTCTCGGTATCGTATAACAAGGTCTCGTCTCTGTATCGGTATCGGTGTCGGTATCGGTATCGGTATCGGTATCAGTATCGGTATCGGTATCGGTATCGGTATCGGTATCGGTATCGTTATCGGTATCGGTATCGGTATTGTCTGGTTTCGGTCTGGTCTCAGTCGCAAAAATTAAGCCTAGTGACTTACAACTCTCAACCATTCCTGTGTGCGTGTTGTTGGCAGGAATGGTTAGTTAAATAAAAAATCATTATAAACAAATAATGCATAATGAATTAATGAAATTTTGGTTTAACTTAAGTTTCTTTTATGACGAATCAGATAAAGCTTAGTACATACATATGTATATATACAGTTCTTTTAAATAAAAATAAACTTGGTGGTGAGAAAAAAAATTTCGTCAGAGAAAAAAAATGTCCGTGGTGTAAAAGTTTTTTTTTATTGACTTCAGTTACAGTTTGCAAAAACAAAAAATCTAAGACATATAGCATTTTCTATAGCAAACACAAAAATACCAAATGCTCTTTTTCCGTAAAAGGAAGTCATTGTTCTGCGTGAAAAAATATCGTGGTGAATATAAAATGTATTTATTCTCTTTGGGTTAGTTCACAGTTCGATAGAAAAATTTTAAACATACAAATTATAGTTTGCATAAAAATCATTCCTATAAGAAATACATCTAGTTTTTTTTTCGTTGAGGGACTGCATACTTATAGCTTAAGCAATTGATGAATACATCGACAAAAAAACGGTTCAATCCATGGTATTTTTTATTAAAAAAAATTGTTTGGTAAAATTAATACAAAAATCGTTGGATTCGTTTTTGGGAAATCTGGATATAAGAAAAAATATGCGTGGCAGTGAGTTGATTTCAATAAACTCACTCCACCAAGCTAAAAAGACCAAATCTGAAAATTTAATTCAAGTCCTTGGGTTCCGAGAAATGAAACATTAGATAAATGGGCGTGCCAGTAGGCGGCTCTCACTTAAATTGTTTTCTTAACCTTCTCCTTGCTAAGAAGAACAAACTGTGAAAATTTCATCCAAATCGTTAAAGCCGTTTCCAAGTAACCGATTACAATGTTTGTTTGCTTGTAATAAACTCTCCCTTCTCCTTAAAAGTTATTGTAGACAAACTATCAACATTTTGAAGTAAAAATGTTTTTGGGGAGAGTAGGTACGATAACTTTGACGCCAAAAATTGATAAAGGCTTTTTGTGGAGGGGTCAAAAACAAGTATTTTTTTACTATGGGTGGGGGGGTCTATCTCAACCCGTTTAGGAGGTAGGGGCTATTTAAAAAAAAGACTTAAAATAAAAAAAAGTATTAAGAAACAACGGCAACCCTTACAACAAAGTGTCATACGTTTTTTGAAAACTAACAATTCTTTGATTCTTAATTTAAATTAAATTTTTTACGTCAATAGTTTTCGAAAAATTCGCATGTAATCTCAAAATTTTGATAAAAACAAAATGAAAAAAATTGTTAAAATCATTTTTTTTTCAAAATTGTGAAATAAAATGCTGAATTGGCTCTTTTTAATCAATGCTTAAATCATTTCTGAATCGAACACAAAAAAGAGATTTTTTTATGTCTTGGTTTTTGAGAAAATTGAAAATTACTAAAATTACATTTTTTCATATTAAAGTTTTTTGGTATCTCATTTTGAGGATTGATGAGCTGATTTTTGAGCATCGTAACATCCAACCGAACTTCATATATTTATTTGCTTCCACCTTCATCATTAAGTTGCAACACAGTGGGGGAGTTGACGTTTTAGTGGGAATTAGACCAATTTCTTCTAAAAATAAATGTTTTTTCGTTTGTTGACATGACACTAAATCCCTGAACGAATAAAATACTGAAAAGTTATTTAGCTTAGGATGAAGCAGTAGATGCTTACCGCCATTCCTTTTCCACATGCAAAAGAGTTTGCATGCACTCAATCTTGCACCTACCCCAAATCTTATAATAAGCCCAAGTAGAGGGGTTGCAGGGGGGCAGCATGCCCCCGATACATATTTCACTGTTTATATACCTAATGTTGGGTGCTAGCACTGTATTAACATATGTATGTACATAAGGGTAGAGGTTAAAAAAACGTCATCCTGGATGGGCCCAAATCGGCTATAAATGAAAAAAAAACCTATTTTTTTATTTATGTCGCCGAGCAAACTTTCATCTTAAAAAAAAACTTAAACGTTTTTTTTTTTATTATTTTATTTTTTCTTTATTTAATTTTTTAATTACTTAATTTATTATTATTATTAGATTCACATTATTTCTTATTATTATTATTATTCTAATTAGAAGGCCGCTGTCCAAAGCAAAAGGCTGCACCTTCTAATTAGCTTGTTTGATTAAGACTGAATTCATAAATTGATTTAGTAAACCTTTCAACGTAAATCGCGAAGTGCTTCCCGTGGGAAAGGAATGCACTTGTTGTTAAAATATTCATATTTCATTTGAATAAAATGAAATATGAGTATTTTATTTTTCTTTGTTCGCGGCAGGGGAAAAGGGGGTGTATCCGTTTCGGACACGTTTTGCTGTATTTGCAAAAATGGTGGGAAACAGTTATTTGGATGCCGTTAGGCAAAAGGGAGTGTCCGGGGTAACGGGATTGGGGTATAGGGTGAAGTCTCTGACGTAACTCCTCCCCCCTTAAGATTCTTCTCCGGAGAATCCAACTTTTTTATATCGATTATGACATTAGTTTTATCATTTTTAACCTTTTTCCGAAAAATTATAAAAAACACGATACAAAAAATGAAAAGAAGGATATTAAAACTGTAACTGATACCCGTATTTGTTTTATAGTTAAATTTAAGTTCTTCGATTAATTTACGATTTTCCATATGTTTCGCGTGAATTTCCGTTGTTGAAAAGTTTACTTCAATGTTTTTAATTTTTACATTACTTAAATTTGGTATAATAAAGTTATCGTAGTAACAATATTGTTGGTTAATTGCTTAATTTCTATGTTTGTATTTTTAATAAAATTACAAGTTGTATTTTTTGTAAAAATATTTAATATACATTTATCATCTATAATTATAAGATCTTCTTTTCTTAAAATTTTATTCTTATTTTCATAGTTTGTTTTTCCATCAGTTATTAATGTTTTATATGTAGAAGAAAGCTCGAGAGAGTTTAGATTTGGGATTGGCTCAATAAATACACGATGAAATTTACTATCAACATAGTTGGGAATCATAACAATAAATATTATTTGGTTTTCATGAAAAATTGTTGAACTTTTTATATCTTTAAGTTTTTCAAGGGTTACGTTATACTTTTCAATTTCCTTTGGCGACAAAATATCCTTGCCTAGTAAACCTAATTGACTCAATAATATACTGTCTTTTACTTTCCTGACTTGGTCGTTTAATAGTTGAATGTCATATTGAATCTGAAATGCATGTTGTATTGTTGCTATTTTCCAATTTTCTTTATCTATTTCATTGCTTAAGGTTGAGAATTGCTTTTTTATTTCTGTTTGTTGTATGTTGATATGTTTTGTAATGTTATAAATAGTTTCATAAAATTTAGTATTGATCTGAATCTGGTCATTAAGTCCGTCAATTAAATGTTTATTATTTTGTTCGTTTAAACTAAGTCTTGTTTTTACTTCCTGTTCATCTTCGTAGTCCATAGTCCCTGCTAAATATTTTAAGCTTTTTCCTAAGATGTTAATTAGCGCTCGTTTCTTCCTATTCTTTGCAGTAAGGCTACCGATTTCATGTGTTAACTGGTTTAGTCCATGAATGATATTTGGATATTCATTTTTGTCGTCAAGTTTGTCTACGTTGTGTTTTATTAGTTCGAGGTTGTCCGTCCATAATGTCAAATTTATAACATGTAGAATTTTGGAATAACTTTCAATTATTTTAATTTCTTCGCCTTTTATTAAAATGTATCCTTGTCCAATATTCAAGTCTTGAGCGTCTAGTTTCTGTCCTTTTGCGGTCGTTAATAATGTCAGTAAAATAATTATAGCAATCTGAAATTATAATTTTTATCGATCTTCATATTTGTATTTTCTCTTGACTTGGGTTTTATAAAATTTACTACCTTTCTCATTTTGCATATAATCTTTGTCTATAACAACTGGGTTTGACTCAGAGTGAATTGGCTTAAGCTTATTGCTAACTCTATTTTTTAAATATGTATGTTTATCTTCTCTAAAATCAATGTCTTCCCTATTTTTATTTAACTTATCTATATATTTATTTTTATTTTTATTTACTAGTTCTACAATTTTAGGGTATTCCTCTTTTGAAATATTTCCATTTAGGAAATCTAAGGGTCTCTTTTTGGTTGTTGAATGAATGGTATTATTGTATATTGCAACTGCATTTAAAACCTTGTTACGCAAAGTATCTCTGTTGTTTTCGTCAGCAGAGAAGGTTCGAATGTGTTCATTCAGGGTAGAATGGAACCTTTCAATATCAGAATTACCCGTTTTGTTATATGGTGTAGTGATGTGTAGGTGGACGTTTTTCTCCTTAAGAAATTCCTTAATCACTATTGAAGAAAAACCTGTTTCTCCATCAGTTACTATATTGGCTGGTGGACCAAAATTTATAAATCTATGTTTAAGTGTATTAAGAAGGCTTAACCACGTTCTGTGTTTTATTTCTTCCACAGTCACATGTTTGGTAAATTTATCTATCATGGTAACGTACATTAGATTAATATTCGCGTACCAGATATCGATGTGGATAACTTCATTCGGTTTTTCGGGTGTTTCCGTTACTTTTAATGGAATTTTGTACGGATGTCTTTCATATTTCGATTTATTGCAAATTTTGCAGTTATTTATGAATTTTTGTATTGCTGTTTTAAGGCCTGGGCTATAATGTATGTTTTTAATTTCTGCGTAAGTTTCGTTTACTCCGCGATGATTAAATGCTTTATGTGTACTATTTATAACATTAAGGACTTTTTCTTCGTCCTCTAAATCACCTAAGAATTTACTACACTTAATTACTCTTAACAGTTTATTTTTACTAAAGTATTTGACATAAATATCTTGAAATTTGGCAAATAAATGGTCATGTTTTGAATAAACTCCGACTATTCCTTTGGGAGGAATGAATCTTTTCATAATGTCTATCATGAGTTTTTCATTGAACTTTTTCATTTCTATAACAATCCTTCTTTTTTTGAAAGGGTAATATATTTTATGATTGTTCACGTTTTCTGTTTCGTTTAGAATAATTTGTGTTTTATAAATATTTACTGGTGATTCTACGATGGGGATGTGATTGCTGCTATCCTCATTTGCGCTGTGGATAGTTGCAATCATGGAATCTGCATCTTCGTTTAAGTTGCTATTATCATTGTTTTTACTACTATTACCATTGTATATAAATTCTATAGTATTCTCATGAAGAAAAAAAGCTCGTGGCCATCTATGCGTCCAAATATCATACTAATTTTTGTTAAGGGATCTCCGTAAGGCGATCACAGCGAACCTATCGACCAAATGTCTACCTAAAAAATCATGTTTCATGAGAATACTATAGATTGGATATACAATGCTATTACTACAATGTGCTTCGTCTGTGTAAGTGGGATTTTCTACATCCTCGTTTAAATTGTCATCATCGTCTGTGTGAGTGGAACTTTCTACATTTTCGTTGTAGTAGGTTTCCATTCTGGATAACCCATCCGCAACCTGGTTATCCTTACCTTTAACGTACTCTATCTCAAAATTGTACTCCTCGAGTTTAATTTTCCACCTCTGAAGTTTTATGTTGGGTTCTTTAAGAGAACTCAACCAAACAAGTGGACGGTGATCTGTTTGAACTGTAAATTTCCTACCGTAGAGGTAGGGTCTAAAGTATTGCGTGGCCCATACAATCGCCAGCAGTTCTTTTTCTATTGTCGAGTATTTAATTTCGTGGTCATTTAGTGTCCTGCTCGCGTAACACAAAGGGTGGTTATTTTGTGATAGGACAGCGCCCAAGGCAAAATTCGAGGCGTCTGTTGTTAAAACAAATCTTTTATTGAAGTCTGGATATTGGAGAATTGGGTCTGAGATTATCAGTTTCTTGAGATTTTCGAAACTGTCAATGTATTCTTGGTTGGTAATATCAATTTTTGCGTTCTTTTTCAGGAAGTTAGTCATTGGTTTTGCAACCTTTGAATAGTCCCTAATAAATTTTCGATAGTACCCTGTGATTCCCAAGAAAGATTTTATTTGCTTAGAAGTTTTTGGCAACTTATACTCTTGTATTGCGGCTACTTTGTTTGGGTTCGGCTTTATGCCTTCTGTTGTTACTATATGACCCAGAAATTCTGTTTCCTTTTTCAGAAACTCGCATTTGTCGAGTTGTACCTTTAAATTTACTTCTTTTAATCTCTGGAATATTTTGTTTAGTGCTACAAGATGTTCGTCAAGGCTAGTTGAAAAAATTATTATATCGTCTAGGTAAACCCAGCAATATTTTCCTATGTAATCTGCAAGTATTGAATTCATAAGCCTTTGAAATGTGGCTGGCGCATTTTTGAGGCCAAAAGGCATACGGACAAATTCATAGTGTTCGTCATCTGTGGAGAATGCAGTTTTTTGTATGTCTTCCTTTGCAATTTCGATTTGATGGAATCCTTTTGCAAGATCCAACGTTGTAAAATATTGCGCTCTTCCCAGTTTGTCAAATATCTCGTCCATGTTGCGCATAGGAAATTTGTCATCTATTGTTACGTCGTTGAGTTTCCGATAATCGACTACTATTCTCCATTTCTTTTCGTTTGATGCATCTAATTTTTTGGGTACTACCCATATTGGAGCTGAGTATGGTGAGTTACTCCGACGTATAATGCCTTGTCTTAGCATTTCTGATATTTGTTTCTTTACTTCAACTCTGTGTACCTCTGGATATCTGTATGTTTTTGAATATATAGGTATCTCATTTGTCGTTTTTATTTGATGCTTAATCGCATTTGTGAATGACAGATCGCTACCTTCCTGGTAGAATATCGGAGCATTACGAGAAACGAGGTTTAAGACTCCTTTTTTCTCTTCCTCGGTGAGGTGATTAACCCTTATTTGGTCCATAATAGGATTTTTACTTGTTTGTGTATAATATATTTCATGTACAAGTACTTCTGGTATTAGATTTTCATAATTTTCGTTTTTTTGGTTATCTGAGTTAACCTTAATTATTGAATCTACTTTTTCGCAGAGTTCACTTTTTTGGTTTTCTTCATTTTCGTTGAAGAAAATTGGGATTTCCTTACCCTGTACTATTAAGATTTTTTTGTCAAAATCAATAGAAGCCTTGATTGGAAGTAAAATATTATTTCCAATCAAACCATCATAGGCTTCGTGGAACTTGTGTTCCAGGAATTCAGCTGTTTTATTCAACATGCCGAATTCCTTAAATAATGGTATTTTTATTTTGGTGCTCACGTTAATGTCTGAGCTTGCAGTTTTTATTTTAATTGGTTTGTCCAATTTTATATGCCATTTTGGGTGGCATAACCCCGGATTAAGAATACTCGTCTCTGACCCCGTGTCAATGAGTATTCTTAATTTGTATTTATCATTTTTTGTTTTTACTACTAAATAGGGAAGTCGGCCTGTAGGCTTTCTTCCTGAAAATCCTGAGTCTGAATGTTATTAATTTGTCTTTGGTATGACGCGGACAATGTGTCCATTGGTTCCAAGTCAAGAGTCCTATACTGAGCTGAATTACCAGTATTGTGATGTTGTGGGTAATTAGTCCTGTATTGATTTGAGTTATTAGCCCTATATTGCCCTGTATTATTAGCCCTAAATTGTCCTGTATTATTAGCCCTAAATTGTCCTGTATTATTAGCTCTAAATTGGCCTGTATTATTAGCTCTAAATTGGCCCGAGTTATTTCTATATTGGCCTGTGTTATTAGTTTTAAATTGGCCTGAGTAATTCCAATATTGTCCTGTGTTATTAGTTCTAAATTGGCCTGAGTTATTCCTATATTGCCCTATGCTATTGGTTGTAACATTATTCTTAGTATATGCATACCCTGTTTCGAACAAAATTTGCATAGCGTTTTCTAGATTGTTTGGATATCTGCAGTGTAATAAACCCCTCATAGGTTCTGGCAATTTATTGATGAATATACGTAGTGCTGCACTGCAGTTTCGCTCGACTTCTGATGAGAAATTATTTGGGTAAGTTATTCTTACTTTATTATTAAGGCGACGTAAGATCATCTTTATTTCATTATAAAAGTCATGGCTATTTGTTTTAAATTGAATAGATCTAAGGTCATCAAAGAGTTGTTCAATTGATCTTCTATCACTAAAATATTGTAGAAATATTTGCTTCAATTCTTCCCATTTTTGAATAAAGTTATTTATCTCTAAGGCCTCTCGAGCTTTGCCAATTAACTTGCCTTTTATAATTTCAAAAAATATTACTTGACTATTATCGTCATATTTGCGCAAAATTGGGTATATTCTATCAACAGAATCTAAAAAATTATATAGATTTTCCCTATTTCCATCATATTTATTCAAGTTATTTAAATATTTTAAAGGATCTAAATTTATTGCTAAAGGTGTTACCGATGATGTGGTTAAGGTATTCAATCTGGCAGCCCTTGCCGCTGCTAATGATGCTGCTGCGGCCGCTTCCACTTTTGAATCTGCTTCGCTCAAAGACATCTTTTTTAATAGAGTTGATAGTTCTTCTTCTTTCATATATTTTAATCACTCTCAAGTGAACTTGTATTAAGTAATTCACTTTTTTTTTTTTTGTAGGTATATATCAGAGTTATACGCACTTTTGGGATATATATATTTTCCTCTTATACAATGTTATACGCACTTTTCTTAAAACGAATTGGTTCACATTTTTCTTTAAACAGATTTATTCGCACTTTTCCTTAAACGGAATTATTTGCACTTTTCCTTGAACGGATTGGTTCGTACTTTTCCTTAAACAGATTTATTCGCACTTTTCCTTAAACGGAATTATTTGCACTTTTCCTTAAACGGAATTATTTGTACTTTTCCTTGAACGGATTGGTTCGTACTTTTCCTTAAACGGAATTATTCGCACTTTTCCTTAAACGGAATTATTTGCACTTTTCCTTAAACGGAATTATTTGTACTTTTCCTTGAACGGATTGGTTCGTACTTTTCCTTAAACGGAATTATTCGCACTTTTCCTTAAACGGAATTATTTGCACTTTTCCTTAAACGGAATTATTTGTACTTTTCCTTGAACGGATTGGTTCGTACATTTCCTTAAACGGAATTATTCGCACTTGTCCTTATACGGAAAGGTTCTTTAATGTTCTTACACGAACACCGACTGCGCCATTTATGTCGCCGAGCAAACTTTCATCTTAAAAAAAAACTTAAACGTTTTTTTTTTTTATTATTTTATTTTTTCTTTATTTAATTTTTTAATTACTTAATTTATTATTATTATTAGATTCACATTATTTCTTATTATTATTATTATTCTAATTAGAAGGCCGCTGTCCAAAGCAAAAGGCTGCACCTTCTAATTAGCTTGTTTGATTAAGACTGAATTCATAAATTGATTTAGTAAACCTTTCAACGTAAATCGCGAAGTGCTTCCCGTGGGAAAGGAATGCACTTGTTGTTAAAATATTCATATTTCATTTGAATAAAATGAAATATGAGTATTTTATTTTTCTTTGTTCGCGGCAGGGGAAAAGGGGGTGTATCCGTTTCGGACACGTTTTGCTGTATTTGCAAAAATGGTGGGAAACAGTTATTTGGATGCCGTTAGGCAAAAGGGAGTGTCCGGGGTAACGGGATTGGGGTATAGGGTGAAGTCTCTGACGTAACTTTTTCAGATTTTTATTTTCATCCCCTATAGTCGCTGAAGGGGTAAATTTAATTTCTTCTTCTTTTTTGCATAGGTACTAGAAAATTCGATCAAGATCTGCCAACAAAATTCAAAGCATGTAGGTGGGAACTAGACAAGGAAAAATTCGGTAGGTGGGGGGAAATATCTCCCCCTGCTTGGACGGGAGGGGCAATTTAATAAAACATTTGCATAAAATAGAAAAAAATAATTAAAAAAGAATAGCTAGAAGTTCATTCTTATGGCTTGTTTCCAAATTAAGTTTATTTTTTGATGAACAGTTTTGACACACAATTGTTTCAAACTCATTATTCTAAAGAAAAAATATTATTATTTTTTTAATTGTAGGTTTGAAAACAGATTTTGCTGAAATTGTTTATTGAAAGAACTTCATTTAATAATCAACTATTAAAATGGACTTCCGGCTTTCCAATAAGCTACAAAACATTTCTGCAAGTGTTGCCGTTGTTTTTTAATTATTTTTTTTCTATTTTATGCAATTATTTTATTAAATTGCCCCAACCGTCCAAGCGGTGGGAGATATTACCCCCCTCCAGTAGGAATTTTTTCTTTTAACTTCTGACCTACATGCTCTGAATTTTGGCAGATTTAACGCGAATTTCTAAAAGAAAGGAGAAATTTAATTTACCCCTACAGCGACTATAGGGGATGAAAATATAAATCAGAAAAAATTAGGGAATTTTTTTTTCTTCATCTAGACTTGATTTAGGCGCATCCAAATATTAAAACTCAAAAAAAAAAAAAAAAACATAACGAACACCCTAATGTGCATATGTCAGCAACCAATACAACAAAAATTTCATAAAAATTAGTTTTAGTAATTTTAAATTTTCTCAAAAACTAGAAGCCATAGAACCATTTAGTTTCTTGTGTTTGATTCAGAATTGATTTATGCACAAAAACCACCACAAAAAAAACCAAATTAGCAATTCATTTCACAATTTTGAAAAAAATTGGTCTAAACTTTTTTTTTCATTTTTTTTAATCAACATTTTGAGTTTGCATGCAAATTTTTCTTTCGAAAACTGTGGACACAAATAATTTAATTTAAATTAAGGGTTTAAGATCAGATTGTTGGCTTTCAAAAAATGTATAGCACTTCATTGTAAGTATTACCGTTGTTTTTTTAATACTTTTTTTTTTATTTAAAGTTGTTTGTTTTTAATTGCCCCTACCTCCTAAACGGGGTGAAATAGACCCCCTCTCCCATAGCCAAAGTTTACGTACTCGCGCCATGTTTTTTTAACGTTTGACAGGGAAGAAACTAATGAATAACTTCATCCGAGCCACTAGGTATATGCAAGTTCAAAAAGGCGAGGATGATATCATTCCAATGATACCGACGGACTTTCCATTCCAGCTCAAGAGAATTTAGTTTCCTATTTGAATCACATTTGCCGTGACAATCAGAAAATCGCACCTCCAATCATTGCAAGTGTGTGACCTCAACCTTGCAACTATATGCTTTTCGCACGGACAATAGTTTGACATCTAGAATCGTTTCCGCAACTTTTTTCATACTCAAAATATTTTCCAGCGCTACAAAGTCAGTCAGTGAATCAGTCAATGCGTTGAGTGAAAACCAACATGATTTGATACTTGAAACACACACAAATTCGAGCGCGAAATCGGCATTTGGTGCTAAAAAATTTATATTGTACTAAATTTAACTAATGAGTGCTAAAATAGACACTAAGTTCATGCAATTAGTTTGTTTTAAAACAACGCTGGCAACGCGTAGTAAATGTCATACCTGATACATCCATTCCATACTTTAGAGTAATAATATGGCAAAACTGACATACAAGGAGTTCGTTAATGGATGGTCCACATTCACTCTTGTTTTAAGGCTTACCGATAAAAAATTGTGGTCAAGAAGTCTTTGCTAAAAAGACCAAACTGTGAACATTTTATCCAAATGGTTTCCAGGAAACCGATTACAATTTATGTTTGCTTGTAGGTAATAAATTAACAATAATTATATTAAAATATTTTTTATTTTGTCGATACCAAACATTACTACCGAGAGTGTCGGTATATTTCGGCCCTAAAAGTAATCTATCGTCTCGGTAACGTTTCGGTTGCTTTTGAGCTGGTGTCGTCTTGGTATCGTTTGTGTTTCCGATACCAATACCAATTGATACCGAGACTTTGAGATTATTCTGGTATTCGCAGCCAGCCCTCTTCAAATTAAAATTTCTCGGAAAGTACTTAATTTTTGTTTAGCTTTTTGACATAACACCGTATCAATAAATATGTCGAGAAATATACCTATACTACGACATGAGTAGTCCAACTTCAGTCAGAGAAATTACTGGTCATTTGTTCTTGATGCTACTTGCATTCTTATACCAGTAATAGGGAAATTCACCTTGTAAAATCTTATTGAATTACTTGTTATGTATGTTGTGTCATTCATAGAAAGCTCTTCAACTCTTCTTCGACCTAGGTATGTGTGCACGTCAAACCCCGAGTCATGTCCAGTGTGGTCTCTTCTCCGATACCTGTGGTATATTTTACTTATTTAAAGAAAAATACATTGAGGCTTCTTCACATACACGCTCACGCATATTTCTATTACCTTTTTGTCAATGAATCTTTGAGCTACAATGGTTGGCGGTAGCCAAAAGCAATATCAAAATGATGAGGACATAAATATGGCTATAGCAGATATAAGTACCTAGTAGAGTTGGTATTGGATTGGTGGCGGGCGCACCTGTTCATTGGACGAATCTGACTAGCATGCAACAAGAAGTAGAGGTGAGGTATCTATGGGACGACGACGACAATATTGCCATTCAAAGAGGTTGTTTCGCATTTCAATGAAAAATCTCAATAAAAATTGGAGTAAAATAGAAAATAACTAGTTTTTTTCTTTTAGTTAAATTTCACTTTATATCCATACGCACATCACACCAACAATTTAACAATTTAGGACTGTAAATGCGAACGCGCAATAACGATGATTGTAAATAAAATAAAGATTCTCAGTTTGGTTATACCTATAACCATCATCATACCTTCTTTTACCTCTGCCACTCCTAGAGTAAATATATAATTTGTTTACACTGTCATTCATATATGAGAGATACATTAATCTCCTTCTAAAGATTAACTATAAGGAAAAACAAAATAATAAACATTAAATAGCCATTGATGTCTAAAAAAAATACTTTCGCGTATTTTGAACTTTAACTCACTTTCAACAAGAAAACGAATTGTTGATTCTCATCTCATCAGATGATTGGAATCAGAATTTGTTTTTATTTTTATTTTTATTGTAAACTTACATTTTCGTTTTACTTTCTGCATCTAGATAAGGCACTATAACGAGAATGACTATTTTCACTTTCAGTAGAAAAACAACGTTGATCCGAAAAAAAGATATGTGCGGCGTGCGTGAACCGTTTTCATTTTGTCCTTCAAATTTTACAATTTCTATCTTTCAATGTCATCGTATTGATTTAGATTTTCAGATCCTTATCTCACTTTAAAAAAGAAGGAAAAATTAAAGAACATGACTTGGTCGCATGTATTTGTTGCAGTAGGAATTTTAATCAGTATTTTTAAATTGGTCCATCAAAGCTGGATTTTGGTGGACCTTAAGCTTTGATTTGACATCTCAAGCATATCATAAAACTACTTAGGCTAGATGACTTGAGTTTCATCTATGTGAAAGAGCGCCTCACGACAGTTCGCGTCAAGGCCAAATCCGCCAAAATCAGCCTCATATCCAAGTATACCCGCCAACAGATGAGAATTATGATGGCATCAAGGATGAGTTCCTCCTGGACAAGACATCTAAACAATGCCCTAGCTATGAGATTAACATTCCCTTGGGAGATTTAGATGTCAAACTAGGAAGAGAAAACGACTTTGGTGGTACAATCGGAAGATATAGCCTGCACTACACCACCTCCGATAACGGACTCAGGCTAATCGATTTTACTGCGGGGCGGAGCGTTGTGGTAGCTAGTACGCAGTTCCCACATCTCGATACACTCAAGGGGAAATGGCGAATTCCTGGTCAATCAACCGCCAACCATTGCCCACATTGCGATCGCAAGGCACTACCCCAATATTAAGGATGTCCCAACGTTCGGAGGAGCCAATGTTGACTCGGATCACTCCCTCGTTGTAGTCAAGGTAATGCTATGGATTTCCAGACCAAAGCCAAAACAGGGAAATACTGTGAGGAAGTTCATCGCCAGACGGCTACAGTCACAAGAATCACCAGGTCCTTTTCCGATTAAGTCTCTCGCGCCCTCTTAAATAGACCTATGTCGCCAACTTCAAGGTTCGGGAACTAGTGGAAGAACTGCCAGGAAGCCACCAGAGATGCCACCTCTGACATGCTGGGCCTCTCAAAACCACCATAGTGATACCCCTCGTTTGACGATGAACGCGAGCAAGTTCATGCAGCAAAAAAACAGCCATACAAAGCAGCACTGGCACTAGAAGGACCAGAGCTGCTCGCGAGCCGTATAAGCAGAAGAGGAGAGAGGAAAATCGGCTCTTAGAAGGAAAAAGAAAGACTCTGTGAAGCGTGCGGTCAAGGAAATAGAGGGATGCCATTGCAGAAATGAATTTCGGAAGTTCTACCAAAAAGTAAAAAAAAACTTCCGAGAGTTACCAGACCCGAACCGAAGCCCGCAAGGACGATCAGGATAGCATCGTGGTAGAAATCGCAGAATGGAAAATTATTTGTGCAAATTGTATAACGGCGATGACGAACAGAGGTCCGCTGACATTCATATTGCATCATTCAACCTGAACGACGTAGGCCAACAATTCCATCTGCCCGATCTCGACGAAGTGAAGATAGCTACGAGTATATCTAAACTTAAGTCCAATAAAGCTGCTGAAGCTAATGGCTTTGCGACCAAGCTATTCAAAACTGCTGTAATACCTCGTGTCATAATGGTTAGTGCGTTGGACTGTCATGCCGAAGGTGTTGGGTTGATTCCCCGCCGATCGATGCCACCTTAAAAACAGAAATATTATATCTGAGGTACTCCCTCTTGCGAGAAACTGACATATCCTCCAAGAGTATACTTGTCATGAACAAGTGCTTCCCATCAAGCCGTTTGGACTCGGCAAAAAACTCTAGGTCTCATCCGTTCCTACCCAAAACACGAACACAGGAATGGTTGAGAGTTATAAGTCACTTGGCCCTGGTTCTGCACGAGCTGTTGCGACAACCAATTTATATATTTATATTTCAAAGCTACTGACGATGAATTGGTTAGGACCAGCTCAACTGCAAAATATGGTCGGAGGAAAGCATGCCCGATGAATGGAACCAGAGCATTGTTTGCCCGATCCTGAAGAAAAATGATCCTCTTGCCCAACTACAAATGCATAAGTCTCCTTAATACGCATACAAGATCCTCTCTGTCGTACTTTGTGAGCACCTGAAGCTATTCGTCAACAACCTGATAGGTTCATATCAGTGTGGCTTTAGGCCAGGGAAGTCCACCATCGACCAAATATTCGCACTACGGCAGATCTTGGAAAAAAATCAGGACTTTATAATCAATACCCACAATCTTTTCATCGATTTCAAGGCTGTGACAGCATATAGGGGCGAGCTATATAATGTCTAGTTTTGGCATCCCTGCCAAACTCGTCCGTTTCTGCAGGATGACGATCGAGACGCTGCTTCATCAAGGTCGGCAAGGACCTCACCGACACCTTCGATGTCAAAAAAGGTTTTAGGGAAGGCGACGCGCTGTCATGCGACTTCTTCAACATCGTTCTTGAAAGAATAGTGCAAAACTCTCACGTCAACACTAGAGGCACAATCTTTCAAAAGTTCGTCCAATTACTCGCTTACACTGACGATATTGTTTTATTGTTATATTTGTTCGTCCGATTAAACACTCAAATGATCTCAGATTCCGTGATATGGGATCGGCGAAGCTTATCTAGGGAGGGGTGAAAACCAATTTCGGCTAACATGATTATCCTCGAAGTTGCATTTATATTTTTTTTTTTTATGCACTATTTCTCGCAAAGGCCCCAGTTGTGGACTGCAAGACTTTAATTTTTTGAATAGCTTTTAATGGAGCTTTCGACGCCTATACTTCTTTTTTTGCTATCGATCACACCCAAAATCTGCTGTGGGCTCTTAGTCTATATGGGCTGTACAGCGACACCGACCTAGCCACAAAAGTGAAAAGCCAACGACTAAGATGGCTGGGTCACCTAGAGCGAATGAACACCAATGCTCCGACATTTGGATATAATATTCAACCCCCTGGGACAGCGCAGTAGAGGTGGACAGCGTAAAAGGTGGCGCACGCAAGTGGAAGAGGACCTCAACCAACTTGGCGTGCGAAACTGGAGACAGCTTGCTAGAAACCGAGCCGGCTGGAAGAAGCTTGTTGGTTGAGGCCCTGGTCCACCCTGGACTGTAGCGCCACCTTAAGTAAGCAAGTAAGTACTTCCAGAAACTCCTTATTTATTTAGATGTCAGAGTCCCAAACGTATAAAAACAAGCGAATAAAATCACGTTATTTGCTCCGTACATGTTTTTCCCAAATATAAAGACTTTCTGGTCCTATTATACACCCAGGACTTTAATTTGTTGTTAAAATTCTTAGAAAATTGCCCGTCTTGGCTAAACGGGGCTGAGTAAAACCCCCTTCCCATACCATTTTTTCTTTATCAACTCACCCTAAACTCTTAGGTTTAGGGTGAGTTGATAAAGAAAAAAATGGGTTGATAAAGAAAAAATAGGGTGAGTTGATAAAGAAAAAAATGGTGTGGGAAGGGGGTTTTACTCAGCCCCGTTTAGCCAAGACGGGCAATTTTCTAAGAATTTTTTTTCTTTTAGCTTTTTGCCACATTTTATACGAATCACCCCATACAAACGAAATACCACGTTTCGTGACATTCGACCCCGTATAAATGATTAATGTAGTCTAGCCCGAATCGATGGCGAACTTTCCCAAAACCTTTAAATAAATCCCTGTATATATTTTTTTAACTGTTTTCTAATTTGAAATTATTTGATTCACATGATAGTGTTTTTTTTTTCAAATGCATTGATCGCCCTTAAGTATAATGTGTACCTACTTATGTATATATTTTGTACTCAGATTATGGTTGAAAGCATTAAAGGAGTTTTGCAAACAACTTGGGCGAGATAAGTCCTTTTAAGTCCTCAAAACTAACAACAAAAAAGGCAAAAATGGTTTGGATTCAATTTCAACAATGAAGATTTAACGAATCAAATTAATACAAAATTCATCTGAACTGCCTCCCTCGAGCCTATAGGATATAAAGTCTATTTCTATTTTATTTTAAGCTGTATAGCACCTTTGAGTTGAAGTTAATTCGTGTAAAAGAGGATTTTAAGTATTCAATGGCACAAAAGTCCTTTGAATTTAATGTTTTGGCTTAATGGGTTAACAGTATTGAGAATATCTTATTTAAAAAACTATTTTTTTTTTCACAGAACTAAGAATAAATCTACATGTACTTGTACATATATTATGTATGTACGTTGTTATCGTTACAAATATCTACATTATGCATTCCTATTTAATTTTTACATATTGGGTTTGAAAACTATAGAGTATACATGTAGGTACCTACCGACTTTAAATTTTAGAATAAAATTTATATTAATTGCAACACGACTGATGTGCTTAGATTTTGTAGGTGATTTGTTTTATTTTTTGAAAAACCTATGGGAATGATGGGAAATGAAATTATTTAAAAACATAGGAAATTGAAATTGGAAACCGATGGTGAATTATGTTATGGAGCTTTCATCGACAGTAATTGGAGGTTTCAAAAGGGAGACTATTACAACTTTTCGACTAGTTGACAGTAAAATTGAATGCAGCAATTTTGTAAATATAAATAAAAATAAAAAAGCCTCTCTGGACCCAGGGCTCTGAGCAATAAAACTAAAATGCATTAACTTAAACTCTACTTTATTTAAAAAACAAAATCGATTTGAGTCACAATTATCAGTGATTCACTGACTGATTCTGTAACGCTGGAAAATATTTTGATTGTGAAAAAAGTTGCGGAAACGCTTCCAGATGCCAAATGCATGTGGAGAAAATAATACTACGTTTTCATTAGACCAAATGATGTAATTTCGTTGAAAATTTCCAATTTCGATACGAAATCATCTCATTTCTCATACAAATTCACATTTCGAAATGAGATAATTTCAACCAAATTTACACGAAATCAGGTTGGAAATTAAGTCAAAACCAAACGAACACACCCAATTAACCACAGTTTGGAGAGCTCTGAAAAGGTTTTGTATGAAAATGTCAAAGCTCAATGGCAGGAGACAGAGAAAAACAACAACAAAAATCCAGCTGAAATGAGCTGTCAAACGAAATTACCAAATTACAAATGAAAACACCTTTTCTGTGATTTGCGAAATTACCTAATTTCGACTGTAATGAAAACGTAGTATAACGGTATTGATGTCTCAAAAGATAGATGTTGAGTAGATGCACCATCGGGTATAATCTCAGTGCCGCCACTTTTCGAGAAAATTTTTTTTAATGTCAAAAGATTGGGACTTCATCTTGTTTGTTAATTTTTAATATTTTGAACATGAAACAAATTGTGGAAGTGCCTCCAGATGCCAAAGGCGTGTTGAAAAAATAAAGGTTGCTTTCCTCGAAGATATTGGTTGAATAGACGTACCTTTGAGTGTTGCCACTTATCGGGAAAATATTTTTTTATGTTAATTTTGAACATGAAAAAAAGTTGCGGAAACGTTTCGCATGTTGGGAAAATGTTAATGTCTAAAGAATAGGTGTTGAGTAAACGCACCTGCGGATAAAATATCAGTGTTGACACTTTTCGCAAATATTTTTCTATCCCAAAGTGTGGGAACTCAACTTTTTTTGTTGTATTTAAAAAAAAAATTGGTGAAGGCTGCCAAGGAACTAATCCCAATTTTCGAGGTTTTTCAATTACCTCCCCAGCTTAGATGGCAAGCTTTAAAGATATAAAATATAAACGATGTGGTTTTTTGAAATTTGAAATTTCAGTAGGGTAAATGAGGATTTTTAAATAATTACATTTTTAGATATCGAATTTTCAAAAAAAAAAATTGAAAGTTTTTAAAAATTAAAAAAAAAATCAAAATTTTGATATGCAATATTATTTAACATTATTAATCTAAGTCCGTTCAGTCGATAATAGACCACTAGCGGTAAGTACCTACACATGGGTGACGGGCTAATTTCAGATGATTTGTAGGTATATAAAAGGGGAAAAATAAATTGCCCCGCAACGATTTTTTTTACAAGCTCTGCCAAAGTTGACGTCCTTTCGAAACCAGTTAAATATACATAATGTACATATGTAAAAGTTGTAGATAATCAAGAAGCCTACAAATTTGACTTGGATCATTTTTTGAAATAACCTCAAAAATATTGGAAAAAAATACCAAAAAATTATTTCTTTGGTTTTTATTTTTATCTTCAACAAAGAAAATCGATTTTGATGAAATTTGGTGAAAACGTACATTTTTGTATTTTTGATTTTCTTTGTGATCTACATATATTTTTTGATTTTTTGAAACCCCTTCTTTAAAATAATGTAAAAAAATGCACATTATTGTGAAAAAACAATCTCGTAAAGTCCTACAACGTAAGTTTATACGTATATTTTTTTGTTTTTTATTTCAATTTTTTTTGGAATGTTTTAATTTTGTTTATATGTATTTGTTTATTTTTTTATTGTTTTATTTTTCATACTGAAGTATACAGGGTGTCCTGGACCTGAGTGGAAGTATTTTAGGGTGTGGTTCTTGGGGGTAATTCTTAGAAAAAAATTGTATGGTGGTAAGTTGTATCTCCCCTCCCTGCGGCAGGGAGGGCAGTTTCTGAAACATTTACTTTAAATGCAAAAAAAAACATTAAAAATCAAGGAAAGCACATCTAATAATGTGCTACAGTTTTTTTGAAAGCCAATACTTCATTCTTGCATTTGGTTTATAAATCAAGCTGCTTAAGTGAATAGTTTTTGAGAAATTAAATTTTAAATTCATAATAAAAAAAAAATGTTTTTTTTTCTTAAGTCAATATTTTTCAAAATTTTACGTATTTAAGTGCTTTTTCAATGCCCTCACTACTTTTAAGTCCACTACCGAAAACCAAATGCAAAAATCTTTTTTAGTTTTTGAGAAATTAAGAAAAAACAATATGTACTTAAACCAAAAAGCCAAAAAATGAATTTATTCATGAATTATCCATAATTTAACCTTTTTTTTGGGCTTTTTTGGTAAAAGTATCTTTTGTTTTTTCTTAATTTCTCGAAAACTAAGAAAGATTTTTACATTTGGTTTTTGGTAATGTACTAAAAAATAATAAGTGCATTGAATACTGAACAGAAAAAAGGATCTTAATTACGAAAAATTTTGAAAAATATCGACTTAAGAAAAAAAATCACTATTTTGTTTTTTAATTTTGACTTTGAAATTTAATTTCTCAAAAACTATTCGCTGATTTATCTATTGGAGTTCTTCTTTCCCCAGAAATTTAAAGAAACCCACTTTTTGCCTCCCTCCGCTTCCGGTAGTCCGCTGCAGGGCAATTTATTTTTCCCCTTTTGTATACTTTCTCTCCTAATATTTCCTATCACCCTAGTATTGTTTCCAAATGTTGGTCTTTGAAAACCTGTTTGGCACTGTGTATAATGGGAAAAATCTAAACAAAAAAGTCTATGAGAGGTAGTATTACTATGCTCACTTATTTTAGCATACAGAAAAAGTTTTATAAAAATCGTTTAAGCCGCTTTAAAAAAAAATATTAAGTAACCGTAATTTGTTTCAAAAACTTATTGTTTTTTTATTTAAATATTCTGGTGTATTTAAAAACCCTTTAAAATCGACTTTCAAAACATTTATAAGTAGCCTATTGAATAGACGGGAAAATGAGGGGTATAAAGGAACAATTACGTGCAAGGGTTTTTATTATTGAATAAGTTTGTTTGGCCCATAAGCATGCTTAAAACCGAAAATGCTACTAAATTCACCCATGCGTTCCTGAGAGAATGTTCACACTGGCCACTTTTCAGTATTTTTGGTATAACTCGAAAACTAAGCTGAATTTGATAATTTTACACATAATACTTTTTGTTCAAAATTAAATTTTCTATTGGAATGGATAGTTCAAAAAATTTTACGAAAAAATTTAAGCAGGAAAAGTTAACAAAAACCAACCTAAAAAAATCAAAAAATCAAGGATATCTAAATTTTTTTCTAAATTGCGCATAACTTTTTTTGAAGCAAAGATAGGGTCAATACATTCGGAGAAAAAATAAAGTAGAGACTTAAAGCCTAAATATGGCATGTTCAAAAATAAATATTTGTTCAAAATTGACAGAGATATTCCCGTTCAAACCTAATCATTTCTTATAATTTTTCACAGTTTTGGGCCGAAAGTCCCTTTTTCGGTACAATATGGCAAATTTCACTTTCGTAAAAATGTTCGAAATAAAAATTTCGATTTAATATGACATTAGAACTATAGAGAATTTATAAAAAGGATAAAAGTTCGCAATTTCGTTTTTCGGCTGTTTTTTAATGCTTTCAGACCTACAGACCGAACGGCTGGTCCGATTAACATAAGATTTGGTACAAGTTGCAAGGAACGTTAGCTTTGTCATAAAGTACCAAAAAATAGGCTTTCGGGCAAAAACTGTGAAAAATGATAAGAAATGGTAAAGTTTGAATGGCTATATCTCTGTCAATTTTCAAATAATATGGCCTTTTTAACATGTCATATTAAAGCCCTTAAACTCCAGTTTACTTTGTTTGTGCATGTCTTGAGTGTATCTTTGCTTCGAAAAAAGTTATGCGCAATTTAGAAAAAAATTTAAAAATCTTTGATTTTTCGATTTTTTTATGTTGGTTTTTGTTTAGTTTTACTGCTTAAATTTTTTTAAGAAATTTTCCAAACTATCCATTTCGATAGAAAATTTAATTTTGAACAAAAAGTATTACACGTAAAATTGTCAAATTCAGCTTAGTTTTCGAGTTATACCAAAAATACTGAAAAGTGACCAGTGTGACCATTCTCTCAGGAACGCATGGGTGAATTAAGTAGCATTTTCGGTTTTAAGCATGCTTATGGGCCAAACAAACATATTCAATAATAAAAATCCTTGCACGTAATTGTTCCTTTTTAAAAGGTCTATTCAATAGGCTAAAGGTAGGTATTTAGTTTTCAAAAAAAAAACATACATACAAACGTACTTGACTTTAAAAAAAAAAAATAGTGTGAACATTTCTTAAAAACCCAAAAAAATAATATTTGAAAATTTTTGTAAAAAGAAACTACTCTATAGAAAAAATTATTGAAATCATACCGTTTTGAAAATCAAAAATAAAAAATTGTAACTTGCGATGTACCATTGTAACCATTTTTTGAAAAATGGTTTTCTTTCCAATGGTAGAATTTGCTTAGAGAAATTTATTAAATTTTTTTAAGAAAAGTTGTGAATCCATTTCTGAGAAAAATATTAGATCTTGTAAAATTGCTAAGAAATAATTGTATTGCAGGTAGCTACCGATATTTTTGGTTCTAAAAAAATTGAAAAAAAAACTTGAAAGGAGAGTGAAAAAACTACTAGATATGCAATAAGTTTTAAGAAAATCCATTTAACCGTTTAGGATGTAGCTGAACAGGCAGGCAGTCAGACAGACAGAATTGTGAGACCCACTTTTTTCGTCTTCCCTATCATCGTATGGACATGTCTGTCATATAGTATCCATAGGTGTACTGCAAGTAAGAAATAGTTCTTTGCAAGGTAGGGTAGACTGTCCCAGTGTGACTTGTTGTCTTGACTTGATATAGTTTTAAAATTATTGGTTTATAAGGGGTTAAAGGATACTGAAGCCCGTAAGATGCTTTATTTTTTCTTCACCACGTGTAACACATTCAACCAATGATATTTTGTCTCTAGACACATTACTTTCTTATGAAGAACACAAAAAGAAAGTACGATTTCTCATTAACATACAAGCAATTTCACGGATCTTTGCTTTGCTCAAGAACCCATAGGCTGATCCCCTTAACTTTTAGTTATGTTTAAAACGGATCAAAACACGGTTATTTCCAATTTAAAAAAAAATATAATTTTTTTTTTTAATATACAGGAAAGCAGAAAACTGTAATGGTTCACTGTTTAACGTTGCTCACTGTTGGACAGTTTACCCAAGTGTTAATAATTAATTTTTGAAGAATGGTTTTCCACTCAAAGGTAGTTTTCACTTAATAATAACTTAATAAATTACTATTGAGTTTTTTAAGAAAAGTTGAGAAAATAAGATTTTGTAAAATTGATATACACAATCGTATGGCAACGGCGGGTAACTAGTGTTATTTTTGATTAATACAAAAGTGTTTTCACTGTGTGGACGAAATGTTCAAAAACCACTATGTGCCAAGTTTGAAGAAAATCAATGCAACCGTTTAGGATGTATTCGAGCTAACGGGCAGATATTATGAGATCCACATTTTTCGTCTTCCCTATCATCGTAGTGACTATATAGTCTGATCAAAATCTCGAGTTAAAAGTTTTTTTCTAATGCATAGGTAGCTTATTGTCATATAATTATGTAGTAGGTACCTATGTATGTACATCCCAAGTAATAACAATGAAGGTATGAGTGTATATACATACCTACCCACCTCTCATAATAATTCTAACACCAAAGTAAGGGCACTATGTTCGAAGATTGATTAAAATTCGATCATCCAATAATAATTAGTCTGGTGGCTGATGTCGGTACACACACTACAGTACACACAATAAATTGTTTTGTTCAATCAAAACTAAGCCTTGGAGGCACGTATGATAAAGAATGCGTTCTCATTGTCTTGTTTTGACCGTTTGTTGAGGAAATAACTTTTAACAAGATATCAATGTCACACCTTTACTAAAATCAAAGACTCACACCAGAATAAGGCTAACATGAAGTAGGTACGTTAAAGCGGTTTAGTTTAACCCCTTTACTCATTCAAGCTCAATGTGTTTATTTCAGTGACAATCCATAGGAGAAAATAATTTTCTAATTATCAATTCCAATCATGATCGGCTCCAGTTCAAAGTTTGATGTGTCTGTCTGTGAAAATCCTACAAAATGCAGCCAAGCTTATAGCCGATAAAAAAAATAAAACTGCAAAATCCTCAAAGAGAGCATATACCGGTGATTGTTTATAGAAAGAAAAAATTGCACAACAATGTCACTCTCACCGCCAATGTCGATGGACAAGTGAAATTTAAAGTTTGGCAGGTGCTAACTGATATCCCCCATAGACAAGCTCACCAACCATACAATTTTATTTAAATATACAAAAAGATGTAGGTAGGTATATTATTACTTCTTTGGAATTAACTTTGCGGCCAAATACGTGAAACCACCTTCTGCATCATAATAAAGGTGCAAAAAAATATCATAAATGGCAAATATAAATAATATTCCGGGACACAAAGCTGCAAAAGTTTGAAGTCATAATACCTCAACACTCTCGTTGACCTTCCACCTTTATTTCTAAGAGTCACCCTCTCCATTGAAATAGATCTATGAACGACCAGCATACAGCAAACTTGGTGCGTTTACGCAATGGGAACATTTTTTGACACCCTGCATCTGCATGTAAGCGAGTCCGTTCAACTACAAGGTTTCATGCAACTACAGGAAGAAGTTAATGCAAATTTGCTGTACTTTTTTTGTTGTTTAACAATCAGGGATAACTTTCCCATTCGCTAAATTGATTTATCAATAGCTTTTAAGTCAACAAGCCTAAAATGCAACTCTACCTCTCGGACTTTAATTACAAATAAACCAAAGATACACAACACGTCGTAATACCATACGCACTTTATATGATATTAGCATCTATGAGAGTGAAATTTTTTAATCGAACTCGGGTGTGTATAGAAAAGTGCAAAAGAAATTGATATCGTCGGCCATTGACGATTAACACCAGGCCACATAGCAATATATTAATGTTAAAGCGTAACACAAGAAGTGCGTAAATGAGGTACATAGATACATATATTTATAGGAAAATTTTCTAATTTCTTTCACAGCTAGCTAGTTATAGATAGTGTATCTACCGTGTATCAGCCTGCAAGAGATACAAATATAACACACTGACAGACATAAAATGTTATTAATTAGATATAGTAAACGCTCTGAACGCGCTAATGACAGAGATTAATATATATAAATATTGCTGTCAGCAAAATCACTCGATTACTAACGATCAACGATTTACCTAAGTGTAAGTTGAGCAATTATGGTAACTCATAATCGCATTAGCCATGTTAACAACACCTCTTATAGCAGGCACTTTTAGTCTATCGTCTTTGGTATAGACTTTAGCTTCTGTTTTGCAAATCGAAATAGGCAAAACTTTATGTTGTTTTTTGTTGATTTAGTGAGGACAATCATGAATGAGTGTCAGGTGTGTTGTGTTGATTATAGGTATAAACAGCAGGCATATAAATTAATGGATAATTTGTTTGTCCTTTTGCTCTAATCGGGGTAGAGATTTGGGAGCTAAAGAATCTTTAATCAATGATTATATTGCAACTGAAGAATCATCGAATATGCCTGTTAACCAAAATAGTAATAATTGTTAATGAGTCGATTTTGGTTGATTAACGCCATTCACTGAGAACCTTTGAAACAAAAAAGTTAACATACATCGACATCACAAAAACAATGTTCGAGCCAAGAGTCTTTGAGGTCCAGCCTCCTGTTTTGGAGTTCTCGACAGGAAACACTGAACCTCCGCTCCAGTTTAGAGACCAAGATATCTCGCAAGCGTTGAAATTGCAGTCTGGACGACTGAAAGCAGCAGATTTAGGGGTGTGGCAAATAGTTAACACAAATAAATTGTTGAACATCAAATGCAGCCATTTAGATGCACCAGTTCAGTGAGAATGAATCTCAGGAAGATTTATTGGACCTTAGTTTTTTTCGAAAACGACGAACAAGTTGCGGTTATTGTGCAATTATTTTGCATGGCATTTAATATCGGGTAATGATTGAAATTTGTTAAAGGCCATAAGTAGATAACAATACAGGGCCTGTATCGCGTAAAACTTAAACGAATGCTCTTACATATTTCATTTTTGATACGATAGAGATCATCATCGTGTCCTGTAACCCCGGCTGGGGCATAGGGCGTCAACAAAACGTCTCCATCCTTCACGGTCTGCTGCAAGTTACTTTAGTTGTGGCCATGTCTTTCTCTGGGATTCTGCTTCCGCTAAGACAGTTGATTTCCATGTTGTTCTTGGTCTTCCAACCCGCCGTGCACCCTGAGGATTCCTATCAAAGGACTGCTTTGCAATTTGATCGTTTGGTTTCCTCATTGTGTGACCAATCCAACGACGTCCAGCCGCTCTTGACTTGTCCTGCGCCACAATTTCTCTTTTGATATTATTTGTGGCCAGCGAATCTTTAGGATGTGGTGAAGATAGTGATTCACAAAAACTTGCAATTTCTTCCAAATGGCAGACGTGACTTTCCAGGTTTCACAAGCATATAACAGCACGGATTTGACAATGGATTCGAAGAATCTCAACTTAGTGCGTAAGGAGATTTGGATTTCCAAATTGAGGACAGAGTAGCGAAGGCAGCACGAGCTTTATTAATTCTTCTTTTAACGTAAAGATTCGTACCACCGCACTCAGAGAATTAATATTTTTTTATTCGGTTGTGGCTAACGGAATTCATTTGCACTAATTGTAATACATTTGCTGAAAAGTTATTACAATCACTACAAAAGTATTTCATTCGTGGTAACTGTAATACAGTGGGGACAAAGATAAGTTCCATCACACCAAACATATCGTCGAACAATCGATTCGTTTGCAGCTCAATTTGCAGGAGTTCATTGCGGCAAACGTAAGTATTTTCTAATTCAAACTCCATGTTGTTTGTCAGCACATGTCGTTGTTTATAGCAAACGAATGAATCGATTGTGAAGTACGCTTTCAAAATGGAGTTTGCAGCAAAGAATTTAAAGTTTATTGTACAAATTCAATTCTTTTGCACCAAACTGATAAAAAAATTGCGATTGCTGTTTTCATGGCGAAAAAGACAGTAGTTTGTAGCAAACGAATGACCGATTGCAGGTTACATATTTTTTCATTTTGATTTAAGAATTTTCTTCCATGTTTATGGCAGACAAACCATACTTTTGGGGCAAATAAATCGTCGATTTATTCGTTTGCAACAAAATAGATTCGTATTTCTACTCAAACCATTGTAAAAATTTCCAGAACCGTGCAATTTAAATTGCACTTAAAAGACTGTTCCATGTTTTAAATGAAAATCACAATTTCACAGGCGTTTAATAAAATAATTTATTTACTTATGTTTATTAAATGGTTTTTAATACCTAAGCATGTTTGTATATTTTTTGTTTATGAGTTCAAAGCTAGCTCTAGATACCTTTTTTCGAATTCCAAATAGAACAGAAATGGCGCTCAACTCCTTGGAACCCGCGAAGTGGACACGGGCAAGGTATATCTAATATACGAAAAAATTACAAACAAATTTGTGTATCGCTTTTAACAGTGTTTCCTCACGTAATATTAGCCCAGTTATTCTATTGAGCCGAGACCCTTAGCTTAACTCTAAAAAAAATCAGCACTCTAACTCTAGGCGTGCTACAAATAATGGAAAGTCACCCCAAAATAAAAATAAAAGTTTCCTCACCTTAAAGATCAGATATTCATTACTTTTTTAACGATAAATCTACCGAACAAAAGTATTCGCGTGTGAAATTTCGTTCTAGGTAGGTACCGTCTTGTAAAATTGAGCCGTCTAAGCAGTTCTTTACCCAACAATTATACCATTGTTGGCTCAGCAGGTAAGCAAATACCTTTATTATTTCTGCGATAAATATTTTTCTAAACTTATTCCTCTTGCAGAGCGCATATAGTCGGTTTTTTCACACCCCTCAAAACATGCCGTCAATTTATTCTGCTGTGCATACCTACTCCCAGATTCATAGACAACCCTCCGAGCTGGAGTCGCCGACCGAGATGGTCGTTTACGCAGTGGCGACTGCATTATTCACAGTGGCGACATGCCCACGTACACCAATGGTCACAACGATGGATTTGGACGACTTGAAAGTTGGAATTGCCCGAGACTGGGAAGCTCCAAGTTGAATTGACCATAGATGGTAATGGTCTAGGGCCAGACATCACTTCACTATTGCGGATTGTGTATCCGAAAAAGAGCAGTCTGGAATATTCGTGAAGTGTTTTGCGCCAGTATGAGTTGTTGTGTTGTATCCAAATTTCCATTACGGTAGCAGACATTTTCACAGACGGATACTTCTATTGGGTAGATGTTTGTTCAAAGTTATAAAAAATATCATAAATTGAATGTGAGGAATCTTTTACTTATATTTTTAATAAATTCAGTTCTTGTCATACAAATTTTACATTATATAGGTATACATATATTTCTCCAAGAAGAGTCGCCATAATATTTAAGCTATTTCATTCAACCCACTTTAAAAAAAATCAACACTCTAGGCGTACTACCGCAATGCAGTCACCCGAAAAAAATATAATCAAATGTTCCCTCACATTAAGATTATGACATTAATTATTTTGATAAATCTTCCTCTACCGCATAAAAGTATCCGCTTGCAAATTGGTGCTATACCATCCGTAATGAAAAGTTGAGCTGAAAAGATTTCCTAACAAATAAACCAAAATACCTAGGTATAATTGAATCGGTGAGTGAAAGAACAGTACAATCACCATTTTACTAAACAAAAAACACAAACTCATGCGCGGACAGTACCTAATGTATTTTTCCATAATAATCTAAAAAAGATTATTCATGATTGAATTCCTTTAATTACGTTAAAAAAGGAACAATTTTCCTTAATTTTGCTGCAATGGTGATTGTACTGCTCTTTCACTCCCCGATTCAATATTCAATTATTTATCTCCGATACTCGGTGGCCGGCAGGCTTGTAGAAGGCACAATCGCATTAGCAGAATTATTTTGTTAAGAAAAAATCATTCATCCGCCAAAATAAAACAAACTCCTATGTTAATGTCATGCGTTGCCATAACAAAGCAACGCATTGAAAAAGATCCCAATTCTTTTGTCGACACCAGTGATGGCACAGAAAAACAAACAAAAATCCCAAGCCATATAAGAAAAATCCCAATCTTTTACCTACAGCAACTTAATTAAGATTAAGATTAATAAAGAATTAAGAACGAATAAAATATTTGAGTAGAAATTATACTGTCTTATGCATGTTCAGTAGGAGTTTAATGAGAAAATAGTTTTAGTATCTAGTTTCAGTATCTTTTTTTTTAAATAAAGTTTCCTGCACAGGTGCCTATAGGTTGTTTAAGCTAATAATTAAAATAAAATTAACAAGTATGTACTGACTGTACTGGCTGTATGGTAAATAAAAAGATTTTCTAAACAAAATATTTTGTAATAATTAGTAGGTCCCATCAAGCAATGTGTATTCCATTTTTTTCAAGAGAATATAAAACCCTCAACTTAAAAATCCTGACGTCGGTCGGGCATTTTTCTTTACACATACCATCACTGATATTATTTGGCGTCAATTCAATGGTAGTGTTACCTATGCATTAACAAAAAGTTTTTTCAAAGCTGCGTGGTGAATTTTACATGCGGTGATTTCAAGCTGTAATTATATTGACTTTCCTTTTGTGTATTATATTTGTATGAATTATTATTTTTACTAAAACTAATTACATTTTCAGTACTATTATAATGTTTAAGAAACTTTTAACTTGACTTAAAAAGAAAATCAAGATGAACATAACTACCTAATTTTAACATCTGTGTAGCTAATATTTGCTATTTTGCATTTATAAATCTCAAACATTTTATGTTTGCATTTATGATAAAGGTACTTTTAACCTATCAGAACAAATACCCAATTTGCTTTGACAAATTGTATTCAGTGGCCTTGTAGTTTCAAGTTTTTTTATAAGCTGTTTCCCATTATTTTTAGTCTCGTACCTCCGTAATTAAAAAAATTCTTGGAAAAATTCTGCTTCTGCAATTATAAATTTAATCGTTTATTAACATGTAAAAGTAAAGAAAATATTTTGAAAAGGCCAGAGAATTTCGTTCTTACTTGAACATCGTACTACATTTTATTAGACTAAAATCTACGCAGGTAACACTGCCATTTTATTTGACGCATGCAACAAATACCAAACAAAAGATAAGCATTGGATGAGTCATAAGTGTTTCCGAAGCTACGAGTGTAAAGAATAAGAAATATGTGCTTTCTCCTTCGCACTCCTTGCTTTGAAGAATCGTCCAGGTGCTGTGTTCATATACATGCGTTGTGCATTGCAAACAAATTCAACGCATGCATTTTGCCATAAGGCCGAGACCACACTTTCGTTTTTCGTTTCAGTAATATTTTCGTTTTCCACAAACAGATTTTACCTGCCAACTACCTAGGAAAATACGTTATTCTTTTTTATTACTGATTATTTTTGTTCACCTTGAATTCTGATGTGTTTAAATTTTCAATTCTTCAATTAAAAGATGAAGAAAGAATAAAAGTTTTAGAAGATTTTAATAGCGTTTTTCAGTTTAAACAATAAATTGGCTTGTTATATTCTTATACTGTTCTCATGCTTGTTGTTTTGTTTTTGTGCCTTAATCAATCAATGAGCGTAAGGCCTAGCGTACACCTTAGGTTCACCAAACTATTTTCTAATTTGAGTTGAGAAATTTCTCCTAGTTGTAAATGATTTTTAAGGAATTAATTAATGTCAACAAAGGGTGGGCGAGCATAGCTGGTGACGAAGCATATATTTAAATACAGCTTGAACTAGATTATCTTCATTGAAACAACATCAAATGAGGCTCATGAGTCGGGTGTTTGCGTTTTCCTCTTGCATAAGGTTCAATGTTCATTTTATACTTAATTTGTGTCATAGAACACGATTATTGTAAAACTAACAAAATATGTATGTAACAACTAAGGGCATATTATTAGAAGATATTGAAAAGAATGAGCAAGTTCAATAATTCTTGCTTTTGTTGAACATATTTACAAAATGGTGTAAGCACAACATTTACACGTGCCAGTAATGAGGCTCCCCCAAACAAAAGCAAAACAATTGGATCAACAACGAATTTTTCGCTTTTGTTGTTTTTTTGCTAACGAATTCTGACAAGTGAAAGATTCGTTGTAGTTCCGCGTTGGTTGGGGAGAGAATTTATGGTCAAATGAAACGTCAGTTATGAACTTATATAAATTTCTTATGACAAAATGTTGGAAGATTGTACATCATAAAGTTATACAAAATATGAAAATGGAAGAAATTCTGGTAGTTTGTACGTCATTTGTAGATTCAAGATTTTAGTTACTCTTTTTGTGCTGTTAAAGCTTATCACACATAAGGCAACTTTTTCATTTAATTGAGAAAACTTACCAAGTGTCTGTGGAGCAGCTAATAGTTGCAGGGAAAGCTGCTTAAAGTACCTCAGTGAAAGAATTTAAACAGAAACAAATCTAAGAAAATACTCAAAATTTACCAAATAGCAAGTAAGTTTTACCTAAACGCAAATCAGTTTCACCTAAACGCAAATCGATTTACCCAAACGGAAATACATTCAGCTTAAACGCTTAAACATTTAACCCAAACGCAAATAGAATTAATCCACAAATAATACAATTTGTGGGTTAGTTCTATTTGCGTTTGGGTTAAATCCATTCGCGTTTATGCTAAATGCTTAAGCGTTTGAGCTAAATCTATTTGCGTTTGGGTGAAATCGATTTGCGTTTAGGTTAAACATATTTGCTATTTGGCTAACAAACAGCTAAATTTTTTACTGCCTGTGGGTTGATTCTATTTGCGTTTGGGTTAAATGTATTTGCGTGTGGGTTGAATGTATTTTCGTTTGGGTGAAGTCAATTTGCTTTTAGGTGAAATGGATTTACATTTGTGTTAAACCTAATAGCTATTTGATTGATTTAATTTGTGAATGCCTTTTATTGCAATTTTAAAATAATTTCAATTTGCTTCAATATATATATTTAATAGTGCAAATAAATTTTTTGATACTTTTTTGTGTGAATAGTTCTGATTTCTGAAGGGCATATTAATTGGTTTTTTAGGCTGTTGCTACTTGAGCTTAAGTTATCTTATTGAAATTTTAGTGCCTTTCAACATTGTCTTTTTACTGAAAGGCTCATCCAGTGAGATAGGTAGAATTTAGGTGCAAAGGAAAGAGAAAGATGATTCCACCCAAAATCCACCGATACGCCATTTTTAATAATAATTCTTGGCATCCGCATCACGGATTTTTTACTGCACGAGTGGGAGATGTATAGAGCTTAATTTATTGCGTGAGATAGAGAATAATGGTGTATTGAACTGAAAAGATTTTGTCTGCATAATGTAAAACTTTTGATATCTCAAGTCGATGGAACAAGATTTTATGGAAATTTCCGAGAAATCACAATGAAGGCTCTAGATTTCATCAAAATCTTAATAACATTCCACTCCACGAACTCTAAATCAAAAAAACTTTCTGTTAAAACCTCAGATTTCTGGTTGGTGGGAACATAGTATAATGTAGACGCGAGGATCATGGCAACGCCTTTCAGTTAAATAACAATGTAGACAGGCCACTTATACAGAAAAAAATACCTTCAGACCAATAAACACTTCCCTATCGCAAGCAATTATACTATATGCATCTCTAACTCGATCCTTAAAAAATCTGTCATGCCCACGCCGGTAACTATTTTGAAAGTGGCACATCGATAGATTTTCAGTGAAATCTTCTTTCACTCATAAAATAAACCAATAAACCTATACTACACAATGCGCCTTTCACTAAAAATAAATAACAATTCAGACAGGAATTTAATTCCTAAGGAGAACAAAAGAAACACAAATAAATATTTTCTTTTCAAACTAAAAGAGCATATATATTTCAACACCAGTGCGTTAGTAGCCTTAAGATATTTAGTTCCCAATTTCCACGCTTCGCTGAGAAACGTGCGTCATCGCATTGGCTATCGGCAAAGCATTTCTACAATTTCAGTACAGTTTCAGATTTTAATAGTGATAGACGCACAGCACAGTAAAGTAAGAGACAACAATTTTAAAAAGAATACGCCATTCCTGTGAAAAAAGTGAAAAAACTACAAGATATCTGCAAAGGTTTGTTTGTTCAATTTAAGTAATTATTTTTATATAAAATATTCACTAATCTATTTGCCTAGTTGCGAAAATGTGAAAAAAATATCCATTTCCTAATCGTGTAGATATATATATATATACTTTTTTCTCTACTCCTCTACTAAAAAAAGCATTTGCCATGTGCCAAAGCGAAATAGGGATTTTAGTTTCACTTTCAGTAAAGTTTCCGAGACAAATTTTAATTCCTTAGTACCTTCGTACTTCGTACAGTGAAAAAAATAGTTAGATATCATAGCCTTAAGAAACTTAATTCCCAATTTTGGCACTTCCCTGATAAACGTGCGTCATCGCATTGGCAATCAGCAAGTAAGCATTTCAGTAGAATCTCATACAGATTTCAGTGGGCTGGCAGAGTTTACGAGACGACAATAATTATAATATACCTACGCCATTCCTGTGAATAAAGGGAACAAAATTATAAGATAACATATCAAAGGTTTGTTTGTTCAATTAAAGTTATTATTTTCTTATATAAAACATCTATTAATCGATGTGCCTAAGAAATTTATTTAACTTCAAGCGGATTTTCAATTGAAAAAAATCTTCCAGTTGGGAAGATTCATACCCACTATTTTGCCTATGGGTATTATTGGCAAATTAAAATTTCAGTATTCAGTATCACTTTCAGATTTCAGTAGAGTTTTTATCCACTTCTTTGGCTTTGGCAACTTGCAAAAAGCATTCCAGATTCACTTTCAGATTTCAATACAGTTAACAATACGAATAATTCCACCTTTCGATTAACATTTTCAGTGATTTTCTTATATTTTAAAGGCCTTTGCCAATTGCCAAAGCCAAATAAGCATTTTAGTTTCAATTTCAGTTAGGTAAAGTTTACGAGATGAACTATAATCTCTTAGTTTACGCATTCCTGTGAATAAAGTGAAAAAAATTACAAGATATCATTGCAAAGGTTTGTTTGTTCAATATAAGTAATTATTTTTATATAAAACATTCATTAATCAATGGGCCCAAGAAATTTAGTTAACAAAAAGCGGATTTTCAATTGAAAACAAATAGAGGGATCGTGATCTCTTCTAGTTGGGAAGATATGAAGCCACTATTTTGGCTATGGTTATTATTGGCAAATTAACATTTCCGTATTTAGTATCACTTTCAGATTTCAGTAGAGTTTTTATCCACTTCTTTGGCTTTGGCAACTGGCAAAAAGCATTCCAGTTTCACTTTCAGATTTCAATACAGTCAACAATACGAATAATTCCACCTTTCGGTTAACATTTTCAGTGATTTTCTTATATTTTAAAGGCCTTTGCCAATTGCCAAAGCCAAATAAGCATTTTAGTTTCAATTTCAGTTAGGTAAAGTTTACGAGACGAACTTTAATTTCTTAGTTGGCTGTCGGCAAAGCATTTCAACAATTTCAGTACAGTTTCAGATTTTAATAGTGATAGACGCACAGCACAGTAAAGTAAGAGACAACAATTTTAAAAAGTATACGCCATTCCTATGAAAAAAGTGAAAAAAAATTACAAGATATCGTCGCAAAGGTTTGTTTTGTTCAATATAAGTAATTATTTTTATATAAAACATTCATTAATCAATGGGCTTAAGAAATTTAGTTAACAAAAAGCGGATTTTCAATTGAAAACAAATAGAGGGATCGTGATCTCTTCTAGTTGGGAAGATATGAAGCCACTATTTTGGCTATGGTTATTATTGGCAAATTAACATTTCCGTATTTAGTATCACTTTCAGATTTCAGTAGAGTTTTTATCCACTTCTTTGGCTTTGGCAATTGGCAAAAAGCATCCCAGTTTCACTTTTAGATTTCAGTATAGTTTATATCCACTTCTTTGGCTTTGGCAATTGGCAAAAAGCATCCCAGTTTCACTTTCAGATTTCAATATAGCTACTTAACGATACGAATAATTTCACATCACATTTTCAGTGAGTTTTTATCCACTTCTTTGGCTTTGGCAATTGGCAAAAAGCATTCCAGTTTCACTTTCAGATTTCAATACAGTTTACAATACGAATAATTTCACCTTTCGGTTAACATTTTCAGTGATTTTCTTATATTTTAAAGGCCTTTGCCAATTGCCAAAGCCAAATAAGCATTTTAGTTTCAATTTCAGTTAGGTAAAGTTAACGAGACGAACTTTAATTTCTTAGTTGGCTGTCGGCAAAGCATTTCAACAATTTCAGTACAGTTTCAGATTATAATAGTTATAGACGCACAGTAAGAGACAACAATTTTAAAAAGTATACGCCATTCCTATGAAAAAAGTGAAAAAAAATTACAAGATATCGTCGCAAAGGTTTGTTTTGTTCAATATAAGTAATTATTTTTATATAAAACATTCATTAATCAATGGGCTTAAGAAATTTAGTTAACAAAAAGCGGATTTTCAATTGAAAACAAATAGAGGGATCGTGATCTCTTCTAGTTGGGAAGATATGAAGCCACTATTTTGGCTATGGTTATTATTGGCAAATTAACATTTCCGTATTTAGTATCACTTTCAGATTTCAGTAGAGTTTTTATCCACTTCTTTGGCTTTGGCAATTGGCAAAAAGCATCCCAGTTTCACTTTTAGATTTCAGTATAGTTTATATCCACTTCTTTGGCTTTGGCAATTGGCAAAAAGCATCCCAGTTTCACTTTCAGATTTCAATATAGCTACTTAACGATACGAATAATTTCACATCACATTTTCAGTGAGTTTTTATCCACTTCTTTGGCTTTGGCAATTGGCAAAAAGCATTCCAGTTTCACTTTCAGATTTCAATACAGTTTACAATACGAATAATTTCACCTTTCGGTTAACATTTTCAGTGATTTTCTTATATTTTAAAGGCCTTTGCCAATTGCCAAAGCCAAATAAGCATTTTAGTTTCAATTTCAGTTAGGTAAAGTTAACGAGACGAACTTTAATTTCTTAGTTGGCTGTCGGCAAAGCATTTCAACAATTTCAGTACAGTTTCAGATTATAATAGTTATAGACGCACAGTAAGAGACAACAATTTTAAAAAGTATACGCCATTCCTATGAAAAAAGTGAAAAAAAATTACAAGATATCATTGCAAAGGTTTGTTTTGTTCAATATAAGTAATTATTTTTATATAAAACATTCATTAATCAATGGGCTTAAGAAATTTAGTTAACAAAAACCGGATTTTCAATTGAAAACAAATAGAGGGATCGTGATCTCTTCTAGTTGGGAAGATATGAAGCCACTATTTTGGCTATGGTTTATTGGCAAATTAACATTTCCGTATTTAGTATCACTTTCAGATTTCAGTAGAGTTTTTATCCACTTCTTTGGCTTTGGCAACTGGCAAAAAGCATTCCAGTTTCACTTTCAGATTTCAATAGAGTTAACAATACGAATAATTCCACCTTTCGATTAACATTTTCAGTGATTTTCTTATATTTTAAAGGCCTTTGCCAATTGCCAAAGCCAAATAAGCATTTTAGTTTCAATTTCAGTTAGGTAAAGTTTACGAGACGAACTTTAATTTCTTAGTTGGCTGTCGGCAAAGCATTTCAACAATTTCATTACAGTTTCAGATTATAATGGTTATAGACGCACAGTAAAGTAAGAGACAACAATTTTAAAAAGTATACGCCATTCCTGTGAAAAAGTGAAAAAAACTACAAGATATCTGCAAAGGTTTGTTTGTTCAATTTAAGTAATTATTTTTATATAAAACATTCACTTATCTATTTGCCTAGTTGCGAAAATGTGAAAAAAATGTCCATTTCCTAATCGTGTAGATATATATACTTTTTTTTCTCTACTCTACTAAAAAAAGCATTTGCCATGTGCCAAAGCGAAATAGGGATTTTAGTTTCACTTTCAGTAAAGTTTCCGAGACAAATTTTAATTCCTTAGTACCTTCGTACTTCGTACAGTGAAAAAAATAGTTAGATATCATAGCCTTAAGAAACTTAATTCCCAATTTTGGCACTTCCCTGATAAACGTGCGTCATCGCATTGGCAATCAGCAAGTAAGCATTTCAGTAGAATCTCATACAGATTTCAGTGGGCTGGCAGAGTTTACGAGACGACAATAATTATAATATACCTACGCCATTCCTGTGAATAAAGGGAACAAAATTATAAGATAACATATCAAAGGTTTGTTTGTTCAATTAAAGTTATTATTTTCTTATATAAAACATCTATTAATCGATGTGCCTAAGAAATTTATTTAACTTCAAGCGGATTTTCAATTGAAAAAAATCTTCCAGTTGGGAAGATTCATACCCACTATTTTGCCTATGGGTATTATTGGCAAATTAAAATTTCAGTATTCAGTATCACTTTCAGATTTCAGTAGAGTTTTTATCCACTTCTTTGGCTTTGGCAACTTGCAAAAAGCATTCCAGATTCACTTTCAGATTTCAATACAGTTAACAATACGAATAATTCCACCTTTCGGTTAACATTTTCAGTGATTTTCTTATATTTTAAAGGCCTTTGCCAATTGCCAAAGCCAAATAAGCATTTTAGTTTCAATTTCAGTTAGGTAAAGTTTACGAGACGAACTTTAATTTCTTAGTTGGCTGTCGGCAAAGCATTTCAACAATTTCATTACAGTTTCAGATTATAATGGTTATAGACGCACAGTAAAGTAAGAGACAACAATTTTAAAAAGTATACGCCATTCCTGTGAAAAAGTGAAAAAAACTACAAGATATCTGCAAAGGTTTGTTTGTTCAATTTAAGTAATTATTTTTATATAAAACATTCACTTATCTATTTGCCTAGTTGCAAAAATGTGAAAAAAATGTCCATTTCCTAATCGTGTAGATATATATACTTTTTTTTCTCTACTCTACTAAAAAAAGCATTTGCCATGTGCCAAAGCGAAATAGGGATTTTAGTTTCACTTTCAGTAAAGTTTCCGAGACAAATTTTAATTCCTTAGTACCTTCGTACTTCGTACAGTGAAAAAAATAGTTAGATATCATAGCCTTAAGAAACTTAATTCCCAATTTTGGCGCTTCCCTGATAAACGTGCGTCATCGCATTGGCAATCAGCAAGTAAGCATTTCAGTAGAATCTCATACAGATTTCAGTGGGCTGGCAGAGTTTACGAGACGACAATAATTATAATATACCTACGCCATTCCTGTGAATAAAGGGAACAAAATTATAAGATAACATATCAAAGGTTTGTTTGTTCAATTAAAGTTATTATTTTCTTATATAAAACATCTATTAATCGATGTGCCTAAGAAATTTATTTAACTTCAAGCGGATTTTCAATTGAAAAAAATCTTCCAGTTGGGAAGATTCATACCCACTATTTTGCCTATGGGTATTATTGGCAAATTAAAATTTCAGTATTCAGTATCACTTTCAGATTTCAGTAGAGTTTTTATCCACTTCTTTGGCTTTGGCAACTTGCAAAAAGCATTCCAGATTCACTTTCAGATTTCAATACAGTTAACAATACGAATAATTCCACCTTTCGGTTAACATTTTCAGTGATTTTCTTATATTTTAAAGGCCTTTGCCAATTGCCAAAGCCAAATAAGCATTTTAGTTTCAATTTCAGTTAGGTAAAGTTTACGAGACGAACTTTAATTTCTTAGTTGGCTGTCGGCAAAGCATTTCAACAATTTCAGTACAGTTTCAGATTTTAATAGTGATAGACGCACAGCACAGTAAAGTAAGAGACAACAATTTTAAAAAGTATACGCCATTCCTATGAAAAAAGTGAAAAAAAATTACAAGATATCATCGCAAAGGTTTGTTTTGTTCAATATAAGTAATTATTTTTATATAAAACATTCATTAATCAATGGGCTTAAGAAATTTAGTTAACAAAAAGCGGATTTTCAATTGAAAACAAATAGAGGGATCGTGATCTCTTCTAGTTGGGAAGATATGAAGCCACTATTTTGGCTATGGTTATTATTGGCAAATTAACATTTCCGTATTTAGTATCACTTTCAGATTTCAGTAGAGTTTATATCCACTTCTTTGGCTTTGGCAACTGGCAAAAAGCATTCCAGTTTCACTTTCAGGTTTCAATACAGTTAACAATACGAATAATTTCACCTTTCGGTTAACATTTTTAGTCTTGTTCTTATATTTTAAAGGCTTTTGCCAATTGCCAAAGCCAAATAAGCATTTTAGTTAGGTACAGTTTACGAGACGAACTTTAATTCTGTACTTTACGCTATTTCTGTTAATAAAATAAAAAGAATGATTAGATTCATAGCAAAGGTTTGATATTTCAATTATTTAGTTATTGGCTTTGGCAATTATTGCCAAATAAACAATTTAGTATTGAGTATCACTTTCAGATTTCCGTAGAGTATATGTCCACTATACCTTGGCTTTGGCAATTGGCAAAAAGCATTTCAGTTTCACCTTCAGATTTCAAAACGAATTTCACCTTTCGGTGTACACTTTCAGAGATTTCCTTAAATGTAAAAAGCCTTTGCCAATCGCCAAAGCCAAATAAGCAGTTTAGCTTCAATAGCAGTGACGTACAGTTTACGAACGAACTTTAAACTCGTAGTTAACGCCCTGTGAATAAAGTAAACAAAATTATGAAATATAGCAATTTCAAATTAAATTAACCAATTATCATGGATTTGCTTACATTAGTTTTTTTTATTGTAAGTTCTTGAAAAAACTACAGGAGAACTTTTATCAATGGTTGTTACTATTATAATCCTATCATAATTCGTCAGAAAATTGAGTAACATATATATTTTCATGGATGCTGTAGGTCAATAAAGAAGATTTGTATAACAACCCGATACAAAAGCTTTTCAGCTTTTCTCTACAGTATCACACCTAGGCGTTTTGTGTTTTAGCTTAAGGTTTCAATATAATTGGTTAAAATATTTGGTTTTGTGAACTTAGAGTAGCTTTGAGTGAAAAGCGGCTAACTCCACAGTTTTTTTTAATCATTATAGACCACTTCAAAAATTGCAAAAAAAATACAAAAAATCTTTTCAATTATATAATTTTGGTTTTATTCAAACAATGCAAACACTTTTAAATAATTTTTTATAAAAAATGCAAAATAGGAGTTAGCTGCTTTTCCCTCTAAGCCGACGATGTAGGTTTTTTGTTATTACCCTTTATTTGTATTCATATGTATGTGTAAATACTTCATAACGTAACAAATAGTTTCAACAAAAGAACGAGAGCGCTTTTTTCTATATCGGTTATTTTCAGGTCTGTTTAAAAATTTCTTTAATGTAACAGGCACATCATTTGGATGCTTTCAAGCCATGATTTCTTATATAGCCGTTTAATTTTGTATGCAATGATAGAAATAATTATTACAGATACCTACTAAAGGTTAAGAAAACTTCTTTCCACATATCTATTTCAGTTAGAAGGCTTCAATAAAAATGCTACTTTTTATAACAGCTGCACACCGGGGATTATCTTCGATAATAAAAATCAAAGGATCATCAAGTACGGAAATAACTTCTAGTGAGTTAGAAAAAGCCGGTAGGTATTTTTTTAATTCTTAACCCATTTTGGTACAGGTTATCATTCGTCGAATTGACTGAATATTCAACTCCGATTTTTAAAAAGAAGTTGATGTGAAACTTTTGTGACCTTAAATAATTCACATTTCTAATATACCTACGAGTCTAAGTTCTTGAAAACCAAATTTGAAACTATTTGCTTGCAACCATTTTTGTAAGAAATCAGTATAATATACAAAAAAAATTACATGTTTCATTAGAAGAAAAAACATTAATATATTATAAATAACAAAAAAATAAAAAAAAAATGTTGAGCATTAGGTGCAAATCTGAACTTTTCGATTAATGCATTATAAAGGAGAGTATCTCCTTGCTTTTTTGACATGCTAACTTGTTAACATGTCGCTTTCCATTGGTACAATACTTGACTTCCTTTTGTTCATGTTTATTGCAATATTTTTATTTATTTCTTCCATGATTTCAGTAAAAAATCATTTTAATATCCATGGAAATATAAAATACTTCGATGGTAAAACTTCCTCTTTTATCCATGAAGATGATGTTATGGACTACATAAACCAGTATAAATCATCACCTGGATGGACATTAGGAGTGCTAGACGAAGAAAACGAAACAATAGGTAAACATATATAAGATTTGAGGCACTCCCAAACCGGTGCTACTATTTAAGTGATTTTAATACCTATACCAAGAATACATTTTAGTTTGTTTTTAGAAATGTTTTTTTTTTTAGTTTTTTATAGATATTCATTTTTGTCCTGACTCGGATTTTGATTATTTTTTTCAAAATAGCTTGAAATTAACTTGACTGTAAGCGTACTGTTAATATTTGACAGGCAAACGTTTTATCGTCGCTTAAATTGATTCGCTTCGGTTTGGGGTGCCTTTATAATTTTAAATCTGCTGTAACCATTTAAGTTAAGTTGTTAATATCACATTATATACGCTTCTTTTAAATACGAAGAATCACAAGGAAGCTCAATTATAATACTTGAAAACGAAGAAATAGGCCATTCGACGTCTGTAGAAGAGTCGATAGAGTCAGTAGAGTTAGTAGACTCTGTTCAGGCACCCACGATCAAGATCATTAGTACTATTCCTAGCGAAGAGACGTCTTTAAATAATAATTCTTCAGGATTTGGCGGGGTCCAAACACATGTTTTAAAAACAATCAATGTTGAGGTAAAAACATTTTTATTATAATTTCTATATTTGAATTATTGGTCGTTTACAAAATGCATGATACATAATTGGAAATTTTCAGAGTTGATTTTTATCAACTATGTTGTTCTTACTGGTGTTTAAATTAACAAATATCTCCCATATCATATTGTCCCCTGTACACATAAACCTACACATATTTGTAAGATGGAATTACGTATGTATATGACACCATGTATGTACGTCACTCACTATATTTTGTCATAATTTTGTTTGGCATACATAAATGTTCCTCAATTTTCAAATAAAATTTTTGATTCTTAGATTAGCTCGTTTAACCATTCAATCAGTGCAAATATTTCTGAAGGAACTTTGTACATTGTACATACATATAGTATAATAACTATATTATGTACATAATGTATGTTAAGCAGTCGTATTCTCTGGCCTTTTTTCTAAAGTTTTTAAGTTCAATTCTTTGCATAACTTTTTGCAAATATGGGCTTTTCGTTAATCGTAGAATGCTTTGACATATACATACATAGGTTACATTTGGGCCTGATAAGAGATCTCTTCGAAGACTTGATATATATCTTTTTATATGGTAGATACTACTGTATATACCTACTTATTAGATTTGCATAATCCGTTTTCTTAAACTTTTTTCGAATATAGATGCTTATAAAACATAAACACATAGATCTTGTAATTCTGCTTAAGATATTTGAACAGAACGCCTCTCTGAAAAATTCAGAAAGAATTAAGCTTAGCAAGCTTATGATACAGTTTTTATTGCAAGACAACGTACAATTGGAGTAAGTGATTTTATTAAAAGATGTCTGAGTTATAAAGTCAGCTCAGTAGATAAATGAATGTAAAAAGTTAAATATTACGCCTTAAATATATTCAAACTAATATATTTTTGGCTAAGAGTGAAAAACCACTACTTAAGTTTACTGTATACAAACAACATTTTTGAATATTTGTAGTTTTATCAATACAAATATTTTAAGTTTGTCGACTGAGCTTTTATCTGAAATTGAAAAAAGTTAAATATTACTTAATAAATGCATTTTTAATCAGATTGAATCGCCATGATTTTGCGTATATTGCTTCAGTAATAAGCGAAGTATTTACTGGCGAGACAAAAGAAGAGTATTACACGCCTGCAATTAATGGCCAAAAAGCATCTGGCAAATTATATGACACATACTCAAATTATAGAAATTTACTTTCGAGCGCCGGTCTCATCTCCAGGAGATCAAGGAGCTCAAAAAAGGATTTAAACTCAACATTAGGTAAGAACGGGTTTGTTCAATTAGTTGGAAGGTGTCCAGCCACGACTGAGTTCTTTATTTTTTTTTTTTATTTTTCTCTTTTTACTCTCTACAAATATCCTTGAGTCTGAATTATATTTGGCCAAATATCTAATTTACTATAAGTAATAAAAAATAAAAATAATTATCTGATTTTTCAGTGAATACTTTCGAAGACAATTACGAAGACTTTAAATTTATAGAAGAGCACATTGAGCCATTCGATGACGTAATAGAAAAGTGGAAAAACTGTTTTGCAATAAGGTGGGAAATTTTGCAGGACAATAAAATAGAGACTGCTGAGTACCTGGCGAAGTTTCCAATATTTTCGCTAAATGATAATAATATCTTCAAGTTGGTAAGCAGATTTTAAATACTGTTGCATGCCTTTTTACCTTTATTGGTGATTTGATCACAGTTCAAAATAAGTTAGTTAAAAAGGGAGATATCGTCGGCTTAGAGTGTGAAGCAGCTAACTCCTATTTTGCATTTTTTACAAAAAAATATTTCAAAAAAAGTGTTTGCATTACTTAAATTAAACCAAAATTACATTAAATATTTTTGAGCACTCGTTATAGCTTAATTCAGTGAAATTGCAAGGAGCTGATAGATTTTCGAAGTGGTCTATAATGGTAAAAAAATGTGGAGTAAGCCGCTTTATACTCTAAGCCGACGATATGTGTTTACGTATCTATACATCTATACATCTTCTATACATCTATACATATAAATAAAATTGGAGTGTCTGTCGTTAATATTTAAATAATTTCAAGCTTTTGAGCTTAGGTGGTTGTTTAATTGCTAAGAAACATAACTGCATCATTAAACAAATTTTTGTCTGTCTGTCTGCTTGTCCGCGGTAACCTTCAAAACGGCAGAACAGGTTATGACGGGACTTTTCATATATGTAGTGGACAACTCAGGGAGTAATCTAGGCTACTTTAAAAAATAAATAATAAATATATGGGAAATATGATTATAAACAAGTAGAAATAATCGATTTTAAAAGTGTCAGACAATTTAGAATAATAATTATAGTCTTAGAGGTGGTGAAAGCTTTGCTCAAAACTTTTTCGACGTACTGTTTGGATCTGTTCAAACTACATGCCACCAACAAGGCATCGATGCCACGGCTCTTTGACCACCACAATATATTTTCAAGAATTGCTTGACATATTTGGATGATTCTTTTCAGAAAATCTTTGGTATTGGGAGTGTTTTTGTCAAGTTTGGGTGAATTCGGTCTTTCGTTTTGCCAAAAAGATGCAGAAACACACTCTGGGTACCTGTTTTATTTAAAAAAAATCAATTGAGTTTTCAAAGAAATCAATCAATCATGAAATTTGGTTCTGACAAAATAAAAACAAAAATACAGTCGAGTCTCGATTATCCGGAATTCGATTAATCGAGGACATAATTAAAATGTATGTTTTGTTCATTTGTTCTCGAAATTTTTGTCTACCCGGGCGCAGCCAGGGCTGTATGTAGATTGTTTAATTTTATGTTTAATTTTTTAAATGTATTACATATTTTGTTTGTATTTACATATGCGTTCTTTTTCATTATTTTACTAATCATTCACATATCTGATTTTCTTCCGTCAGTTTTTCGAAGACTCGAAAATTTTGCACCCGGCCATAACTTTGGATTTGAATTGGGAAATCTGTAATGAGATTTTAGAAAAAGGATCTCTTTTGAAGGATCCTACAGTCAAAAAGTGGATTGCAGCAAGCTTAAGCTGTAGCGGAGGTACTACTTAATATTTTATAAATGTTCTTAATTTTAATTTTTGTTTTCTATAAGGAAATAAAAAGGCTGTAAGCCTTTTAGTACTCCCGTATTTATTTCCCTCGACGAAAATTAAGGCCAGGCAAGGAAAACAGAGTTATAAGGCATCAAAGCTTGAAATTCAAGAAAAATTCATCCTTTATTTTGAGGTGAATACCTTTTATTTAAAGTATTTTAATTCATAGTTTTACACTCCTACTTTTTAAAATAAAATTTAACTTAACAAAAACTTACTTTCTGCAATATCATCATTTTTTATTTTTTTGAGTATAGATATCCAAAATAAATATGAAGAAATAAAAACTAAAGAGAGTATTTGTCTTTTTGTGGAGTTAGTCGTAATACACTCTAAGCCGACGATATATATAAACATAAGAAGAATTAATTGAATATTAAGGAAAACCCAGGTTATCTATCTTGTTCGTTCCTTAATATTCAAGTCTTAGTAATACGGAGTAAACAATAAATTCCTCATGTCCTTCACCGCTGCTCCAAATCAAATTAATATAAATAAATTTAAGTGACTCCTTTTATTTACATAATTTATTTATTTCAATCTCTATTTTTTCGTAGACATTGGGAAAGGCAGATGATTTCGAGAGACAGTCATTGGAATATAATTATGGACTGCAACCTCGAATTGTCTTTGTTGGCAGTTTTGACAGCCTCAAAGCCTACGTAACACTGACCGACAAGAGATATTGCTTTGAGGACCCACTTGAAGCTGTTCAACAATGTTTTTATTTGTACCAGGCGCTGAATATAAAGTATCCAGCAGAAAGCACATCTGTTTGGACTTTCATCCAAATTTACATTTTTAATGTAAGAACGAAGTTTGATCAGTCATCAGCGAGTATCAAAGCGCTCTGGAGCAGTCTCAACAGAAAGTAAATATATAATACCAAAAATTTATATACTTATTCTTATAAATTATTGTTAGATATAAGTAAACAAATGGAGTGTGCACACTGTAAAATATCATTTATTTCAATTAAACTTTACTCAGACCATTTTAAGAAAAAACATCCGGGTCTTCAACGTTTTACTTGTAACAAAAGTTGTCGTAGGGTTTTTTCTGTTCTATATAAACACATTGCTCATATAAAAAATCATCATCTTAAAAACCAATATCCTGTCTGTTCAAACTCATCTTCTGAAATCAGTAATCAAACTGATAATTCGATTCAATATGATAAAGCTGAAGCTGATTCAAACTTTAGCTCAACAGATTTTAAACAAATTGATTTACAAAATGACATTTCTAATGATTTACTTAAGGTTATTTTGAAAACCTTAAATGATGATAGAATTCCAAGAAGTACTGCCCTAGACATTTTCAAAAGCTTGTTCTCGTTTTACGATAAATACCTTTCTCTTACTTTTACCAAAAGTGCACAAAATGAAGAGATTTGTTCCATTTTAACTTCTCTTTTAAGCCCAAAATATCTTAAATCTGAGTTCCTAATTTTAAAAAAACTATCAAGTATGAATATATTGGTGGATTTTCATGATATTCAGCTTGGTTCTGAATATCAACAAGTTTATTCAGCAGATAATGAAATAAAAATCACTCAATGCGATTTCTTTTTACAAATAGTCAATCTCAAGCAACTATTCACCGTTTTCTTCACTCAATCACCTATCTTAAAACTAATCGACGATTATATCAATCACGTAAAGAAACAAACATATACAATAGTTAATATAATTCAAACCTCCCTATGGGAAAAAAAGCAAAAACAATTCAATCCCGAGAATGACACTAAAATTTTTTGTATACCTCTTCTTATTTATTTTGACGACTTTGAGTATCTTAATCCTTTGGGCTCCCATAGTGGAATCCAAAAAATTGGAGCAGTTTATATAAAAATTATGAGTCTTCCAGAACACATTTCTTCGAAATTATCTCATACACTTTTGGCAATGCTCTTTTTTACGGAAGATAGAAAAAAGTTTGGTAATGCGACCATTTTGAAACCTTTAATTGATTATCTTAACAGTTTGCAAAATGAGGGATTAGAAATTAATTACAAACATTATAAAATTATTAAATTAATCCCATGTTTAATAACTGGTGATAATTTAGGTCTAAATTCTATATTAGGTTTTACTGAATCATTCAGTTCCTTACATTATTGTCGATTTTGTAAATGCTCAAACGAAAATATGAAAAACTTAGTATTAGAAGACAGCACGCATTTAAGAAATAGGAACAATTATCAAGATGATATAAGTATAGGTAATCCGAAGATTACTGGTATTAAAGAGGATTCAATTTGGAATTCATTAACAAATTTTCATGTCGTTGATAATTTGAGTGCTGATTGTATGCATGACTTGCTCGAAGGAGTTTGTCACTATGACCTTAATATTATTTTAAAGTCCCTCATATTGAAACATAAATATTTTTCCTTGCAACAACTTAACCGGCGAATAGAAATATTAAACTTTGGTTCCGCCACACAGAAACCACCTCTTTTTAATTCAGACTCCCTTTCAAAAAATAAATTTAAGCTTTCAGCATCGGAGATGTATATTATAATCACTCATTTATCGCTCTTAGTAGGAGATTTGGTTGAAAATACATGTCCAGAGTGGAAGTTGTATTTATATTTAAGAGAAATAATTTTAATAGTTTTTCGGAAGAGGCATCACGTATATTCAACAGAATATTTAAAGAAATTAATATCTGACCATAATTCTCTTTATATTACAATATCAGAGAGTCATTTGAAACCAAAGTTCCATTTTTTGTTGCATTATGCAAGAATAGTAGAAAATGTTGGCCCAATCGTAGCAATTAACTCGATGCGTTTCGAAGCCAAACACCAAACGTTTAAAAAATGTGGTTATATTTCAAATAACAGACTGAACATTCTTAAAACGATGAACATTAAACATCAATTTAAAATTTCGAATTTACTTTTAAATTATAATGAACTTTGCTTGAATTTCTACGATCATGGGCCAACTTTCCACTTAAAAGCAACTGAATTTGTTAAATTCAATTTCAAAATATCTGAAAGGGAAAATATCTTAAAAGTTTCATGGATAAACTTTAAAGGTATATTATTAAAAGAGAAATTAGTTGTATGCATTGGACTTTATGAAAATAATGATCCTATATTTCGCTTAATAGAGCACATCGTTATTGGGGGTGAGAAATTTTACATGTGTCTATCTCATATAGAAACTGCGTGCTTTGACACTCACTATTTTGCATACAAAATACAAAAAATTAATTCATTTTCAGTTTTTGATTTGGAGGCATTTCAATACTTTCATACTTCTAGTGTATCAATTTCTAATAATGGTGATTTGTTTGTTATTTGGGATTTTTAACCATTATGTTTTTTTCATCTAGTGGGTTTTAGGTCTATCTATCTTTTTAGGTATCTATCTATTTATCGAACTATTGATCAGGGTTTAAGGTCTGTTTATCTAGGTATCTATCAATCCTATTAACCTATCTATCTAACTTTTTATCTATCTATCTATCTATCTATCTATCTATATCTATCTATCTATCTATCTATCTATCCATCTATCTATCTATCTATCTATCTATCTATCTATCTATCTATCTATCTATCTATCTATCTATCTATCTATCTATCTATCTATCTATCTATCTATCTATCTATCTATCTATCTATCTATCTATCTATCTATCTATCTATCTATCTATCTATCTATCTATCTATCTATCTATCTATCTATCTATCTATCTATCTATCTATCTATCTATCTATCTATCTATCTATCAATCCTATCTATTTAGCTATCTAGCTATAGGTATTTAGCTACTTATCCATCCTTCAAGCTATCTAGCTATCTTTCAGACTGTTTATCAATCTACTCGTATATATCTATTTATCAATCAATCATATCTATTTATCTATCTAGCTACCTAGCTATTTATTTATCTATCTATCCATCTTTCAAGATATCTAGCTGTCTTTCAGTCTGTCTATCTATCTATATATCTATCTATCTAGCTATTAATCTATTTGTCTATCCTATCTAGACATCTATCTTTCTATTCTGTCTCTGACTCTGTTCAGCTATCAAATATCAAGATCTATTCCTAATCTATCATCATTTAAGGTTTCCAAAAGACAACTTTAAATAACAATAACAATACTTCAGGATTTGGGGGGGTTGTTTTAGAAACAAGCAATGAGGAGGAATTAGAGGAAACTGAGGGATACGTTTCAGAATTTTGATTTTTAACGTTGAAATCAATATCAATTATTATGATTTGATAAAATAATCAAACACACATTTCTAGTTTTTCTAGCAATATTTTGGCCCAACCAACAGTTTTGAAAACCTGAGAAAGATCCAACTTTAAAAATAGCTTTTTTAGCATTAAATAAATGCTGAAATTTCTTGATATTATTTCAAAAACCTTAAAAACTGGGTTATATTTTCCACACAATAAAAAGGAAATCTTGGACTAACCATGTAATCAAGCAAATTAATATCTTTTGTTATTTAATTGATTTTTTAATAATTAAGAATAAAAATTAATCATTTAACTTCAAATAGTACGAAAAATATTATATTAAATAAGAAATAATATACAAATCATAAAACTATTTTTTTCTTATGAATAAATTGATTATAATAAATATGAAACCTATGGAATGTATTATTAAACTAAGAAATTAATTTATTGTAGTTCATGTTTTTAAATTCAACTTTATCTTTTTAAGCTAAGTGTGTATACATACATTAAGATTTTTTTGATACGAAATAAAAAAAAAATACCTATAAAAAAGATTTTTTTCAATGTCTTTGGAACTAAAGAAGTCAAAAATATTGTTTGACCATGGAGCAAAGAAAAAGCAAGAAATTTTGCTGTTGGAACTGAACAAGAAGTTGGATAAAGTTGATTTTAATCGATTATTGGATGATGATTAGTAATTATTATAGTGCAAAATATTATAAATTAATTCTTATTTTGTTTCAGTGGTTTCTTATATGTAATTTTTTTGTAGGAAATTAGAGGCGCGCTTGGGAATATCGATCCTGATGCTTGTGGCAGACAAATAAATCGTGTTCAGAAAACGAATTGCTTTAATTTTCAAACGAATTATGTTCATATATTATATATTATATAGACATAATTCGTTTGCAAATTAACGCAATTCGTTTTCTACACACAAATTATTTGTCTACCACAAACATGAGGATCTATAATCCCAAACGGGCCACTAGTTTGCTACAAACGAATTACTATGCAACCACAAATGTATAATTCGTTCCACCCAAACGCTTCGTCTGTTTGCCACAAACAAACTTTGCGTCTACCTCAAACGCACATTACGATTGCCACAAACACTTTTGCCGTCTGCCTCAAACGCATCGTTCTTTGCCACAAACACACTTTGCGTCTACCTCAAACGCATACTTCGTTTACAGCAAACATACTTTTCGTTTACCTCAAACGCATCGTCTTTTGCCACAAATACACTTTGCGTCTACCTCAAACGCATACTTCGTTTACCGCAAACATACTTTTCGTTTACCTCAAACGCATCGTCTTTTGCCACAAATAAACCTTGCGTCTACCTCAAACACATACTTCGTTTGCCACAAAGACACTTTTCGTCTGCCTCAAACGCATCGTTTTAATCGTTTTTTGCCACAAACAAACTTTGCGTCTACCTCAAACGTATCATTCGTTTCCCACAAACACACTTTTCGTCTACCCCAAGCATCCACACAAACATTACCTTTACCTCAATCGCATTATGTGTTTGTCGCAAACAAACTAACATCTGCCTCAAACGCTCTACCTGTTTATCACAAACGCAAGATAAGTTGCAGCAAACGTACGTCAATTTGATTCGTTGAAACTGAATGATTGATACGTTTGCCATAAAGGCATATATTGTTTGCATCAAATGTGCATTCGTTTGTCACAAATACAAGATATGCCGAGATATGCTTGCAAATCCTTATTATACGTTTGACACAAAAGTTCGATTCGTTTGCCACAGAAGATTAAATATTTGTAACGAAAGTATAAATTGTTTGTCCCAAATGAATTTACGAATTTGCTGCAAACAAGGCAGCAAAATTCTCCAACAAACGAAAAATCCGTTTGGGCAATTTTTACGTTTGCAGCAAACGATTCGTTCTCTCAGTGCGTTTGCAGAAACAATACTGCCAAGGTAGTTGAACTGTTCCACTTCTTCAACTGGGGTCTCCTGTAGAATAATACGCTGCTGTTTGGAGTGGCTTGTGAGCATTATTTTTGTCTTTTTGCTGTTTATTCTTAGACCACTCGACTTACCCTTCACTTATAGTGTTTGACACATGCCGTTCAGCCCACTGATGTTATTTGCCAGTAGATATAATATGTCATCGGCATAGTCTAATTGACTGAGCTTTTCGAACGGTCTCCGTTGAATGCCCTGTAGCTCAGCTGTACCAACACTGGCCGTTAATACGTCATCCATCGCCAGCACGAAGAGAAGTAGAACATCCCCTTGTCTCACACCCTGTTGCACTACGAAGGAGTCGGATAGCTGCCCATAGGTTAGGTTAGGTTAAGGTGGCTGCCAGGAAAACTACTGACACACTTAGGCCAGAATAGGCCCATTGTGATACCACATAAAGACTGCGAGGTGACCCTCGCTAATTAAACCAATTGGAGCTTTTAATAAAGCGATGGAGACTGTGAATGTCGATTTTATTTAAATCACTGGGATCGTCAAAGAAAAAATTTCCTAAGAATATCTTACGTCTTTGAGAAAGAGCAGGGCATGAACAAAGAAGGTGTGGGATAGTTTCTTCCTCCTCCTCGTCCATGCAGCTTCTGCAGAAGTCATTTGAAAGAACGCCTAGTCTATTGGCGTGTTTGCCTATGAGGCAGTGTTCAGTTATGACACCAATTGTGGAGCTAATATGCAATCTACTAAGAGATAACAAACATTTCGATCGCTTCGGATCCAGTGTTGGCCAGATCCGTTTTGTCGCCAGACAAGTAGTGATACCTGTCCATCTGCTGCTTGTCATCAACATGGAATCTTGCTTAAGCATAAGTTTACAAGTAGCGATTGGTATTCCGATATTCACCCTGTCAGGTAATATTGGTGTAGTAGTTCCCTTCCTGGCGAGTTCATCGGCTTTACAGTTTCCTGGAATATCTCTGTGTCCCGGCACCCAGAAAAGGTGAATGTTGAACTGTTCTGCCATCTCCATTAGAGACGATCGACAATTTCGGGCAGTTACGGAGTTTGTAGAAACAGAGCCTAGTGATTTAAGGGCCGCTTGGCTATCTGAGAAGATACGGATATTTAAAGTAGAAATTACGTTTTCTTTGAGCCAAGATAAAACTTCTTTTATCGCCAGGATTTCCGCTTGGAAACGCTACAATGATCAGGGAGACGGAAAGAGAGACTAATGTTTAGTCGTTCTGAGTACACGCCACCACCCACCCCCTCTTCAGTTTTTGAGCCATCCGTGTAGAAATGAATTGCTTCATCTCTCAAGAATTCCTCATCATCCCAAGTGGATCTTGTTGGAATTGTGACTTGGAAATTTTTGCCAAAAATCGGCTGAGGGATGGTGTAGTCGGAGTGTTTAGGGATTGATTCGAATTTGTTCAGAATGAAAGTATGGCCAATGGAGTTATTGGACCATTGAGAGATGGCTCTGAGACGAATAGCTGTGCTCGCTGCCACTTGTTTAGTGTATATATCGAGGGGTGTAATGTTAAGCAGTATATCTAAGGCAGCGGAAGGTGTCGAACGGAGAGCTCCGCTGATACACATGCAAGACGATCTCTGCACCTTGCTTAACTTATCACGATAAGTTATTTTATCTAAAGCAGTCCACCATACTGCCACCCCATAAGTGAGTATCGGTCTGATGACCGCTGTGTATAGCCAGTGGGTGATATATGGGGACAAGCCCCATTTGGTTCCAATAGCTTTTTTACAGGAGAAAAGTGCCACTGTGGCCTTTCTGACTCTTTCTTGTATATTTGGTTTCCAACTCAACTTTTTGTCTAAAATCAGACCTAGATATTTGGCTTCATCTGAGAAGTTAAGTGGGATACTATTTATTGATGGAGGGTCTATATTCGGAATTTTATATTTCCTTGTAAAGAGGACAAGTTCAGTTTTGTGGGGATTTACACCTAGTCCACATTTGTCTGCCCATTTAAGTAGTTTGTTGAGAGCGGTTTGCATTAATTCTATAATGATTTGAAGATGCTTTCCTGATATTGCAATGGCAACGTCATCAGCGTATGCAATTACTTTGAAACCATCCGCTTCTAAATTAACTAATAGTTCGTTAATTACGATGTTCCATAAGAGTGGGGATAGGACTCCACCTTGCGGTGTGCCTCTGCTGACAGATCTTCTAACAGAGAAGTCACCTAATGTTGAGTTGATTATTCTACTTCTCAACATGAGGCTGATTAGCTCCCTAAGTGAGCTATCAACGTCCAAGTTATCAAGCGCGGTTAAGATTGCAGCATTGCTGACGTTGTTGAAAGCACCTTCAATATCTAAGAAAGTAACTAGGGTATACTCTCTATGATGAAGGGAATATTCAATAGTACGTACCAAATTATGCAGGGCCGTTTCTACCGATTTCCCCTTGCGGTAAGCGTGTTGTGCCGGAGAAAAAAGATTAGGTTCTATGGCACTACGCAGATGGATATCAATCAGTCGTTCTAAAGTTTTGAGAAGGAATGATGATAGGCTGATAGGTCTGTAATCCTTCGGATTTACATGGGAGCTTTTACCCGCTTTGGGTATGAATACAACTTTAACTTCTCTCCATAAAGATGGAACGCATGCTAAGTTCATACATGCTTTCAGAATTATCTCAAGGATGGGGATGATGATGTCTGAAGCCATTTGCAGTTCAGCTGGTATTATACCGTCAGGTCCAGCTGATTTATATGGATCGAAGCTGTCGATTGCCCATTTGAGTTTCTCTCTAGTAATCAGACCAAGTTTATTTATTGTTATATTGTTAGACTCTATTGAGTCAGAACTGCGTATATTTTGGGAGCTACCTGGGAAGTGAGTATCTAATAGCAAGTCGAGTGATTCCTCACAAGAGTTAGTCCAAGAGCCGTTGATGGTTTTCAGGGCACTTGGCATTATGGGGTTTGACGAGAGGATTTTTCTTAATCTTGAAGCCTCTGAGGAATCTTCTATTTTGTTACAGAAGGTTCTCCAGGAGGTTCTTTTATTTTTCCTCAATTGTTTTTTATATGTATATCTTAAGGGATTCTTTATTTAAGTCCCAGTCGGAAATTTCTTTAGAATATTTAGCTCGGTTGAAAAGTTTCCTACAACCTACTTGTCTTTTTTGTCAGGGTTCATGATTTGCCCCCTCCTGGCTCTGGATCATGCCAAATGTATCTGAAATTATCCTTAGTTTCGATATATTTGGATATTAAAGCTTCTTTATTGAGTTCATGATTTGCCCCCCTGGCATTACCGCGCAGCTTGCATTTTTACTTTGAATTTTAACAAATACCTACTTGCTTTTTTTGTCTTTGAAGATTAGAAATTAATCTAGTTAAATCTTCCTAGGACAAATAGTTTTACAAATCAAACTAACCTATTCTTATATTGAACTGAATGAAACAGTTCTTCATTCTTTGACACAAATTTAACATTCTATCTCACTGCCACTCCAAAAGAAATAAAATGCACGACTGGATCAACGTACTTGCTCTTATGTTCAAGACACTGCGGGTTTTAGAAAATTGTGTATAAAAACATTTAAATTATGAGAGAAAAATGTAGAGAAGCATGAAATACGATATTTACGATAGCTAAAACAACTCCTTTGACACTTTGAGCCTTTGAGGTGGAAAAAAAGAATGCCATCTTAATTCTTGATTGAATATGATTGTATGGGAAACAAAAATTTAAAATTGTTGGAGCGGTTTTTTAAAAAATAATTTTTTTTTTACATATATAAAATTCTTAAAACATTTTAAAGAACAAATTTTGGTATGCGAATCTAGAGTATATATTTATGTGTTTAAACAATATTTAAAAAAAAATTGTCAACCTGTTTTTGAGATATCGAATTTTCAAAAAAAAAAATTGAAACTTTTTTTAAATTCCAAAAACTTTTTTTTTTTTTAATTTTGATATGCAATATTATTTAATTTTATCTAAAATTTGTACACAAAAAATTCATCTAAATCCGTTTAGCCGATAACGAGAAAATTCAAAATAAAAAATACTTTCTATTATAGGTACTATTAATAGTTGCTAAGTGCACAATTTTGTAATTTTTGATTGTAGATCGTACTAATTTTAGTACATGAAAAAAGTTTAATCAAAATCGTAGGAGTTGTTTGAGCAAACAAATATTTTCTATTGCGGTTTTTTAACGTTTGTATGGAAGGTACCGTTATTTTTTCATAAATGTAAAAATTTTTATAAAAATATTTTAGAAAGTACTAAAAAACTCTTAAATATCGAGTTTCAAAAAATTGATTATATTGTTTTGGAAATATTTGATTTTCCAAAAAAAATGTTGAAATATTTTTAAAAATCCAAAAAATATTTTTTCAAATATGTTGGTACACAAAACAATTTATATTTTTTGGAAGCTTTTGTAAAACAATAATTGAAATCGGTCGTACTGTTTTGAAGAAAATCAAAAATTAAAAAAATGGTTCTTTGGGAGGTACCATTAATAGCCATTTTTGAAAAATGGTTTTTCACCCGAAGGAAGCCTTTACTAAAATTAATTAATTGAATTTTTTTTAAGAAATTTTGTCGAGCCGTTTTAGAGAAAAATACGATTATGTAAAATTGCTAAAAAAAAAATGTATGATGGTAGGTACCGGTTCTAAAAAAAAAATTTAAAAAACGTGTGGGTATAACCACCAAAAATCAATATGTACCAAGTTTGAAGAAAATTGATCGAGCCGCTTAGGCTGTAGACGAACAGACAGACAGACAGACAGAATTATGCCACCCACTTTTTTGATGTTCTCTATCATCGTAATATCATGTTTGATTGTTATCTCAATTTTTTTTTCACGAATCCAAAACTTGCCTTTATAGTACCTATATCGCAAGTAAAAATGAAACCCTGTTTCTTAAAGAAATGAACGAGGCAGATATATATATATTATGCCTGTTTGGTAATGTGAAATTTTCACCAAGTTTCCCAAACTTGGGCTTTTTGCTCCTATGGTTTTTGACAGCAAATGTAAGTAGTAAGTAAGTAGGAAATTTTTGAAATTTCCTTTGAAAGCCTATTGGTTGTAATATCGAAAAAATATCTTCAAATACTCGACCGGAGAGATTTTGTTCACCCATATTTTCTCCTGCCCTTCTCACCAAAAAATATCAAATAATGAATCCAATCCTCAGCTGTCAACTTGATTTGCCTACAAGCTGAAGCGAACAGCTGATGTATTAGATTTGCAAAGTATTAGAAAAAAGCAATGACAAAACGCATACATCGAATCAACTTGTCATTCAGCACACCATTCAGCACAGGTCTTGTTGTTAGGCGTTTTCCTTTGGAGGTCGCAAAGTACTTTGCTAGCTTTTTTCAATGGAACACATCAAACTGCTTTCCCATGTAAATGTAAAATGTATCTACTCGCACATTAGAGCATGTGCTGTTGGTAGTACTAGATTAGGGTTTTCATCTTCTTACTCACAAGTACTTTGCCACCTCCAAAGGAAAACGGCTGTTGTTGTAATTCACATCTATTCTTCAACACGAAATGAAATTACCAATACAACAATGTACACAATTGGGTTTTGGAGGGTGAAACGTACAAAGGATTGGCTTCTTTACCTATTTGATATTCTCTGCTTCTCACCCTGGAACTGAAAGTTGCTAGCAACTCAGTTTCCTCGTGTAAAAGAAGAATTTATAATTTTTTTTATGGTCGGCTTACACTTTAAAAAAAAATATATATTTACCTCAGCATTAATTTTAATTTTCTTAACCCCGAGGCCACACGGGCAAGTACTTATACATATACATTTGATCACTAACACATAAACCCAAGCAACTTGCTCATCAACTGGCATGGAATTTTTGAAGCCAGTAGTGAAGCAAGTTGGGTGACAAGCAAGTGGATTGCAAGTGGAAAGCAAGAGGGAGGCAAGTGGAAAGCAAATTACGAATTTGACAAGCAGTGTATGTAGTCAACTTGCTTGCCAGTACTTGCCTCCGGGTAAATGTTCTAGGTTATTCATATACGTAGTAAAGTTGTAAACTGAGTAAATCTGTCAAATTTTCCATTCAAGTTTTGACAGATGTATGAATACCCATTTTTTCTCAAGAAAATGGAAAAGTACCTACTATATCTTCGTTGTTGTGTTGTTTTGAAAGATTTCAATTAAGTTGACATAGGTGATGGCTTATACAGAATTAAAAAAGAAAAAATATTTAAAAAACAGGGTGCTTTAAGAAATGTCAACTTCGTTGTTCGTTGAGTGATTTCAATAAAATTGACAGGATAGCTGAGATATAATTATAACAGAAACGAATGTTTTCAAAACGGTGTTTCAAAAAATGGCACCATTATCACCATGACATGTGGCAATTTCGTTGAAATCACTCAATTAGATTTCTTTGAAATCTATTAAGGTCAAAGGATTTCGAAACTTTTTTTTTGAAACTGTCCTTTTTCCTTTTGTAAAATTACATTTTTATTTCTTATTTTAAAGATTCGGGAATGGATCTTCAATAACTCTGCGCATAATAAGTTCGCAACGAACCATATTTTATAGATCCACATCCTAGCATTTTTGGTTCGATCGTGAAAATGAATTTTGTTTTACGTAAGAAGGTTTTATAATACAATTTCTATATACTACTGAAATAAATCAGCCAAGTAGAAAACTTAGCATTAAGGATTGGACTTGTTGAATTATTGATTCAAAATAGCTTTTTATGGCCTTTACCTAGTCCTACAAATTGGCGTTTCATTCGGCTTACTCACTTGAACTCATCAGTGACATAGTGAGGGCTTTGTCATACGCAATTTGTATTAAATTCAGTTCAACTTAACTTCCAAAAATAAGTGCGGTCTACTATTAAATATAAAATAATTTTACGCTGGATAACTTTTAACAGTAGGTACCTCCCATAGAAGATAGAACGTTATTTTAGATTTGTTCATTATTGACTGAAGGATTTAAATTAAATTATTTATAAAAACTTCCAAAAAGCTCAAATTATATTGCATATTAAAATTAAAAAAAAAATTCTTTTATGTACCCATTTTTTTGAAAGTTCGATATGTATCTCCAAATTGGTTTGGTGTCTGCCCCCCCTGGACAAAATCCTGCGGGCGCCTATGAGCACTGGGTTCCACCAGTGAGGCTTCTTCTTTCCTCTTATTTGAATAAGAGGACAGGATATGTCCATTGATTTGTTGAGAGCTAAGGTAAGATCATTGACTTTATTGTCAAGATCTTTTCTGCTTACGGGGATACTTAGAAGGTCAGGTTTAATTAATCTGCTAAGAGTATCTCTATATTTTACCCAGTTAGTTTTCCGATGATTCCGGAAAGCTATCTTTTTTGTAGTTTCATCGTTTAGATTGAATTGTATATACCTGTGATCAGAAAAGGAGTGCTCTTCTGATACTTTCCAATTCGTGATCTTTTGATGAATCGAGTCGGAGACAAGAGTAATGTCTAATACTTCTTGCCGGTTTCTGGTTATGAATGTTGGTTCATTACCGATGTTGCTTACAATGAGGTTAGTACTTAGAATAAAATCAAAAAGTGACTCACCTCGATCGTTTATGTCGGAGCTACCCCAAACTGTATGGTGGGCGTTAGCATCACATACAATAATGAGGCAGACTTTTTGCCGTTCAGAATCAGCGATTATCCTCTTTAGCGTGTCGCCAGGGAGAGGGCCAAGGTGGTCGTGGCTGAGGTATGCAGACACAATCCAGTAGATACCTCTATCTGTCTGGAGTCTGACTGCGGTTACGTCTCTATCGCTGTAATCAGGGAGTAAATATACGTTAGTGTTACTTCTTACCAATATGCAGGATCTAGGGTCACCTTTATCCGATACATGCAGCAAGTCGTATCCAGAAGTCCTGAGTCCCTGAATTGTGGATTCGTAAATCCAGGGTTCCTGGATCAGGACGACATCTTCCCCGTTTCTGTTGATGCGGAGAAGAAGGGAGGCCGAAGCCTGTTTTGAGTGCTGGAGGTTAATCTGAAGTAATTGCAGCATCATCGCTACGATTCCTCAGATCAGCCCCCACCACGGTTTTGTCCAAATCCTCTTCGGATTCTGACTCAGAAGGTGACCGTAGGAGATCATCCTCACTGAGCAGATCAGTCTCCATGTCAGAGAAGCTGTCAACATTGGAAGCCTCAGCAGGCGGGTTAGGAGAGCATATCCTCGCGTTGGAAGTACCCGGTGTATCTACTTCCATTGCTGGTTGGTCGATACAGCGAGTATTTTCCTCCACTGAAGATATGATCTGTGGCGGAAGAGGTGGAGGTGTTTCCTCATCTTTTTTGTAAACTTTCAGGATAGCGGTAGTCCATCCAAACCTAATGACACCTTGAGTCGACACTAGAGGAGCCAGAGATTCCTTATTGAGTACTATGATAGCAGATCTATAAGGACCAACTGGATCCTCTAGCTTCGCGACCTTCCAGTCGTGAGAAGGGAGAGATGGATTACCGTACCTGATCATTTTCAGGATAGTATCCTTGCAGGTTAGATTTGCTGGGATTCTGATGCGAGCTCTAGGTCTGCAAGGAATGTCTTCCTTAGCCACGACTTCGAGCTTAGCACCAGGCCATAGCCCCTCTAATCTGCTAACAGCAAGTTTATATAGATCGTATGATCTCTGGTCATCAAAGGCGACGAGCTTGGCCCGACCCTGGTGCCACCCTGCATCCTCAAACACAACAGGCTCACCCGGATTCTCCATTACAAGAGTCCTGTATGACTCCTGTAATTTATTTGAGACCGTGCGTCGTCCATTGATCAGAAGAGATCATACCATCCACATTACTTCTGTCGATAACAGCTGCAATAGTCTTATCCTTTAGAACGTCACTAAAGGATAAGTCTTTAAGTAGGAGGTGTTATGCACCTTTGGTTTTTTGGGGTCCGGAGTGGCTCCCTCTACAGACCGTTGTCGCTTTGACGTGAAGCCTTTGCTGGTCATTGGTTTAGCGAGGGTGCTTTTGGCCCAAGCGAGTTTAGCGGATTGCTTCGAGTTTAGATCGGTCAATGGGATGTTTCCAATGACTTTCACTATTCTCTCTGCAGCCCGTATCTCGCCGCGTGAGGCATTTTTGTTTCTCTCGCTGGTGGAAGATGAGCTGGATGTCACAGGTCTGCCATCAGGGAGGGAACCCTCCACCGTGTTCGGAAGGGGTCTGCTCTGACCAGAGGTGATATCGCATGTCGCAGATATTTTACTTGTCAGAACAGCCGAACTCGTGAGAGGTCTTTTTGAAGGAGTGGTAATACAGCCAAGCGTCATGGCAGTATTCCCACAGTTTTTTGTAAGAAGTGTTTTTTCTTCTACCGCACCCGTTGGGATTTGATCACCGATAGTAGAAGTGAGGCTGACAGTCGCAGTCTCAGCGCTACTAACGCTGGGCAAACCCACCGAGTGCGGGTCGTGTGTAGTACTAGTGGAAGGTGCACCTCCTCCTATACTAGTAATAGCGTCTAGATTGCGAGTCGTTCCATCATTCCTAGGATTGCCTGGGATGATGGACGGCTCAACAATCCTACCGCTCTTCACTTTATATTTGCTGGTGGATACTTTATTTATCGCTGGCGACTTATCCTCACCTGAGGCCAAGCCCTCGCCGGCAGTCGCGATACCTGCCGACTTTTGAACGTATATCCCCGTTCGTTTTAGTTCTTTATTTTTCCTTGTATCCATATTTCCAAGTTTTCAAACATTGAGGTTTTCGGTTGAGTTATGTTGGTTGTGTGGCTCTGCAGCTGGATTGCTGGAGAACCCCACGTAAGCACCCCCACCACGACAAGGTCAACTCGTAGGGGGTGATAGCTGCCCATTGTGTAAAACAAAATACATTGCGTTGTTGTAGGACCCTTTAATAATTGCAACAATTTTTGGTGGAATTCCTCTACCAAGCAACGATCTCCATCTCGGTTAACTCGATGAAAGGCCTTTTAAAAATTCACGAACATGAGGTAAAGCGGTAATTGAAATTCCATCGACTGCTCGAGGACGATACGCAGGGTGTTGATATGGTCGACACACGATCGACCACTGCGGAAGCCAGCTTGATGCCTCTTGAGTGTAGACTCGATTCTATCCTTTATTCGCTCGAGAATGATGGTTGCCATTAGTTTTGGGAAAACGGACAAAACGGTGATACCACGCCAATTGTTGCAATTCTTAAGATCACCTTTCTTTGGCAACTTAACAATCACACCATCCTTCCAGTCGCTGGGATAAATTTCGTTTTCCCCACAGCTTTTATCAACGGGTGGAGAATACTAACCGTTCTGACAGGGTCAGCTTTCAGGAATTTGGCTGGCATTCTATCAAGTCCAGCAGCTTTGTTTTTTTTGAGAAGATTTATCGAAGATTGAATTTCCACTACTGTAGGGGGTTCGATGTCAATATCCCTTATGATCAACGCATCTCGTTAAGCTAAGTTAAGCACTTCAGCACTCTGCTCAACAGAATCCTTACTAAGCAAGGCACAACAGTGATCCTTCCACCTGCGTTGCTGATCCTCGGTCGATACTAAAAGTGTACCATCGACATCCATTACAGGATAATCGGTGTGGTTTTTCTTCCCGACAACTTCCTTGGATATTTGGTAAAATTCCCTTATATCTCCTCTTCTTTCAGCGTTTCCGCATTTTCTGTGAGACCGTCTTACCTCACCCTCTTGTCACGTCTCACACACCTGCTAAGCGATACTCTCTTCGCAATTCGGCCTTTTGTTGAGCATCTGCTTGGGTATTTACTTACATCTTCGACGATTTGCGAAGCTCGATTCTATCCCAGGTGTCTTGGGATATCCAAGAGTCTCTAACTCTCGTCAGCTTGGGTACAGTTTCGGATCCAGCCTCCATAAAAACACTTTTTATATAACCCCACATCTCATTGTTTTTAAATGCTTCCAAACCTACAAGCAGAATGGCTGCGCCGATAGACTTGGTACTGGATTGTTGAATTTGTCATATACTTAGTTTTGAGCAAGAACTGCGAATTTTGATAAGAAATCGTAAAGTTTGATAGACTGTATTTGTCCATTGTATATAAAAACTACTTTTTGAGTATGTCATATTAAAGATTTCAGCCTCTCCTTAATTTTGTTAAAGTATGCCTTTAGCCTATTTGTAGTCCGAAAAAAGTTATTCATAATTTAAACAAAAAATAAAAACTTTGAGTTTTTCGATGTCTTATGTTGTTTTTTTAAATTAGTCTGCTTAATAGTCCAGTAACCTTGTAGCTTCATAGGACTGAGACCTTGCGTCAGGTCCGGTAGTTCTAATTTTTTTGCTGAGTTGTTTATGATGTTGGCCTATTAATAAATCCACCGGATTTTCGTCCCGCCGGATTTTCGTCCAGATATTATCATTGTTTTTTAAAGTTATTTTTCTATTTGAAGTCAACTTTTCTTAAAATGGCCCCTCCTGCCAAAACGGGGGGATATATACCCCCCATCCAGTACCAGTACTATTGTTTTCTTCTTTTGGCCTAATCTACACGCTCTATTGCTTTGATGCAGCATATGTCAAAGACCATGTTTTTGTTATTATACTGTTTTATATTCTAACTAGCCCTTACCCGCGGCTTCGCTCGCGCTAATGCTTATTTCGTCAACCGGTTCTGGTTGACGATCGATACAGAAAACATTTACGAATATTATTACTTATTTCAGGTTATTGGTTAATTCAGATATACATAAATGTACATATTACAAAAAGAAAACTAATTATTGTAGAGTCATAGCTTTTGCCTCACTGCGAACCACGGTCGTAGCCAGGATCAAACGTATGGGTGAGCTCAAGGTTGTTTTGGGTGAGCTCACATTTTTTTAATGGAAATTATAATGATGACTACAAAAAAATTTTGTTTTTCCTAAAACAAAAGGTATGTTGGTACCTTACCTATATCATGTATTTACCGGTAAAAGGTAGACATTTTCATATAGTAATCGCTGGTACAGAAAAGAGCATTCAAGCATTTCTCAAAATGTTATTTGACAATACATAATGTATATTGCTAACTCCTTCAATCACAAATGTCAAAATCCTTATTTTGTGGGATCTTTCATGTAGAATTTTAATATTTCAAATTGATTAAGTATAAACGGAGAGATTTTTGAATACTAAATCAAAAATTTATGTTGAATTCCTTACAACAATTTCAAATCGATTTTTTTTGTTGGTTGTAAGGAACACACAAAAAATCAAATTTTTCGTGTGGGATTGTGTGTGTGTCATTTGACAGTAGCTTTGAGGCAAAAAAGTAAACAAACTATGCGCATACAAATTTGTTAAAAATATTCCAAAGTGGATTCAGTTTTTCGCGTCATTTTGTAAGATTAAAAACATATACATTTCCAAGAAAAGTTGCAAAAATAAACAAAAAATAGTTATGTGGCCATTAAAGTAAAAAAAACAACCCAAATTCATCCAAGAAACACATCATTCGAGAAACACATCGGCGAGCGCGCGATTTATATCTTTAATTGACTTTGGGCACTTTGAGTCGAAGTTAGTTGATATTTTTATATCTTCTAACTGACCATTCACTATTTTTTGATGAATTAAAATTAGTTTTAATGATTTATTTGCTTTTAATCTATTTAAATGACCGACGAACACTTTAGAACATTTGTTAAACCCGCCGCAAAATACTTTCAACTCCAGAGAAATGTCAAATCTTGTTGGTGTGTGTGAAATCGATTTGAAATCTTGCTGAAAATGCAAGATTTGTTTTGACAGAATAAAATCGATTTTGTTTAGAAGAAAATCGATTCTGTTTAGAAAAAAATCGATTATTTTGTTGTAAGGAATTCGACATTAATAATATCAAAACTTTACTTAAACTCCATTTAACTGCCTTTTTGATTGATGCCAGAATGACATTTTTTGCTCTGAAAAAATAAGAAAAAATGCTTTTGGATCTGATTTCAGAATCGAAAATAAGATCGTATACATACACGAATCGAATCGGTCTTCCAGATAGCTTTTCGAAAAGGTCGGAAGATAAAAGTCCTACTTTTATTTTTGCTTAGCAGTTCCACATCTGTCATTTTCTTACTAAATGAAAGCTGCCACTTTTGACGTTAACAAATTTGAAAAGTCCTTTTAAGTTTCAGCAATGAACACAAGGTGAAACCAATGAGTTTTAAATCTTTAAGGCTATCATTGAATTTATGTGCTTTGTGTATTTCCATATAATTTCAAAAGTCCAAATATCCATCGCATTTTGGAACACATTTTTGACTGAAAAATAATACATCAAGTGACTGTCAACAAAAGCACAACAGAGCACAAGTAGAACAATGAATCGGTGAGTCTCCGACCTGCTGACGAAGAAATCAAAATTTGCTTAACAGAACGGGAAAATTGGTATTAGGCATACGTTTTAAGTTTTATTTCAAAGCAAATAAATATTTTGTCTCAAAATGAATACTTGAAAAATCTTAAAATATCTCAGAAATTTTTTGGATGAGCGGATGAGCTTCACATATTTTTGGGTGAGCTAAGCTCACCCTAGCGTAAGTCTGTCTACGGCCGTGCTGCGAACTGAATATCCCACTGTTAGTCCAATAGCTGGCAGCAATTTTTTTGGGTGAAAGTATTACCAAAATATAAGTTTGAGAATTTGCATACAAATTTTGTGCACTGGGCACACGGGAATATGCTTCATGCCTATTATATCAAGAAAATCAAAACTTTGAGTAAGTGTCTCATTCATCAGCATTTAAAACAGTCTCCTTAATTCAGCATTAATGGATTTTTTATGGAGCAATTTTCACTGCCCGGGCTTTTGATGAGCTCCCGTTTAATTTAAACGATTTAAACCGCGTTTGTGGAGCAAATAGGACCTATTAGAAATCCTCAAAATAATAAAAACAAACTATCACTGAAACGATATAAAAATTGATTGATTATTTTTTCAAACTTTATTGATTTATTTTTGTTTCATATAAAATTAAGTTGTTTTGGTTCCAAATATTTTTTTCTTTTTTTGTCTCATATGGTAAAAAAAAAGTATCCTATTGACGCTTCCAGAGACCCATCTATCTCTATATCAAAATTCATGATAATTGATTCAGTGGTTTAGGCGTGAAAGCGTAACAAACAAACAAACAAACTCACTTTCACATTTATAATATTAGTAGGATTGTTGTTTAAAATTTTGTATTGCTATATTTTGAAAACCCGTCCCTTGGAAACTGTTATGTCTATAAAACCGACTTTTGACTCAAATTGAAGCAAATTAAGTAAGGTTGAAATCGTAGAGCAATGTTTTATTCGGAAGTTAAGGCTAAATGGTTAAAATGGCCAATACGTGAAAGAACCGCGAAAAAATCGCGGTTTTTTGATTTTTACCAATGTTGCCAACATCATAAGCAACTCAGCAAAAAATCAGAACTACCGGACCTGACGCAAGGTCTAATGTTTATAGTAGTTACTGGACTATAAATGTTCGTATAAAATTTTTTAATCATCCATTTCGATAAAAACTTTAATTTTGAATAAGAAGTTTAAAGAGTAAAATTGCCAAATTCGACTTATTCTTCGAGATACACCAAAAATATTGAAAAGTGGTCAGTGTCAACATTCTCTCAGAATCGCTTGGGAGAGTTTGTAGCATTTTCTGTTTTATGCATGCTCGTGGGCCAAACAAACATTTTTCAATAAAACCATTGCGCGTAATTGTTGCTTTTTGAAAGGTACATCATATTCAATAGCCTATGAGTGAAGCAGATTAATAGAAAAAAGTAATCCTAAGCTCGTGAACAAAAACAACAGGCTGCAGAAGAAAGTACTCCAACAACAAATTGCTCAAAGAAAATGGCAAAATATTAGATTCCCAGATGATAATGCAGTTTTTGATCACCTTAGCAACGAACCAAAAAAAAATAATCTATGAATTCAAAAACGATGCACTTAGTAGATTCCTGAAAATTCGGACGACTGATGCTCCTACCGAAAACTACTTATGGAAAGCAGCTAAGCACCTAAAAAGACCCCACACCCGGTAGTAAAATCTCGAGATGGAAAATGGATCGGAAACCCAACACAAAAAACTGATTTCTTCGCTTAACATCTCGTGAATGTTCTTAAGCTATTCCCAGCAACATAGGCGTAGGAAGGGGGGAGCGGAGGTGGGCAGTGCCCACCTTAAAAACTGAACTGCCCACCTTAGAAAAATCGACTAAACTTTTCTGGTTCTACAACCCACCCAAGGAGCAAGATTGAACAACTGTGAATGAAATTTCAGACACGAAAATAAAAATTTTGCCTACAGTTACAGTTGGTCGTCACATAAAAGCAATTGTTGCCCACCTTAATTTTGTTTGTGTTTACACATTGCATCACTGTCCGGGAAGCCTCAACACGCACAAACCTACCGGTTTAAATTTGTCTCAAACCTGAACCTTGAAGATGAGTAGGTTTAGAGGTTTAAAAAGCGGAATCGCCAAATGCAAGATATTTGGAGTGCATTCACTGAAGGAAAAATGAATGCACTCCGTACAGAACCATAAATGTAAATTGTGTGTACCGATGTTTGCAAAGAATTGCCAGCGAAGGTCTATTCACTAAGTAAAGTTAATGTGTACTAGTGACAATTCAAGTTATGTATCGAATAAAACTAACAATCTAGAGTACCGATTTGTGTATTGGATACAGACGTAATATACTCAATACAAAACTATGGACCAGCTAAAGTCAAATATGTTTCGATTTAATAAAATTTAAATTTTAAAATTAAGCTTATGTGCTGAGTATAAGCAATATGTACTAAGTCTATCTCGATATCTATTCAATAGAGACGTTTAATACCCAACACATATCAAGTGCCAGCCATCTTAATAAAAAATCATTAACTACATTAAGTTATGTGCTGTGTAAATACGACGTGTACACTCAGTACATTGTCTACTATGTCTACATTTATAGAATGCAGACGGTATATAATCAGCGCATATCAAGCCCCAGCCATCCAACAATAAAAAAAACATTTGATACATAAAGTTATATACTGAATATATGCAACGTGCACTGAGTCTATAGTGACATTTATTCAATGCAAACAGTTTATACTCAAGCGCCAGCCATCCACCAATAAAAAAACATTTATTACATGAAGTTATGTACTGAGTAAATATGACGTGTACTGAGTCTATGTCGAGGTTTATTCAATGCAGATGGTATTTACTCAGTTCTTATCAAGCACCAGCCATCCAAGTAAAGAAAACATTTTTTACATAAAGTTATGTACTGAGTATATGCAACCTGCACAGAGTCTATGGTGACATTTGTTCAATACAGACGGTATATACTCAACACATATCAAGCGCAACCCATGCAACTGAAACTGTTAAACGTTACATAAAATTATGTGTTGAGTAAATACGACGTGTGCCATTTCGACATTTATTCAATACAGACGGTACCTATATACTCAATACCTACACATGTATCTATTGACTAGCTACAGTGCTGAGTCCACGCAACTTGTACTGACTCTATGTGTATATTGAGCACTTCAGCCATCCAAGCATTGAGTTTCAACTTATTCAGTTTTGGCACCAGTTTTTTGTGCCCCCAAGTGGCCTGGTGGATGCGTGCTATCTTCGTGTGTGAAAGGTTCCCAGTTCAAATCCGAGTAAGTATCACAAAGTATTTTTAAAATAAAATAAATATCTAGAAAATAAACTTTCAGAATAAGGTGAAACGTTACAGAGGATTCTCTTAAATGTATGGACTCATAACATACATAAAATGTGTAGTGACATATGGACTCATTACACAAATATGTGGAGTACATAGACATATGGACTCATTACATAAAAATGAATTGAGTACATAGACTCGTTACAAACATATGTAGTGAAGTGAGGACATACACACATGGAGTACATAAACATATGGACTCATTACATAAATATGTACGCATTACATATAAATTTGATCTGTCCTCACTACAAAAAATCTGTACTTATCACAGATAACCGGTTTGTTTTTAGTAAATGCATACATAAAATATTTATATTTATTTATTGAGTGCATAGACACTGTACTAATCGCAGAAAACTAACAGTTTTTCAAAAATTGCCTAAATAGATTTATTTACATTTATTTAATAAGTGCACATGAGCTAAACTCAGTACATCATCATACGACAACCTACACGTAATTATTTACTGAGTCAATGGAAAGTTTATATTTACGCAATGATACCAATAAATAGTGCATAGAATCTATTCTCACTACATAAACGTAAGCTGGCGTGGTACATATTCGTGTAATGAATCTACAGAACTATTTAGTAGCTGCTTCACTGCTAATAGGTTTATGTTGTCAGTATAGATTTCATTAGGTAATGAGTACAGAAAAGTATGTGTGCAGAAAAATATGGGATGAGTAAATACAATGATGTGCTGAGTGCATACATTTTTCCCTCAGTGTTCAGATTAAGTACTACGATGGCTCCATCCAGCAAAATATTAAATTATAAAACGAATGTTTAGTTTACCTGAGTCAAAACTTGGAAAAATATGAAGATTTGAATTCAAAAAATTAAAATCACCAAAAGCTAAAAATATTGCCTGTTTTGTGTACGTCGCCAAATCGATTTTCATGCCACCAAATGAAAATTCAAATCGTCTGTTTGGCGATAAATCGCTACATCTGACAAATTTGGAACATGAACCGAAACGTAATTCGATTTGGTTTGTTTAAAATTAAAGCTTACGGTTCTGTTTCGGTACCAACTCGTTTGTCATCGACTCATTCTTATCGTAGATTTTGCTCTGTAACAGACAAATCAAACCGAATAATTGGAATTTTATAAAAAAAATCGAAACCGAGTTGCTTCTAATTATTGCCTGCGGAAATGTGGATGAATTAAAAACCTCAGCAAAATATAGTTTTTGTACTGTTTTACAAAAAGATGATTTTAGGGTAATTGGGTGACATTTGGATCAAAATACATTTTTTCTATGCCAGTACCTACACTCTACAGACAGTACAGTCCATACCTTTGAAACATTAAGGAACTATTTTAAAATTTGGTTTGAAATAGAAAAATTTTCACAAAAGTATGAGATTCCTTTAAAACCCATACGAGTATCAAAAAGGAGAAGTCAGGAAAAACAAATTTACTTTCCAGCAACAGTTGTGGCGAAAGCAATACACTTGATTTGGCATCCCTTATCGAAACAGAAGATTGTTGGAGAATAAATATTATAATTTGTATACCCATGTAGATTTTTTAATCAAGTATTTTTTTTATTTTTTTAATGCAGCTTTGATTTGGTTTTAATGGTCTAGTATTTAGATTCATATTTTGAAGTTTCTTTTCAAAATGCGATCAAAGTTTTAGTGGAAAAATTTATTTTTCTTTTCAATAAATGACTCAAAAGACGAGCCTTGTTTTAAAGAAAAATCAAATTGAATAATGTTTATACTCAGAATTTAAATTTATTTGACAACTGAGTAGTTAGACAGTTTCTAAAAGTTCTTAATAGTTGGAAATATGCTTTGTTTAATTGAATAAAATGCAAAGTTCGTCAAATATTAGAAAACCGATGCCGTTGTCCAAGTAAGATAACTTTAGAACAAGGGTGGGCAAAGTTTTTAAAGAACTTTTTGGAGTAGGACAGCTATTAAAGTTTATAAATACGACCGTATAACTCTTTTTTCGACTAAGGTGATAGATAAAATAACTGCCAACTTCAAAAGGTGGTTTGAAAATATTCTATTGGCCCATTCATTAGTCGCCTTCGTCGAATTATATATGAGTACTGCAGACAAATTTTATCAATAACTAAAGATGTTTTAAAATTAATTCAATATATCACTGAGTGCCGAAGTCGGTTCCTAAACTGTGGTCCGCGGAACCCTTGAGTTCCACTGAACAGTCTCCAGTGTTCCGCAAATTTCTTGAAGTAAATACAAATATAACTTTTGTAGAAATTTTGAAAATAAAAACTTTCAAGTGACGTTTGGTGAATCTTCTTGGATATAGATTTGTATGATGCAAAAACATTGCGCCAGGAAGGAACAGTCTCGTTGAATACTGATCGTGATGTACTTCTTGTAAGAAGAATGCCAACTGATTTGAACAAATTTCTTTATAAATCTATGAAGATTATAAATTTCGTGAAAAGTCATTCTCTGCATTCAACTATACTCAAGAAAGTGTACGAATATATGGAAAGTCAATTTTAACCACTTCTTCTCCACATTGAAATACTATTGCTTTCCTGAGGGAGAGCTTTATAAAAGCGGCTGAAAATCCCGCAAACAAAAACTCTGAATTGAAATACGGTTCCCAGTTCTGCACTGCAAAATAAAAATGAGAATGAAATATAGAAACTAAATAACGAAAAGAATTTTCTCTATTCTGCTTTCCTGTTCTGCTTTCCAAATCGAACTTTTAACAATTGAAAAATCTGCTGCAAAACTCTAATTTTCGAAGTTTTAGTGTGAAGTATTTCGTAATTGTGGGGTTGTTAAAAGCCACATTTTTCAATTGTGAGATTATGAAAACGGGATTTTGTTATTGCCAGATTTCCTTATATGCGAGATTTCAAATGCAAGACCTTAAAGACTTTAATTTGAGAGATTTTGTTCTCAATCCTAGTTTTATCCAAGTTATTCAAATTTCGTGATGAGCTGAAAGTTTTTCATCTGCAAATCTTTTCAAGTAAGGTATTATGTGATGGGCATATGGATTTCAAAATAAGCTTATCTTGCAAACATTTTGGGAATGTCCAACAAACTGCTGAATCTTTGCAATACAAATCATGAATCAGCAACAGAACCTTTTATTCATGACAAAGCTGGACCTTAAAAAATAAAAATTAATGTCAGAAGGAAAATGTTGGATGTTTTCCACTTTTATAGGAAATATGCTGGAGCTCAGCGCTGATATTCTTAATAATGTGATGATTGGTAACCAAGAAAGATCTTTGTTAGACTATTTTCCAGGCACAATTACACAAATACATTTTTCTTCCATTTTTTGTATCGTTTATGTTGGGGTTCCGGAATATATTTGGGCCTTGTTTGGAGTTCCACAGCCTAAAAAGTTTGGGAACAGCTGGTCTAGATTATGAAAAAATATATGTTCGAATTAAAGAGCTATGAAATAAACCTTTACAGTAAAAAAAAAACATATTGGAAATTTTCAAATGTATATGCAAACTGCAAAAGGCCGCATTACCGCTTCCGGTTAGTTGCACCAATTTTGAAAGAAGTTTATCGGATGTGCTGCGGATAAAAACTTGATTGGGAACTTATTTTACCCAAAACTATTCATTTTTAATAGATGTATCGTAAGACATTGTTGTATAGTAGCAGAGTTGAGTTTGGTAGCACTTCTAATGACTGTTAATTTGCTTTACTGTTGACGTCGTTGTCGGCTTCATTCATTAGATCTCTTTTGGACAAATTCGGGAATTAATTTAATTCTCAATCCCAAATAAATACATAGTTATTGAGGAATCATTTGCACCGAAAAATTGTTTAATGATTAGGTTTGGTTTGGACTGGTTGCCCACCTTAGAAAAAATTCCTTCCTACGCCAATGCCCAGCAAACACAGCTACAGATCCCTTTTGTCACGCTCAAAAAAGTTAGAAGTATGTGTCAAAATGTTGTCTCACAAAAAATCACCATGGTACGATCTAACAATTACTCAGGTTTTGAAAGAAATCCCATCAATAGCCTTCAAGAAACTCCAATTTATAACAAACGCATGTCTTAAACTAAGATTTGTGCTCTATCATTTAAAATTTGCAGAAGTCATTGTTATACCTAAACAAGATAAGCCACCAACAGAAATAACATCTTACAGACCAATATCACTTATACCAATTATGTCAAAAGTTTTCAAGAAACTGCTTGTCGAAAAGGCTTAGTAAAATAATAGATGAAAGAGGACTAATCCCGAACCTTAAGTTGGGATTCAAGAATTAACATTCCACGAAAGAGCAAGTGCATCGAATTACGGATGGTTTGGAAAAAGCACCTGAAGAAAAACAAGTATACTCCGCTTTATTCTTGGAAATTTCTCATGCCTTTGAAAAGGCTTGGCACCTTGGGCTGAAGTACAAACTGCATTGGGACCTTCCCAGACTGTACTACGAAATACTGAAACCTTACGGTATGAAACAACTCTTTAGAGTATGGTACGACCAACATTACACAGAACTAAGGAAAATTGAATCTGGTGTACCACAAGGAAGTTTCTTAGGACCAACCCTGTATCTGTTGTACACAAAGGATATTCCAGTGATCATCAACGCAATCATGGTCACCTTTGCTGATGATACTGCAATATTAGTGCCGTATAGATCCGTTACGAAGGCTACCCAAAAGCTTTAAAAATATAGTTGGTAAAGTTAGTGATGGGACGCAACAATGCCGTATCAAGTTGAATGAAGAAAAATGGACATATTTAAACTTTACAAACAAAAACATAAGCAATGTTCCAATTTGTATTAAGAGTAAGGCAGTCCCTTATGCCAATACTGCACAAGTTCCTTGGAATGACTTTGGATGCAAAGCTTAAATGAAAAGTGCACATCAAAACGAAAAGAGAAGAACTAAACTTGAAGTACAGAAAAATGTACTGGTTACTATAGGAAAGAACAAAACTCAAGGAGGCTTTTCAACAGAGCAAAGCGTAGTAATGAACCAGCTGACTGGGATCTGTTCAAGATCAGTAAAAACATGTACAAAAATCGAACAACCTATGCAAAAAGAGCAGCCTGGCAATCATTTTGCACAGACATTGAGTCAACAAATGAAACTGCCAGGCTCAGGAAAGTAATGTCTAAGGTTCACATCCCTCCAGGCTTTTTAAAAAGACCTGATGAAACCTGGACGGACTCCTGCTCCGAAACTTTAGAGTCACTTTTAAGCACTCACTTCCCAGGATGTACTATCGATACACCTTCTGTGGACAGAGGCCCCAACATAAGTGAAATCTCTAACATAGGTACCCAAATAGTAGATAGTAGAAAGGTGGCTTGGGCCATTGACTCCTTCTCAGCATACAAGTCTCCAGGGCCTGATGGAATAATGCCAATTATGCTCCAAAGCTCTAAAGACATAATTGTTCCAATTCTAGTGGACATATTTAGGGGTTGTCTTAACATCACCTATATTCCCTCTAGTTGGAGAGAAGTCAACGTCATCTTCATACCGAAAGCTGGCAAGCCCACCCACACCAAACCGAAAGACTTCAGGCCTATAAGCCTCTCCTCTTTTCTTCTCAAGACCTTGGAAAGGCTAATTGAAACTAATATTCGCCTTAAACTGAATGATGGCGTGCTCTCGCAGGCCCAGCATGCATACATGAAGGGCAAATCTGTTGAGACGGCGCTTCATGAAGTGGTCGGCACAATCGAAAAATCAATTCATTTCAAGGAATTTGCTCTAGTAGCATTCCTCGACATAGAAGGGGCCTTTAATAATGTCGACAACAGTGCAATTCGACAAGCCCTAAACTCTATGGGTATTGATCCGATACTGATAAAGTGGATTGACTCCATGCTCCAAACGAGACTTATTAATGTGGAAATGGGCGATAGCAAGTTAAAAGTAAGGACGTGTAGGGGTACTCCACAGGGTGGAGTCTTATCTCCTCTGCTTTGGCTTCTTGTTGTCAACCAGATTTTATTAAAATTAAATCTGAGTGGTATCAAGGTCGTGGCATATGCCGATGACATTGTGTTAATGGCCTCAGGAAAATTTGCCCCTACCCTGTGCGAGCTCCTACAAACGGCCCTTAACAAGCTCAGTGATTGGGCCAGTAGCTGCGGACTTAGCGTTAACCCACAAAAGACAGAACTGGTTCTGTTTACGAGGAAACGTAATATTCCGAACATAGTCCCGCCAACCATTGACGGAATTCCGTTACAGGTTTCGGGTACTGCCAAATATCTTGGCGTTGTTCTTGATCGTAAACTAAACTGGAAAGAAAATATAAAAGAAAGAGAGAAAAAAGCCTCAATAGCTTTCTACACTTGCAGTAGAATTTTTGGTAAAAGATGGGGTCCCAGCCCCAGAACCATTCATTGGATGTACACAGCCATTATAAGGCCAATTCTTACGTACGCATGCATGGTCTGGTGGCCAGCCTTAGATAAGGAAACCAATCTTAAGACCATGACAAAAATCCAAAGAATAGCGTGTATCGGCACAACCAGTGCTATGAGAACTACACCAACGGCAGCCCTAGAAACATTCCTTTCACTAGCCCCACTCGATCTATTTACAAAAGAGATGGCGGCCAAAAGTGCTTTAAGACTTAAACAGTCTAATAACTGGAAAAGAGGCCACTACGGTCATAAAATAATAACGAACTTTACGGACATAGACACTCAAACAGACTACATCACACCACACATAGATTTCAACCCAGTGGCCATGACAGATATCCCAACAAGGGAATTCTGGAATGAAAACAGGGTCATTAATGCAAATCATGTTTCGGTGTTTACTGACGGTTCTAAAACAAAAGAGGGGGTAGGGTCAGGTATCTACTCGGTAAACCCACCTATCAACAGATCAATGAAGCTTCCAAACTTTTGCAGTGTATTCCAAGCGGAGGTGCTTGCAGTTTGCGAAGCCGCGAAATATCTAATCTCTTATGAAGTAGTCAATAGTAATATCGACATCTTCATAGATAGCCAGGCGGCCATTAGGGCCATTTCTTCAATCACTGTAAAGTCCAAACTGGTGGATCGTTGTCGGATTGAGCTTAGATCTCTAGGCACAACGAACACTGTTACCCTAAAATGGGTCCCAGGACATCGTGATATTATGGGGAATGAAATGGCAGATGAACTGGCCAAAAACGGATCATCTCTCGATCCGAGCCAGGTCGAATCTTCTATACTTGTGCCACTGGAGCAGGTAAAAAGTGAAATTCACCAGAATTTCCTCGAAGCTGCAGACGTCAGATGGTCATCAATTGACACTTGTCGGGTTTCAAGAAATTTATGGCCGAATATTTCGAAGAAAAAAACTGAATATTTACTAAAGATAAGCAGACCTCAACTATCGCTCCTAGTTGGAATCCTAACGAGACACAACTCAATGGGAACCCACATGAGGAGAATGGGCATTAGCCCATCGGACTTATGTAGAGGGTGTCAAGATGAAGAGGCGGAAGAGGGCTCATCCCATTTCCTTTGCGAATGCCCCAGCTTAGCTAGAACTAGAAAAGAAGCCCTCGGAGAATATTTTTTCGACGAAATGGGCGACATCTCTTCCTTGCCACTAAAGAATATCCTGAAATTCATTCAGAATTCAGGATGGTTCAGGGAGGCATCCCACACCTAAACTATCCCCGATCACCCACCTTCCTCATACCTACCTACCTTAATCCTGGGGAACGCAATGGATCCACGGAGATCCGAGTGAGATGTTGCGGCTTGTCGTATCATCACCCCTTCTAACCTAACCTATAGGAAAGAACTCTGACCTCTCTATCCAGAACAAACTAATTTTGTATAAGCAAGTGTTGAAACCCGTTTAGACATAATGACAATCCAACTATTGGGCTGTACAAAGAAAATGGAAATGGTTCCAGAAGTGGGTCAAAAACACGCTGTATTACAATCAGAGTAAAATTGCTGCTAGCAGCTCTCGAATCTCGAGAACAAACTAATAAGTGAACATAACAAACTTTTGAGAGTGAGGGAGTCACTTGATTTTTCACTTTCGACATCTGAGAGTTAATCGAAAGTGACACATCTTTGGATCAATATCGAAGATGAACTCGTAAAATTTGGGAGTAGTTGTCGGAATTCAACATGTCAGACTAGTGTATATTTTAAGAATCGAATAAATTCATAGAAACAAAGAGATTTCAGTTATACATTCACTCCTAAAATTTTCTGTCGGCTCTTGTGCTATTGTTGCTGACGAAAATCTAACAATTGATTTTTTGTTGTATTATTGTATATTTTATTGAAAAAAAAGAAACAAATTGTTTTGAAATTGGTTTCGTCTTACAATTAGATAATAAAGCCCAACGAAGCAATATGGAAGCCAAAAACGTATTAACAAGCTTATGGATGAGAGTATGCATGCCATAGATATGAATAAATCATGTAAGTTCCACTCCCCTCGACACGTCAATCATTATTAAGGGGAAAGTCCATCATTTTTATATAAAAAAGTTTTTTCTTGCGAATTTGCAACATTGAAATTGTAACAGAAAGTCTTTCTAATTAACATATTTTTTTAAATATAAATTTTTTTTTTCTCAATACGCGATGGGCATCCAGATGCGTTTCCGGAACTTTTTTCATGTTTAAAATATAAAAAATGATTAAAAAAGTGAATGTTGCAACGCAACGGTGGACATAGATTAAAGTATGTTCGCGAAAAGTAGCAACACTGAAATCTTATCCTAGAGTGCGTCTACTGGAAATTTTCCAAGTAATTTAGGAGTATTTTTATTTATCATTTTCCACTGATTGGGCGCCATTTTTTAAAATGTCTTCTAAGCATCGAAAATAACTCCTTAGCAAAATTACAGGATGTCAGAAATAAATTAAAAATATAAGAATAAGTGCAAGGATTTCGGTTTCCTGATTGGACTACAGACTGGGCGCCATTTTTCAAAATGGTTAGCTGACCGGACTATGTAGTAGGACTTGTAAAGAAAAGATAACTATATCTTCCCTTCGCTGAATTCAACCATAAAATCAAATAAACTTGTACTGAAGCTACCATCTGTACTATAAAAATGGAGAAACTATTTAAGAACGATGTATAGGTATGTAGGTACATTGATGTGTGTGTATTATAACGTAAGCACTATTCTCCTTCTTAATAAAATAATGACAAACATTAACAAAGTATTACCACTTATTCCTACATCTGTTAACTTGTAATAATTCATATTAATAAAAGTGTAATATCCTATGATATGTGAATGTGAAAGTGAGCCTATATCTCACTATATTCTGCATTTAACGAGCACATCCTCATTAAATGAAGAAAGTTAACAAACGATTGAATTCTCTTTTGTCTATGTGTGCAAACTAACACGTGTCATAATCAGCAGAATAGTACCTTTTTGTTAATATTGGTGCAATTAAGTAAGCCAGTCAGCAGGACAACTATTATACAGGTCAAAATAAATTATTGTAGTATTGGTATGAGGGTCTTCTTCTTTGGGTATTGAATAAAAATGGGACAGCTGACAGTACTGTGTTTCCTTTCTTTCATGCTGTTAAGTATAATCTTATTAATAGTTCGATTTTTGTATATTAGAAAAAGTAGTTTTAAGGTAAAAACCAAAAAAAAAACGTACTTTTCCGTGACATATTTAATATTTTTGGCATGAGTGTTAGAGATTTTCCGTGGGTGTTATGATGGTATTAATTCAAGACCTGCTCCTTACCTGTATGCCAACATTTTAATAAATTATTTTTTCATAGATTACTCTCAAGATTTGTACTTATTCTAGAAATTTTCCAGAGATAGCTTAAATAATAAATTTGTATAAATTTAAAAAATTAACAATGTCCGTCAAATGTGTCTTACTTCAAAGTATTTTTTTTCAGCGAATAATACTTGTTTGATTTTGCTAAAATGTTTCCAACCAAACACCTGAAAAATTTGTCAACCAAAAATTAACAAAAAGTAAAAACACTTAATAAAATTTTCTTTTCTCTCAGGCTTCTTAAGACTTTGGCATTAATTATATTTACATCAAAACTACTGCATCACACGAGTGTTTCCTATTTTTGGTATCGTTTACATATTTTGTATAAAAATAAACTTAAAATTAAAATAAATATTAAATAGGTAATTTATGTTAAACTTATAAACTATTTAATCAAATCTCCTTCTTTGATAACTTTGGTTCGTAAGCATTGTAGGCCAAATCAATATCACGACCCCATCCTGAGCTATGACCACCCGAAGATACAACCACCTCATGCTGTGACTCCTTAGAACCACCACTATTTAAAAGTTTCTTAATACCAATTATTGACGCAAGAACAAGAGCAAGTTTCGAAACGATAAGAGCTTTTCCAGCCAACATGGCTAAAGCACCGTAAGCGATTGGAACAAATGTACCACCGAGCAGTAGTGGTATCATGATGTAGGCGCCACCACCTTTTTTGTCTTTCTTCTTGCGACTCTCGTCAAAGGACCTTTCAACGTTTTGCACATCGGGAAATTTGACCTAAAATAAACGTTCATGCATAGTTTGAAAGAAGCTTATGGAGAACAATGGAAAACTTTTCATACCTGCAGTGTGTATTCCTGTAGAAAATTTGACAATCTTTTGAATATCATGTTGTTAAGGGCATCCTCTTTGCCATCCAGGCCTCGGGGAAGATTTGCTTCGATATGCTTTTCATCCAAAATTGCTTTTGGTACCATGTTGGCTTTTTGCTCGCCGTCAATGTTATTGACAAACTTAATTCCATCCACTATTGTTAGCTCCTTTGAATATCTGACAACCTTTTCGAGACCCATCAGCAATTTTATTTTCAAACACACAGATAGGTTTTCACTGGCACATTGCTGATATATCCGGTACATCGTGGACACGTCACTCCAAACGGAAGGGTTTTCATTGGATGTCTCTGTTTCGTCAACTTTGGGTAATGCATGTTCACTTTGATATGGAGAGTTGTTTGCACTGCGAGCCATCACCATGACAGTAGTATCCAGCAAACAGGACACAACAAAAACTACCGAAAGGCTCTTAATCATATTTCCGAGCAACGGTCCCTCTTATTAATCAAAAGCAATTTAAAGATTCCAAAACGACCGACCAAAGGCAACTAACTGATGCACTTAAATGGCGTACAAACCGTTTTATACTGCTAACGACTTTTAAATAAATGCTCCGAGGTGTCTATATTGTTCTGGTGCATGGTAAACTGCCATTCCTGCATCTCCAGGCGCACCGCTTGCAGCTGATGGGTGAAAATCATATTTGATTGAAAGAGATAGGGAGCTTGGATTGGATCTACTGATGCGGAGTAATCACGCCAAAAAAGAGTCCATTGCGAAGATGCAATTAGAGAAAATGCAGCCAATGCTGGCGCAAGTTTGCTGCATAAGCTAATTAACACAACAAATGCTGCACAGTAAAGAGTCTATATACATAAACACACAAACCGAGAGTATAAAACCAACCAGCGTTCTAAGTCGATGCATTTTGATGTTCCCTGCACGTTTCACTGAATTACAATTTGCGTGAGGGAATTGTTTTAAAGTTAGTGCAAGAAAAGTGGAATACAGCTAACAAGAGGCTTGAAGAAAATATAGGAACCAGAGCGAATCACAAACGTATTTTGTGCTAGATGGTTTGAATGCAGGTAAAATGCAAAAGAAAGAGTTATTGGCTTGAAGGAAGGGGGGATCTCAAAACAAAATCAAAAGTTCTACTTTTGTTTTCCTAGATGATTTCTATTTGATTGAATTTAATTAAGTTTATTGATTGTTAAGTTTAAACGTAATAGACTAAGAGCCCACAGCAGATTTTGGGTGTGAACGATACCAAAAAAAGAAGTATAGGCGTCGAAAGCTCCATTAAAGACTATTAAAAAATCAAAGTCTTGCAGTCCACAACTGGGGCCTCTGCGAGAAACAGTGTATCGAAAAAAAATATGAATTCCACTTCGAGGATAATTGTGTTAGCCGAAATTGGTTTTCACTCCTCCCTTGAGAAGCTCCTCGGATCACATATCATGGAATCTGAGACCATTTGAGTGTATTGTTCGCTCTACCGGACCGTTTAAAAAATTCAAAATTCTAAGTGAAAAACGGTTTTTTTAAACAGTCTGGCAGGGCGAATTAAACACTCAAATGATCTTAAATTCCGTGATATGGGATCCGCGGAGCTTATCTAGGGAGGGGTGAAAACCAATTTCGGCTAACACGATTTTCCTCGAAGTTGCATTCATATTTTTTTTTCGATGCACTGTTTCTCGCAAAGGCCCCAGTTGTGGACTGCAAGACTTTGATTTTTTTAATAGCCTTTAATGAAGCTTTCAACGCCTATACTTTTTTTTTTGCTATCGATCACACCTAAAATCTGCTGTGGGCTCTCGGTCTATAAGGGTTTACTCAGTAAACCTTAAACACACAAGGCTTCCACAACTTGAGTTAAGCTCTAGGTATAGCTCTCATTGAAAGTCATCATTGAACATTTTAATGATTGATTTGGGGACGTTTAGGAAGTGAAATCTGTATTTATTGTAATGCTTAAATAAAGTTGTTATCTTAATTATTATAAATCTGGCACAAAAAAAAATCATTTTGGCCCAGCATTTTTCTTTTAATTTATTTTATTTATTGTATCAAGGATTTTTAACTAATGCTTACCAATGATCATTGTCTCCTGTCGCTTAATTTTACCTGGTCTCATGTTAAAAAAGCACTCTGCCAGTTCATTTCAACGTGGCACCAGTGCTGAAACACACACACAGACCATTTAAGTAAAACGATTTGAATTTAACCTGGCCTCCTGTTAAAGCAGCACTCCGCCAGTTCATTTCAACGTGGCATCTGTGTTGAAACGCAAACACACATGCCATTCAAATAAAATTATTAGAATTTAACCTGGTCTCCTATTAAAGTAGCACTCTGCCAGTTCCTTTAAACATGACATTAGTGTTAAAATACACATACAATCCATCCAATGAGTTTCAAATTAGGTATTGATATTTGGCACCAGTTTTATATGTAGTGAATTGGCCCAGTGGATGAGTGCTTTCTCCGTGTGTGAAAGGTTCCCAGTTCAAAACTGAAGTAAATATCACAAATTATTTTTAAACTAGATGACCCGGTGAACTTCGTTTCACCATAAATTAATTTAAAAAAAATTGAGTGTAACTCTCCCTAGGCTAAGCCCAGTGGACGTTGTATTGTATAGAAAATACAGTTGATGGCAAACACCGAATATAATTTTGAACAACTCCACTCCCGATGGCCACACTACTAAACATTTTTTTTTCATATATTAGGTATACGTATAGTAGATCGTGGTCACCTCACTTTGTAATAGAATATTTTTTAAATAGGCTAGGCTATAGAAATCTGAGTCTTAGAAATACTTGATAGCGTGGTACAGTGAAAGCTACAATAAGCGAACACTCATCGTCACCTCTTTTTTGTCCGGTTATCAGAGCTGTCGTAAAGAGAAAGATTGCCCAATGGAAACCTACTCTTTTTGGCATCGCAAGGGTATTTTCCGCTTATCGTAGCTATCCGCAAATAGAGTTTTCACTGTATTAATACCTTGTTGAAATTTGGTGGGGTGATAATTTTTTTTTTTTTTTAATCATTTAAAAAAGCTAGATCTTTAAAACTACTCATTTCTTAAGGCCATTTTATTACTTCAACCCATCAAACACAAATATCAATTTTTAGAATCTGACCGGAAGTCTCTTAGATTAAAAAAATCAAACAAAGTAGATACCCGACCCCATTGCTGGTTCACAAAACCAATTTCTTACCAATTCCGAAGGTCACTTGAAACTGTTGAAAAGGATAAGGCTGTAGATGGAAATAAGAAGACATATGGCCTTTTCGATTGGAGTCAGAATGACAGATCTTCTTCCTCTTCTAGTCAAGTCAAGGCCTTCCAGATATCCAATCAAAAAGGCCATTCATTTTTCACTGTCTGCAATATTTTGTAGTTCAATGGTTCATCATTTTTAAATTTTTGCTAATTTTGTATAATGCGCTGAAATTTCAAAATGCAATTTTTGTTCCCACGAACTATCTTGGACTGTACAAAATATTCTGTATTAACAATTTATTTACATTAGTTATACCAAACCGATCCTAATCCTTAGTAATTTTATATTGTAAGTGAATGAAATAGACCGCACTTAAAAATCTCGTTTTGATATTCTGGCCCTTGCGATCAAGATTCGACTTACCTTCAAGCTATACCATCCTTTCGCTTCTCAGAGTGCATCTCGCTTACTTTTTTTGGTGTATACATACGTATTCATCGCGCTATGTTTCTATTTTATTCTTCTAATTTTTTACATTTCAAAAGAAAAAAAAAACAAACGAAACAAATTATATGCATATAGACCTTCATCCCTTGATTCTGACCTTTAAGACTAATTCTATCACCAATCCGCGTTTAGCACCGGAGAACATAGTTTAAATTTTCTCATGAAGTAAACCTTTATATATCCGTGGCGGTCAGCCCCGGATCTACGATTTTTCAGAACCGGGGCAAAAACTTGATTTTGGCGCCCCTGCAATTTTTGATAGAATGAAAAAGAAAAAAACATTTGGTTGGATTTTTTGTCACTGGGAGAATAAAACTTTTTAATGGATGTGCAGTCTACATCTATTCAGCAAATTTCATTAAAGATACAAAATTGACAACGGCTAAACAAAGGCGATACACAGCCAAGGTTCGTAGAACGATAAAACATGATTCGTTCTCACGTAAAAATTCAAGAGGAATTTTTTTATATTCGATCGCGAATCTTAGTTTTTGGTTCCTAATAAAATTTGTTTTCACTCGAATCAAATCTGCAAGGGTCTGTAGAATACGGTTCGTTCCCGAATTTATCATGGGAGAACTATTGAAGATTCACGAACCATTCAAATAAGAAAGAAAAATATAATTTTAAGAAGTTAAGTTAGATAAAGTATCGAAGTAGAAAGTTGCAAAAAAAGTTTTGAAATCCTCGGGACTTCGTTGTTCCTTGAGCGATTTAAACTAAATTGACAGAGGTGATAGCTGAGACAGAGTTATACCAGAAAAAAAATATATTTTTAAAATAAGGCGTTTCAAAATTATGGCAAAGTTTTTCAACTTCGTTCTTCCTTGACCGATTGCAATGAAATTTCCACAGGTGATAACTGATGCAGAATTGTAACTGAAAAAAATATTATCAAAACAGGATGTTTCAAAAAATGTTGTTGTTCCTTGGACGGTTTCAATGAAATTGACACATACAATTTCAATCCTTAATAGTCGAGAGCTGAGCAACGTCAAAACACAAGTCATTTTAGATTGGCTGGTTCTATGATACGCGTGCGGGCAGTCACTGGCTGGTGGAAAATGTTGTGTTATCCGCCATTTTGAAAAAGAGTGTTGAAAAAAGGTAAATGTATTTTTCTCGGTTCCTATAGAACAAAGAGTACCTAAAAATTTTTATTTAATTTTGTAGGTTAAAATATCTTTTAAATTTTTTGTTTTCAAACATTTTCGACATCATGAAAATTTGCTGTCGAAAAACTGTAAAAATGGTTTTAAGCATTTATCTCACCTTTTGTTCATCTGAACGAAAAAATTTTTACTAAACAGTTTTTGTAGAAAACCTGATTTCCTACATTTGTTTGTATTTAGGTTTTTTGTGAACTAAAAAATATCTTGAATACAGTATAATAAAGTTTCCAGTTTCCAGCAAATAATTCTTTAGGCAAGACTACGATTTGTACGGCGGGCGGTGGAGTGGTGCGACGATTGTTGAGGGACACAGTTCAGGTGTTTTATATTATTATTCAAGAAGGGGGATCTATCTCCTACAGTTTAGGCAGGAGGGGAAGTTTTCTAAAAATACACTTGCATACAATGCAAAAAACAATTGTTAAGAAACCACAGAAAAACTTCCAATAATGTTTTATAGCTCGTTTCTTTTATTATTTTTTTCAATCAAGTTAGTCAAAAGTTTTTAAGAAATTATTTTACATGGTGAAATAATGATAGAAAAAACTGCTAAGGGTTGACGGAGAAATACATTTTGATGTTCCATTGTCCCATCTCATTTCATTAAGCGTCGCAATTCTCAATTTTTTCAGTCACATGGATTTGGCGCCCCTGTAAGCTGCCGCCCGGGGCACAGGCCCCGGTTTGCCCCCCCATAGATCCGGGGCTGGTGGCGGTCGTGAAGAACCAGGTAAGTCGAGATACCTGAAGTGAATTATTGTTGAAAATACATTATGAACACTTTTTTTCACATTAGCATGAGCAACATAAACCCCGACCTTATAAACTTTTTAAGAGTTTGAGTTACCTGGTTCTTCACGACCGCCACGGATATTTAGTACCTATTAGCTACCAAAAGTCATATCATGTTCATGGTCTTCAACTATGAATGTAGTTCAATGGACTATACCATTTTTGACTTTTTTTAGCAATTTTGCAAAATGCACTAAAATTAAAATACTCAAAATTTAAGTCTTTGATCCCCCTAAAAACATCTTGGATAGTAAAAATACCCCGTATCAACAGTTTATTTGCATTTTACCAAACCGATCCCAAGGCATTTTCTTATGGGTTAAGTATAACTTTGGCCACACTTTAATTTGTCGTTTTTAAATCCGGTCCTCGATTAACGGAGTTCCAGATAAGGGAGACTCGACTGTAATATTAATTTTTTAATTTTATTTTGTCAAACAAATATTTCATAATAATTGATTGATTGATGTTTTCAAACTCAAATTGATTTATTAATTTTTTTTATGTAAAACAGGCACTCAAATTGCATTTTTGCATGTTACTGGCAAAACGCAAGACCAATTTAGACCAAACTTCATTTAAACACCCACCGGTTCATACCAAACACTTTTTGAAAAGAATCATCCAAATCGGTTCAGCCGTTTTTGAGCTTTTGCAGGACTAACGCACAACGATTGATTTTTATATATAAGATTAAAAATTAAAATAAACATATAGGTATAGTAAATTTCTATATGTACTTTCAGAATAATTCTTGACGAGTTGAGCGATAGGCAGCGTAAGAGTAAGAGACGGCTCTTAAACATATAGATTCATGACTTAGATACAGGGTTGATTCAACATTGAAACCTGTTAAATTAACTATGAGTTTTCATATTAAATTAACCAGATTTTCATGTTAAATTTAAAAGACATTGAATATTGTGACATGTTAAACTAACTATATTTGCTGGTCAAATTTACAGTATTTCTATTTTGTGGCAATCTAAATTAACCAGGTGTCGAGCTGATTTTACCTGAAACCATCGTTGATTTAACACGATATTAAAATCAGGTATCTGGTTAAACAGTTAACCTGATCTACCAAGTTGAAAGATAGCAACCTGAAAATCAAGTATAATTGACCAGAAATTGGTAAGTTATACCTGCTTTTTTCTCTGAATGTAAGGCGTATATTCGTCCAAAGCTGGAGTATAACTGGCATGTCTGGGCAGGTGCTCCTTCAACCTACTTGAGTTTTGTAGATATTATACAAAAAAAAAGCTTGAAAATGATAAGTGATAGAAACATAACGGAAAAATTCGATTCTCTCGAGCACTGTCGTAATGTTTCATGTCTTTCCCTCTTACATATATCGTTACTTTTATAAACAATGTTCTAGTGAAATAGCTAGTTGCATTCCTCTATTGAAACAATTTAACCATAATACTCGCGCTTCCAGGAATGCCCATCAGTTTACCCTTGAGCCCAATTTCGGGCGTACCGTCAAGTCCAGAGATTCTTTCTTTAGCCGCACAGCCACGAAAGTGGAATGCTTTACCCTACTCAATTTTTCCTTCCCATTGTGATGTTCAGATATTCAAAACCAATGAGCAACGGTATCTCCTTTTAAACCCTGTCCTACTTTCCTAGCACTCGCACTATGTAGAAATTTTTTCATTGTGGTGTAGGTACTTCAAAACCGAAAAAAATGCATTTTTGTTCTATGACCTTAATAAAGTTTTACTAAGTTTCTGGCTTCTGACCAATTCAAAAATAGAAAAAGAAAGTGGATCAAGGAATCTAGACAGTCTCAAGGATATTTTGTATATAAAAATGGCCATATAACATCATTAGTAAGAACATTTACCATAAAACTATAATATTACAATCCGCACAATATTAAAAAATCCTGAGTAAAATAATATGTTTGAAAAAATTACAAAGTCTGTTTATTACTGGGTCGGTTTAAGCCCGTAATGCGTCCTTGAGATATTCTGAAACCCCGTTAAACACACTAATACAGTGCCAGTAGACGTTATGAAGTTAGAACATAGCATTGCACCCACTAAAAATATAATCACTACGCAATATTGCTCAATGCAATTGCATTATATAAACATTGTAATATCTTCTTTTCTAAATGAAATGCAATGTAACGTCCATAGTGAAAGTTGTTCCTGAGTAGCATACCTTTCATTTGACACTAATTTCATTAATGGCCGCTAACGCCCAAAAATGCCCATTCTCCTTTAAAAAAATTTTGAGTCTGATATAATTTTTTTTTCAAAACTTGGCATACAAATTATTCGATAAATCCACATATTTCTAATAATTTCGGATTTATATAAATTAAATTTCTTTAAATTGACATCTTAAAGAAATTTATCTCGAAAAATTGCAGTTTAGAAAGAAAAAAATTCACTCAAAAAAAACACATCAATCGAAAATTCCTCAAAATTGGGTGAAATATTTTATTCTTACCATTCCAAAAACATAAAATATACTCACACCAATTTGATTTATTGCAAATTATCTTGAAGCCATCTTCATCCCCGTTTTTTGAATTTTTAAACATTCATATCTCCATAATTGAATATGAAGAAAATTTGAAAAGAAATTCTTCTGTTGAGCTCACTTGAACTTTTTACTTTGAATTGATATCTCCTATCCTCTATTTTTCCGAAATTTTTAATACGTTTTTGTCTTTCTTATATTTGCAAAATCAATCAAATGCAGAAAGGAACATTTCTCTACCTTTCCCCGTTTATAAAAAAGCCAAAACAGATAGACTAAGAGCCCACAGCAGATTTTGGGTGTGAACGATAGCAAAAAAAGAAGTATAGGCGTAGAAAGCTTCATTAAAGGCTATTAAAAAAATCAAAGTCTTGCAGTCCACAACTGGGGCCTTTGCGAGTAACAGTGCATCGAAAAAAAAAATATGAATGCAACTTCGAGGATAATCGTGTTAGCCGAAATTGGTTTTCACCCCTCTCTAGATTAGCTCCGCGGATCCCATATCACGGAGTCTGAGATCATTTGAGTGTTAAATTCGCCCTGCCAGACTGTTTAAAAAAACCGTTTTTCACTTTGAATTTTGAATTTTTTAAACGGTCTGGTAGACCCAACAATACACTCAAATGGTCTCAGATTCCGTGATATGTGATCCGAGGAGCTTATCTAGGGAGGAGTGAAAACCAATTTCGGCTAACACGAAGTTGCATTCATATTTTTTTTTCGATGCACTGTTACTCGCAAGGGCCCCAGTTGTGGACTGCAAGACTTTGATTTTTTTAATAGCCTTTAATGAAGCTTTCAACGCCTATACTTCTATTTTTGCTATCGTTCACACCCAAAATCTGCTGTGGGCTCGCGGTCTAAGAGTTCTCTCTTTTAACTTAGATGGTGAAAACCCTGCAAATGCGAAATTAAGAAAAACCAAAGCAATCCATTTATGCAAAGTTTTCGACTTCTAGCTCCATTGCATTAGCCACCATCTTAAATTAAACGAAAATCGGTTTTTAAGAAATAACTCGCCAATTTTCAACTTTTGAGCAAAAATGTACTTAACAAAAGTTGTTCAAAATCTAATATTATCAACAACTTTGGTCATAATCTTTTTTTGTCTATGATTGATATTTTTCGACTAAATAAAAAAAAATCCATTTTAAAATTTTTGTTCTCGTTTAAATCGCATAATAAACTTTTTTCAAGTAAAAAAAAAAATTTATTTATTTTTTTCTACTCATTAGAAGAGGTTGACATAAGGAGTTTGAAAACAAGTTTTCGACCACCCACCCCTTTTAGGTTGGCCGCCATCTTGTTTTTAAATAAAATCAATTTTTGTGAAATAACTCGCCTAATTTTAACTTTTGAGTAAAAATGTATTTAGCAAAAGTTGTTAAAAATTTAATTATCTACAACTTTGGTTATTATCGTTTTTGTCTACGGTTGATATTTTTCGACTTAATAAAAAAAAACGTTTTTTAGACATTTTATTTCGGTTACTCTGAAGTGCATCGCATAAATAAGCATTTTTAAAGTACAAACAAAAATGTTATAGGTATATTTGTTTCAATTTATTAGAAGAGGATGGAGTCTAAAAAAAGTTTGGCCGCCATCTTCTATTTAAGGAAAATGAGGTTTTTGTTTAATAATTTCTTTTTTTTTTTTGCCAAAAATGTATAAGGATAAATAATATAATTTTTTCAATTAAATTAAACTAGATTAAAAAAGCTAGCAAAATGCCTTATAATATTGAAAAAACTAGATAGCTTCTTTCCAATAGATTTAATAGATAAATATAAAGGTGAAACGTTAATTAACTTGCCAACGTATGAAAAGCTGTATAAAAAAAATAAAGTTAGCCTACTAAAAATAAAACATTTTTCCACAACAACGCACTTACGTAATTACGCATATACAAACTAACGGACGAAATGAACTTAGCATCATTGCCGTGTGGTTTAAGGTTTAAGTAAAACGTCCAAAAAAAATTTTATTTTTGGTAATATGATTTGATTTCTTATCCAAGAAAGCAGCTAACGTTAAAGGATTGAACGACCAAACACTTCTCTATATGTATAACTCTTATATAGGGTGATTTTTTAAGAGGTTTAGAACTTAAAAAAAACACAAAAAATTCGAAAAAATGAATGAAATATTTATTTGAATCGATAGTTTGAACCTTGCAATTTAATGTTTAAAGATAATTTCATGCAAATGTTGACCGCGGCTGCGTCTCAGGTAGCCCATCCGCTGAGTCCAATTTTGGCATACTCTTTCACACATATCGGCCGGTATCTCACGAATGAATGCATGGATGTTGGCTTCCAGTGCGTCAATCGAAGCGGGCTTGTCCCTATAGACATTAGCCTTGACATACCCCCACAAAAAATAATCTAATGGTGTCAAATCGCACGATCTAGGCGGCCAATTGACCGGCCCGAAACGTGAAATTAACTGTTCACCAAACTCGCCTCGCAATTGCGCCATTGTTTCGCGTGCTGTGTGGCATGTGGCACCGTCTTGTTGAAACCACATATCATGCAAGTCAAGAACTTCCATTTCGGGCAAAAAAAGTTTGTTATCATCGCTCGGTAGCGTTCACCATTGACAGTAACGCTGCGATTCGCATCATCTTTGAAGAAATATGTCCCAATAATGCCGCCGGCCCATAAACCGCACCAAACAGTGGCTTTTTCGGGATGCATTGGTAGCTGTTGCAATGCTTCTGGCTGATCTTCACTCCAAATGCGGCAATTATGCTTATTTACGTACCCATTCAACCAAAAATGAGCCTCATCGCTGAACACAATTTTTCGATAAAAAAGCGGATCCTCGGCCAGCACGAATTTTGATAGTAAAATTCAATAATTTGCAAGCGTTGTTCATTTGTAAGACGATCCATGGTTAAATTGCAAACCAAACTGAAGCTGTTTGACAGTGACACAAGGTACTAAACACACGTCAGCTGTCAAAACCAGTGTTGCCAAAACCAAACCAGCTAAAAAATCACCCGTTATAACTCTTTAATTTTCTTTCCATTTCAAAAACAACGCGATAAAAATTAAAAATTTTATTAAGTCGAAAATAGACAAAAAAACCGATGTTGGTTATCATCGATAATTGAATTTTAAACAACTTTTGTTAATTTTTACTCAAAGGTTTAAACTAGGCGAGTTATTTCACAAAAATTGATTTTCTTTAAAAAACAAGATGGTGGCCAACGTAAAAGGGGTGAGTGGTCGAAAACTTGTTTTCAAACTCCTTGTGTCATCCTCTTCTAATGAGTCGAAAAAAATAAATATTTTTTTTTTTATTTTACTTGAAAAATTTTAAAATAGGTTTTTTTTTTGATTTTGTCGAAAAATATCAATCGTAGACAAAAAAATATTATGACCAAAGTTGTAGATAATTAGATTTTAAATAACTTTTGTTAAGTACATTTTTGTTCAAAAGTTGAAAATTGGCGAGTTATTTTACAAGAACCGCTTTTCGTTAAATTCAAGATGGCGGCTAACGCAATGGAGCTAGGAAGTCGAAAACTTTTTTTTAGACTCTTAATGTACCCCTCTAACGATTTAAATCAAAAAAACCCCTATCTAGTTTTTTGCATTTAAAATACTATTCCGACTGGGTTATAGAGTATGTAGGTTAGATTAAAATTAAAACATAAGTGTTGAAAAGAGCCTGGTTCTCATATGTACAAGAAACCTGTGCGTATAATTTAGATCTCATTACTTTTTTGGCTGACTTCTTACGCACGTCAACGTCAAACACTAACACTCCACAGTGGTCGGAAATCAACATTTAGCGCGAACTAAATAAACTAAAGGTGCAAATCACCATGGCAAATGTTATCTATCGTATACGTAGAATACATCCGCGTACCCACTGATGACCTTGGTTTTTTATTAATGGTCGAAGATGTTACTAAAAGACACGTTAGTTGAACGATGCAACCATTATTCGCAGTATGGTATGCTAATTTTGAACTGTCTTTCATTTGTAATGGGTGTGAAAATTCAACTTAAAATTATTCTAATAATTTAAAACCAAAGATAAGGTATATAACGGTAAATATTTTCTTAATAAATTTAAGAAGCTGTAAAGTGAGGACCAAATTAAAAAGGATTTGTTGGTAATTATTTTTTTAAGCTAAGCATAGAAAAATCGCAAGTGTTTGCAAGTGATAAGACTGCATAGATATCATTAGGGAGTCGCTTCTTTTCAAGATAGTACAAAAACAAAGTGCATTCACGTGCTAATTCATCTTTTACAATTCATTTTAGAATCGTCACAAAAGGCCACAATTTTCGAAATTTTTGTCATATTATGCTGCGAATATTGGTTGAATCGTTCAAATAACGGGTCTTTTAGTCATTTTCGACCTTTGAAAAAAAACCAAGGTCATCAGTGGGTACGCGGATGTATTTCCACCTACGATAGATAACATTAGTCATGGTGATTTTGACCTTCAATTTTTAATTTAGTTCGCGCTAAATGTTGATTTCCGACCACTGTGCGCTCCACCAATTTTCATCGTTCTACAAAAGTCGGAAGTGTTCCACATAGTTTATAACAATTTTTCAGAAAGTGGGTGGATGCCACGCCCTCTGAATGGAAAATTCCAAATTTTTGATTTTTTTTCTTTTTAAGTACTTCAAGCCCTACCGACCTACCAATTTTCATCGTTCTACAACAATCGGAAGTGCTCCATGTAATTTATAAGAATTTTTAAGAAAGTGTTTCGATCCCACGCCCCCTGAATAGAAAATTGTAGAATTTCGATTTTTTCCTCTGTGTGCACCACAAGGCCTACCGTTGTGCGAAATTTCAAGTTTCTACGATGTCGCGAAGTGCTCCATAATTCTGATGATCTGTCAGTGAAAAAGTGAGTCAGTCAGTTACGGTTTTTGCGATTTTTGAAGTCCTATATCTCGGGAATTACTAATGCTAAAGAGCTGAAATTTGGTGAACCACCTGTGTTTGATCAGTTCAGAAAATATTGTGAATTTGAAGTTTTTGACTTTATTTGTACTGAATTCAGAGGGGGGTTGAAAATCGCATGAGTTTGTTCCCGCGAACTTGGCTGGGCATTACCGTGCCCTTTGATATCGTGTTTCATGCTTTTAAGCAATTCCTCTCATCATTTCCATCTTATATAGGTACAATTTTTTTAAACCTTCAGCCTCTTGAATCTAATAGCAAGTATGTACGCGCGACCCAGTCGTGCATTTTATTTCTGTAATAGGTAATTATACTGACTTTATTAGTACTGAAGTTAGAGGAGGTCAAAAACCAGCTGAGTTTGTTCCTATAGAAAGGGTGTAGTGCCAAATTTAACTGGGTACTACCATGGCCTTTGATATCAAAAAATAGGGTTGATAGTTTTTTGGAATTCATTTCTTATGTGCATATTAATAAATACCTTTATTTAAAATTTCCAAAGAGGGGTAGATACCAAATGTTTTCATTAAAAATGTTGTTAAAACTTTATAAATCTACAAAATATAAACAAAACGCCATAAATTAATTTGGTGGTACAAAAGCTCCTAGAGAACCAGGTCCTAGTGACTTACAGGGAATCAAACCTAGACAATCAGCATTACAGTCCCACGTACTAACCATTATTCCTTGAGGTACTACATACGAAACACCATTTACCTGCTCGTGTTTACATAGCTGTTACAAATAGTCTGACACACTAACCTTCATAGAGTGACACGAAAAGAGAAGAAAACATAACGAGGTAGTCAACTCATGTGCGCATAATAATCAGCCTTCGCTTGAAGAACAAAATAATACCAGGCTAACTTTAGACTTCAGCTATATACTCAGTATGCGTACCAACTGATATTTTATGTGTCCAGAGTCTAGAACGGAGAGCGTTACATTATGGCGTTCGTAAATATTTTCGGGTCGCTTCAGTGCACATACTTTCATGCCCGTCCCATGTGGTTGTGGTGTAGATCCCACAAACAAAAAAACCAAAGATATATTTCTAGATAATATTATAATCTTCTGCGCCACCAGCCAAAGCCAGCAGCCGCCCGCAGAGCTTCGAAGTACCTTGCTTCTCTAATCGTCTAAGCTCATCTAGTATTCCCTTAACGTATTGCTTTTGGTGGTTTCTTGTGATCAGATATCAGAAGAGTTGATGTTGCTATGATATTCTGTGCCTGTGCTGTCATTTGACTCATGAGAAAGAAAGTAAAATGTTTTAAACTATACACGACAGATGTTGTTGTTGTTGTTTGATCTGCGGGATAATGAAAATGAAAAGTGAACTTTTTTTCCCGACTTGACCACGTTGGAAACGTTGAGTGTTTTTAGACGAGGGTTTACGCGTGTGACTTTAAAAGGCGAGGGTCTTTAATCAATGTTCAGTCACTTTCCCTTTACAATAAAATAAATAGTCTGGTGGCGTTAATCTGGGAATGACTTTAACATAAATGTTCAATAATCAAAGACCGTTACCAAGTTCATACAATAAAATTCGAATCAAGTCGTTTACTTTTACGATAGAAACAAAATCCTTAAATTTAGATAATTATTGGCTATTTGAATTGTTATTGTTTTCATTTTTATCTTTTCAAGGGTTTGGGCTAAAGTTAAATGTAGGTTTGAAGTGGGTGATGAATAATGAAAGAATAACCTGCATCAACTCACTCGGATCTCGATGAATCTTTTGTACTTCCCAGGATGTAGGTGCGAGCAAGCAAAAAGAAGGGCTTAAGAAGATGTTTAATATTTCGCCTCTTCATGTAGCCAATGATCTCTCAGCTTATTCTAATTATCTGTGTTCCAAACTAAGAATACACGCTGCTGATAAACAGTTTTTTCGTCACTAATAATGTCACGACGACGTCAACCTCTCTCAAGACATTTCAAGCAACGAGCTTTTTACTTCAGATTTTACAGTTTCTGCAAGGATGTTTTAGTTTCTAATAGCTCTTGTTCAAATGTAAAAAACCCATTAGGTCGTGGTGTTTTATTGGCTGTTCATTCCAATTTTGATGCATTCTTAATCGACATTCCCAACTTGGAACTACTATGTGTTAAATAAAACTTCACCAAACGTTGTCTTTATATTTTGTGTTGCTACATTCCTCTTTCTCAGCCTACAAGTGAGTACGAGGTTTTTGCTAGTGCAGTTGACTTCATTGTTGAATCAGCTAACCCTGAGGATGACTTCATTATTGTTGGCGATTTCAATCTACCTCTTTAGTTTGGACTAATTCTGACGATGAGACCCATTTCATTTCAAACAATGCATTCTCAGAAAAACAAATTTTATTTACTGACCGTCTTCAAGCTTCTCGCCTCGTATAGATGAGTAGTGTAAAAAATAGCTTGGGTAGACAACTTGATTTAATTTTTAGCTCTAATGCCGATAACAGTGTTGTTACTGAAAGCGGTCATCTTCTTACTAAACTCAATTCTTATCACCCTCCTGTCTCAATCATCTTCACTTATGTAAGTAATAATACCAACCCTGTTGTTTTAACGCAACGTAAATTTAATTTTCGTAAAGCAAATTTTAATAAACTAAACGATCTTATAAGAAGGATAAATTTTGATTTCATATCTGACTACCGCACCCATATCGACATAACGACCGCTAGATCTTACGCACTTATATTTGAATGTTGCTCTCAATCAATCCCAATGATTTCACAAAAAAATATAACATCCTGTCCACCCTGGTACAACAAAGAGCTTCGCTCACTTCGCAACAAAAGAAACAAACTTTGGCAAAAATTCCTTAACCCATTTAAGACGGCTACCAGTTCCAGTTGAGTTAGAAACGTGAAATTTCATACACTGCCTATTTTTGGTCTAATTAAGGGAAATACCAAAAAAAATTATTGGAAAAGCTTATAGTTTCCCGGAAAATTTACGTTGCGTTTTCGCAACGTTCGGCGAAAAGGGTAGCAAAATTATTAAATTTTTTTTTTTTTTAAGATGGAACATGAATGAAATTTATTTGAGAATTTTATGAAAAATGTAATAAATAGGTATTAATTAATAGTTACAATGAAGATTTTATAAGAAAGTATACACTATATCAAGATATGCTTATAAAGACTGGGGTTTTGTGTGGTATGCTATGCCTCGAAGCATTTTGGATGAAGCGGGATATTACATTTCTGGCAGGAAAAAACGGTTTGGCTGGAGCACTTGCGACATCGAAGACGCTTTTCTGTTTTGGTGAATGTATGCTTGATGTCATCGAAACGAACCACTTCATTAGAGTTTCCTTCCCTTCGTTGCACATGTTGAACATTTGACTCCGATCGCAACAAGGACTCTACAACAAACGTCCTCAATTCTAGTTGTGTCATTGCTGTTTCCTAAGCATTTTTTTTGCAAATACAGAGTAACTTCCATGCATTTACCAATGCTGCATCGAGTGCATTTGATAAAAGTGGCCAGTACCACTTCTTTCCTCGAATTCGTATACGATAGTTGCTTGAAGCGTTGTCAAACAAATCAACACCTCCCATTGTTATGTTGTATTCGCGAATTGCATTTGGCATTTGAATGTTTACGTGTTTCCTCTTTTTGCGATCAAACCGTTTTGCTTGTTTTTAGCGGAATGACGTCCGTAGTAGGGTATCATTTGTTCATCTATTGAAAGATGGTGGGAGAATACTCCAAACTGCATAAATCTTTCATTGAGCATATCGTTGAGCATTGTAACTTTCGCAAACTTCTCGCTGGGATCGATTGTACTGTTATTACAAACATGTAAATACGAATTGATAATTTTGAAACGATCTCGACTCATTGCATCTTTTACTATATCGCATCGGAATATTGGACTATTAGACCAGTACAAATGCAACTGAGGCACTGTATGCATACCAGAAAAATACAATATTCCAATGAATCTACGAATTTCGTTCCAGTCAGTTTTGAACGTGGTATTATTTTTGTCCACATTAGCATACACATTTGTACTTTCAACAATAAAATTAATTATGTCATTATCAAGAAATAATTCCAACATATGCAGAGGATTCAAATTTCCTGAGGGAAGAAAAGAAAGGGTAATCTCTTATACTCTTTCAAGAAAGGATATATTCTGAATAATAGTATATTATAAACTTACCGATTTTTTCATAAATTTTTCGTATTTTTTCACTTGACGCGTTTATCAATTGGTTTAATTTTTTTCTGGGAATTGGAATATGCACTTGCACTCCTATCAGTACCGTACCTGAGTACAGTAGAGTTCTCTTATAGGGAACACTCTCATTAGAAAAATGACATGTGCTTTGAGGTTTCCTATACGCAGGAGTTACTGTCTAATTACCTCTAAGAATAAGGTTGCGTGGATGGTAAAAAGGGTTTTTCCAATATAGCACTGAATTAATTGTTTTTTTCTGTTCTCAGAATTAGAATACGCATCCTTTTGTTTGACAGGATGCAACAAAAATTGACACTATTTCAAAAATTCGTGCAATATAATCATAAAAACACAATATTCCGAGAAAAACCGTTTATTCTGATTTGAAAACGCAACGAAGTGCAAATATTGTTTTTAGGTTCAAATGCTACTACATTAGACGAACGTTGCGAAAACGCAACGCAGTGCTTTCACATCACCTGTCAAGCAGGCAACTCATATAAATTGCGTCAACTTTATTTTAGAATATAATTTGAACCCTTCTTAACATGCCGTTGACTTTATTTTAAAAAATTATAATTTTGAAGATATTTTTGAGTGGTTCAAAAATTATACCTAAAAATTTCGAAAATTTCCGATTTTGGAGGTGCAAAAAAACCATGAAAACAAATTTTTAGAAAAAAATCCAAAAACAGGTCGATTAGATAATTAAATTAACTTTCAAAATCACTAATCAGCTCATTCAAATTTATCATCAGTAAAGTTCTATACGTCCACACGTACGACGTTGCGTTTTCGCAACGTTAGGCGGAAATGGGTTAAGTCCAAGTCCAGCTCTGATTTGTTAAACTATACATTAGTTTATAATATTTAAAACTAATGAAAGTAAAACAACAGTATCACCTTTTTGTTACATAATAAATGTATTTAAAATAAATAAAGACAATTGTTTCGATGCCGATGAGCATCATCTTCAGTTTTACTATCGACATATGTACATACATACGACTTACATAGCACTCAAAAAACCGAATAAATTAAAATTTAATCATAGTTTATAATATTTTTTCCGATTTATGTGAATCCTTATACTCTGGCTACCTTGATCAAATGCAGATTGATCTTATATCTAACCCAAAATTGTTTTTCCAGTTTATAAATAGCAAACAAAAATCCGATGGTTTTAAAATTGTTTGATTCTTCGTCTGCTGACCCAACAGTTATCTCGAATCTTTTTGCAGAATTTTTCGGTACGGCTTTTTCGTGTGATAATACTGAGGTTGATCCTTGCTATTTTAATTACATGAATGGTTGTGCTCAGACCTCTTTGACATCCATTAATATTGACATGGATTCAGTTATCGATAAGATGAAACTACTCAAAGATGGTTTTTCCCCCGATCCTGACGGTCTTCCTTCTATTGTTTTAAAAAAATGTATCGAAAACTTAGCCCAGCCACTCACTTCCCTTTCCCAACTATCTGTATTCTACTGGCGTATTTCCTAGGCTTTGGAAAGATTCTTTCATAATACCTGTTCACAAGAAGGGACCAAAAAATGATATAACTAATTACAGACCGATTGCAAAACTGTCATGTAGTATACCAAAACTCTTTGAGAGCATTATCTATGATACCCTGTTCTTTCATTGTAAACCAATTTGTTCCCCTAAGCAACACAGATTCCTTAAGGGCAGGTCAACAACAACTAACCTTATTGAGTTCGTGTCTACTACAATGTGTGCTCTAGAAGAAGGTAAAGAAGTTGATGCCATAGAGCTACCGATTTAAGCAAGGCCTTTGACAAAATATCCCATAATTTAATCTCATTTAAGCTCAAAAAGCTCGGTTTTCCACATCTGGTAATTTTATGGATTCATTCTTATTTAGTAAATCGTCAATATAGTTTTATTCAGACCATGCGTATCTACATCAATCAGTGCAACTTCTGGTGTCCCTCAAGGAAGCCATCTAGGTCCGCTTATTTTTGTCTTGACAACAAATGACGTTGAACTTATTTTTTCTGATTCCGATCTACTAATCTACGCTGATGATATGAGAATATATAAATAAATCTCATGCACCGAAGATGCCCAATCACTTCAAACTGACCTAGACAAATTTTATACTTGGTGCCAAAAAAACTTTCTGGAGCTCTATATTAAAAAATTTCAAGCTATTACCTACCTGCAAGCGCCCGCCATTATTACAGAGAAACTTAATTGTAAAAAACGAACCCATTCCTATTGTCACTTCAATCCGTGATTTAGGTTTACTATGTGACTCTCAACTTAATTTTCGCTCCCATGTTGATAATATCATTAACAAAGCCAACTCTACTCTTGGATTTATTAAGCGCTGGTCAAAAGAATTCTCCGATCCCTACGTGACAAAGGCTTTATATACGACTTTTGTCAGACCACTCCTCGAATATTCATCTCAGGTCTGGTCCCCGTATTACCAAGTGCATATCAACCGAATTGAAGCTGTCCAGCGCAGATTCATTCGTTTCGCCTTACGTGGCCTTGGTTGGGACGATCTTTTAATCCTTCCTCCTTATGAAGATCGCTTAAAGCTGTTGACCTTGCAAACATTATATACTCGCTGTAACAATGCTGACATTATGTTTATTCATCAGTTATTAAATGGTAATATTGATTGTCCTTGCCTGCTCCAAAAGGTCTCTCTTAATACCAAACCGCACCGTGTTAGATCTGTAACGTTCATTCGTCTTCAATACCATCGTACCGAATACGGCCAAAATGAGCCCTTGTCTAGGATGCTGGGAAAAGTTAATAATTCTAACATATTTGACCTTAACTTTAATAAAACTACCTTAAAACGTGCCCTCCTAAGTATGCCCTCCTGATACCTTTATTTATATAATTTTGGTTAAAATCATTGCTAGACTTAAGTATTTTAAAATATACTCAATGTTTAGACTTAAGATATATAAATATATACTCTAGTCAACTTAGTTTTAAGACATTTTCGTAATAGTTTAAGCGGCTTGTATTAATCTCATAATAATAATAATAATTAGGTTTGGGGTCCCTTCCCGCACCATCGCACACACGGCAAAATGATCTTTTTACGACGACAAAATTATTTACGTCTGTATTTTTTCAAAATAATATTTCTTATGTATGCTCTTATTGTTTATATTCTTAACAGTTCGATATAAAAATACAAAAATGGTTTACATATACTTACTGTCGTCACCCTCCTCTTCATTTCGAATTTCTCGGTTCCTTTCGAAATATGGCGGCAATGTTATAATATTCAAAACCAATGGAACAGTAAAATTAATAAAAAAAGGGCGCATGAAATCGCATTTTCGACTGACAAATTTTTGTTTATTATATCTGTTTGGGTATACCTTCTCATTATAAAACGAGTTTTTGGTATTTAAGGGCTTTAAGTCGAGTCGGAATTTTGAAAAAGAGATAGATAAGCTTTGTTTTAATACACATTTTATAAAATAACAAAATGTTCAGCTATTAGGTTTGTTCGTTGTTCTTTGCCCCAGGGCGCACTAGGGAATGTCATTCAAATGTCAAAAAACTGGGGGCTGCTCGGGTTTTCATTTCACATCGAACACCTCATTGCTACTTTTTTATGATACAAATGTTGAGTTGCTAAAGTACTATTTTGTGCAGCTTCAAAATCTTTATGCAGGCACTAGATTTCCAAATATTTTTCTAAGCATTCTCTTTATTAATATATAAACTAATAAATAGTAACAAAATAGTATACAAAACATTTCACATTTACCATTTATTTCGCCATAAAAATTAGCAAAGTTAATTCTTTTCTTTTGACATTCAACTCTTACCAACAGCTGATTTCAATTTCGCAGCTCTGATTTCTTTCCCCGAGAAAAAACCTGGGGTGCGTGAGACCGAATTCAGTGCTCGCTCCGAACACACATCGAACACAGTGCAAATAAACTGGGGTGAAAAAAGTTTCACATAAAACACATGAGAGCGAGTTCAGGGCTACCCAGTGCGCCCCAGTGCTGACATCGAACAAACCTATTATTGTACTCGTATACCCTACGACCTATCACGCTCTGTTACGTGAATGCAACTCAAACTGCTTTTTCTTACAAATATTCGAAAGAAATTCGGAAATATATAAAAAGTTTGCTTCGGATTAATCACACAATGCGTGGCCAATAAGAGGGCTCATTTTCTAGGTAATTTTTTAATAATTAATAAATTAGTTATTCTGGATAATTAATCTGGAAGTATTTTCCAAAAAATCAAATGTACCTACATATGTTATCTCAAGAAAAGACATACCACCACCGACATGAGATGCATACGCGAACTTTGACCTAATATATCTTAAAGATGAAACGGCTTACAGAGGTCATTAACATTTTATTTTGTAGATAATTGTATCCTCCACAAAGTTTTAACTGGACATTTTATTGTTTAATGAAAGGCAAACGAGCTGTTAAATACAAACAAAACCAAACTGTTTTTCAAGATGGTGGCTCTTTCCCTAACGCCAAAAATTAAAAAATCTCATTTTTGTAATGAGGAAGTGTACCTGAGCAGATCCCATTAAAAAATTGTGTACATCGATTTTATATCCTAACTTGATTCTACCATAAGGGCTTCTTTTTAGGTTTCTTTTGAGTTTATCGATGTTGACTTATAAAGGGATTATTCGAAGATGTGCAAATATGTGCAGCTAAAACTTGTTTCCTTACAAAGACAGCACTTGGGGCAATTGTTTAAGCACAAATTTAAAGCGGAACTCCGTGGAAATTTTTTTTTAAAGCATTCCTTAAATCTAACTACAGGCAAAACTGCGATTATCTGGCTCTATAAACACTTTTGGATATATCTTAAGTAAAAATAGAATAATGTATTTATATTATATGGCTAATTAAAGTACTAAGCACATGGTAACATCTCCATATCAAAAAAATACCTTCGGAACGACCACACTTGCTCACAACGAGCTCACTCAAAATAAAGAATAATATTAACTTCAAGCGAATTAACGGACGGAAACGGAAAGGCCAGATAAAACGGTTTTTTTGAGCGGTCTCGTGTATTTAAAAAAAAATCTATTACATTTTCGTATCTACTGAATAGTTTTATGATAATTTTGCACACAAAATTGATGTATTTTGATGATTTATTTTTTTACTTTTGTCGTCGCAAATAGATCTTTTTGCCGTGTGTGCATCGTCCTGAATTGTAAACAAATTTAAGCATGTTCATAAGTGGCGTGATTGAGACATCCCCCAGTTTATTAAAAATGTAGTCTTCTACTTTCCTATAGTTATAGAGCTACAATCAGGTCCGGCAGATAATGCCACTCGAGATTTTTTTAAAAAAATGTGGAGTTCTCCAAATAATCTGCTACAATTTATCAATTTCACTCCTCTGACTGCAGACTAAAATGTTCGTTTATGATTTCGTTATGTCATTTTTAGGAGTATGAGATTTTTCGTTTCGCTTCATCAGTGTACAAGGCTTTATCTGTAATTTGTATAAATATTTTTCCGCTGTGTTATCATAAGAACTTCCAAAACAAATGTGTAGCTGCTTTTTTCTTTTCAAATTTCAAATACATAGTTACAATAAAAAAAAAATGATGGTAAATGTTGGATACAAATACTAAACTAAGGGATTTTTTATTTTTTTTTTCTAAAAATCTCACCACACACTCTGCAGTTATCTTATTTAAATATCTCTTAAGACTGTATACAGATTCTTCTCAACAGATGATAAGACGAAAAAAGTGGATCTCACAGTTCTATCTGTCTGTCCCTCTATTTGGCTATACAGCCTAAACGGATAGATCGATTTTCTTAAAACTTGCAACATAGTGGTTCTTGGTGATTTGTCCACGTTTTTTCCATCTTTTTTTTTCTTAGAACCAAATATAACGGTACCTATCATACAAATTTTCATAGAAGTTTTACAAAATCTTATTTTTCTCAAAAACGGCTTTCTTAAAATAATTATGTAAATAGTTTTTTTTTAGTAAAAGCTGCCTTTGGACAAGAAATTACTTTTCGAGGAATGTTTGTTAATGGTACCTCCCAAAGAACCTTTTTTACTTGCGATATAGGACCTATAAGGCAAGTTTTGGATTCGTGCAAAAAAAATTAGATAACAATCAAACATGACGACGATAGAGAAGTGGGTGGCACAATAGTGTTGTCTGTTTGTTCCAGGGACGTGCCGTGGTGATTTCAGTTAGCTTATTTTGCAATGAAAACATATTTTTCGAAGCTTTGCACACAGTACCAGCATTCCAAAGCGAGTCTGTTTTCGGACACTTGGTCGCTGCAAGAAACCAGCAGATACTTCAAACAACAATTCTAAGCGGTTACAAAACTTTCTCACTATTAGTTTATTAAAAAAGTAATCAAAGTCAGCAAAAGTACATAACAGAGCAAAAGTGCCAATGAGAATAGGTTACCACGAAGCCAATGCATCAACTCATAGTTTGGTTTCGTAAAAAAATGAAGGTTCTTAGAACTGCAATTCAATTATTAGCGGAGGAGGACTTTTTTTCATTTAATAAAATTAAACAAAAAAAATAATGTTTGAAATTATTCTAAACCTCTTTAATAATTGTTTTCTCAGTTGTATTTTGTTTTATATAATTCTAAACGTTTTGGGCCAGTAAATAATTCTACGTGTTAAATTTAATCACTTGAAATATTATGACTATTAATTTTCAAAAATGCTGGCTACTTTAATTTATTGAAAAAGAAAACTTAAACTTACATTCATCTGTGAAGGTGTTAACTAAGCTATAATATTCCTTGAAATAGGCATCAAATTTATTGAAACAAAAAAATCAAAAGTGTTTAAAGTCTAAATAAATTTCAATATATTTTTAAAGCAATTTTGATATTTTTCACTTTATTTGCTATTTTGGTTTTTTTATAATTCTAAAAACAAAATGTGTTTTTCAAGAATAGGCTAGGTCAACATTTTGAAGTTGTTTTTTTGAAAAAAAAATTCATGCTGGCCTGCTAACTTCACAGTGAAATTAGCAGGTCTCATGGTGTATCTCAGAAACCAAGCATGCTAGGAACTTGCAATGAGGCTCCAAATTTTTAGTTTTTTTGCATTTCAACGATAGGCTATGTTCAAAATTTGAAGTCCACAATTTAAAAATTTCCCAAATTTGAATTCAATATGAAATAAGTAGGTCACATCGTGTATATCTCGAACCAAGCATGCTAGGAACTTGCAATAAGGCTCCAAATTTGCAGTTTTTTTGGGCTCTGGACCTTTGGCACCTCATATGAGGGAAATTTGATAAAAAAGATGTCATCTAATTGGTTAGTAATTGGTCAGAAAAGGTCAAGTAGTGCCAGAAATTGGTCAGCCCTAGATAACTTGTAATAAAAGCTTAAACTTTTTCAAGGTCGCTCAAGGTCACGCACGATTTTTGGCACCTCATATATGGGAAAGTGCAAAAAATGTATACCATCCGAAAGATTTCTTGATCGTGATAAAAGGTCAACTATTTTCAGTAATTGGTGAGCCATAGAATTTTTGTATGAATATTTAATGAATTTAAGAAAAAACTTCAAGGTCAAAACGATTTTTGGCACCTCATTTTAGGTAAATTTGCAAAAAATGTATACCATCTGAAAGATCTCTAGATCTATGTATATAAAACGTCAGCTAGTTTCAGTAATTGGTCAGGTATAGTTTTTTTTAATGAATTTTTAAAAATTTCAAGGCCGTGAGAACTATATAAAAGGTCAGCTAGTTTTAGTTATTGGTCAGCCATTGGTTTTTTTAAATGAATTTTTAAATTATTGTTCAAGGTCACGCACGATTTTTGGCACCTTATTTATCGGGAATTTACAAAAATGAGTCTGGAACTAGACAAAGCAAGAATTTTTTTTATTAATTTTCATACATTTTTTTGGTGGAGAGTCTGATGGAATAGGGTCTGACAAAAGAGGTTCTAGAGGTGGAAATGGACAAATGAACAATATTTTTTTGTTGTTTTTGTTTAGTTTTATTTGCACAATATAGCCATTCAAAATTTCATAAATACATAATATTACATTTAGGTATCCCCTTGGTATCCGCGAGGTATCCGCGTGGTTTCCGCAAGGTATCCTCGAGGTATCCGCGAGTTATCCGCTTGGTATCCAGGTGTCCGCGAGGTATCCGCAAGGTATCCGCGAGGTATCCGCGTGGCATCCGCGAGGCATCCGCGAGGCATCCGCGAGTTATCCGCTTGGTATCCAGGTGCCCGCTAGGTGTCCGCAAGTAATCCGTGAGGTATCCACGTGGTATCCGCGAGGTATCCACGAGCTACCCGCAAGGTATCCGCGAGTTTTCCGCTTGGTATCTAGGTGTCCACTAGGTGTCCACAAGGTATCCGCGAGGTATCCGGGAAGTATCAGCGAGGTACCCGCAATGTATCTGCAAGGTATCCGCGAGGTATCCGAGAGGTATCCGCGAGGTATCCGTGAAGTATCCGCTAGGTATCTGCAAGGTATCCGCGAGTTATCCTCTTGGTATCCAGGTGTCCGCTCCGCTAGGTGTCCGCAATGTATCCGCTAGGTATCCGCGAAGTATCAGCGTGGTATCCGGGAGGTATCCGCAAGGTATCTGCGAGGTACCAGTGAGGTATCCGCAAGGTATCCATGAGCTATGTGCTTGGTATCCAGGTGTCTGCTAGGTGTCCGCAAGGTATCCGTGAGGTATCCGCGCAGTATCCGCAAGGTATGCATGAGTTATCCGCGATGTATCCGCAAGGTATCCTCGAGGTTACCACCAGTTATCCGCGAGGTATCCTCAAGGTATCCGCGAGTTATCCGCTTGGTATCCAGGTATCCGCAAGTAGTCCGCGAGGTATCCACGAGGTATCCGCTAGGTATCCGCAAGGTATCCACGAGGTTTCCGCGAGGTATCTGCAAGGTATCCAAGAGGTATCCGCGAGGTATCCGCGTGTTATCCTCTTGGTATCCAGGTGTCCGTTAGGTGTTCGCAAGGTATCCGCGAGGTATCCGCGCAGTATCCACGAGGTATTGGCAAGGTATCTGCAAGGTATCCGCGCAGTATCCGTGAGGTATCCGCGACGTATCCGTGTGTTATCCGCTTGGTATCCAGGTGTCCACTAGGTGTCCGAAAGGTATCCGCGGGGTATCCTTGAGGTATCCACGATGTATCCGCAAGGTATCCGCGAGTTATCCGCTTGGTATCCAGATGTCCGCAAGGTATCCGCGTAGTATCCATAAGGTATCCGTGCAGTATCCTCGAGTAATCCGCAAGGTGTCCGCACAGTATCCAGAAGGTATCCGCAAGGTATCCGCGAGTTATCCACAATGTATCTGAAAACTGCCAAACACTTATTCGCAATCCACAATATCAGGGCGCATTCCACAAATCTGCGAATGAAAAATTCGATCGCATTTAACCTCAAAGTTTTCTTAGCACCCATTTTACTGGTTTATTTTGTTTGTCGGTGACCACTCATGTGAAAGAAATGTCAAAAGTCACCACCATTCGCAATTCGCAGTTCGCTATTCTCAGCTTATATGAAAGGCACTTAAATGCCTTGTGATATGCGTCTTGATGTTGTGGTTTGCGAAATATCGTCGAATATCGTCCGCAGAATATTTCTTGTTTGTCAATTATTATAAAATATAAAAATGCTAAATCTTACATTTTAAACTAATTTAAGGCCATTTTAGGATAAGATCATTCTTTCATTTTGTCCAAAAGTTAAAACAAAACAACCATGCACTTACGAACGACCCTGTTTAGACTATTACTGCTCACTACGAAATGACGATGAATTTATGGGTGTAATTTTCTCCTCACCGATTTATTCTACAAACATATGGTCATGACGAAGTGAAAAGTTACAGTCTAAACAGGGCTATTCAGTCAACATAATTCTACTCTACGAACATAGCCATAGAGAATTCGAGATACATAAAAGTACCAATCGTAACAATGACGACACACTAAAATCCTATTCAATCGAGTTCGATACTCGAACAAACGTCAAAAGTTTATCGGCATCAGGATTCTACTTTAACTTTTATCGGCAGCGATTTTGCTGCCGATGTTGTTTTGGAATTCATATAAAATTTCACTGTGCTGCGGATAGCTTTCCCAATAAAACATGCCTCATAATAATTGTTCTCAAATTTCAGCCTCTCCGCCGACTAGTGCATTTACGTGCTAGTTTATATTTTACAGTTCGTTTTAGAATCTTTGGCATACCATGCTGCGAGTATTGGTTGAACCGTTCAACTAACGGATCTTATAGTATCATTTTCGACCTTTAATAAAAACCAAGGTCATCAGTGGGTGCGCGGATGTGTTTAACGTACGATGATAACCTAGGTCATGTTGATTTGGACCTTCAATTTTCGATATAGTTCGCACTAAATGTTGATTTCCGACCACGACTGTGCATCGCCTTGAAAATGAAACAGAATTGAGACTTTTTTAATAATCCATTGCAAGTTTTTGTAAAATAAAGTTATAATTTCTGATTGTTAGTTGAAGGCTTTACTTTTGGTTTATAAGAGGCACGAAAAACACATTTGTTAATATAGATAATCTGATTTATTTATAGTTCAGTGGAACTTGAACAATTTAATTGACAGTTGAATTCATAAAAAGGTAACATTTTCTCATTCGATGTGTGTAAGGAGCAGAAATATAAATTATTCGTTTCGGTATAAAATCAATAAAAAACAAAATATTTAAATCACCCCAAAGTAGATTATGATTATTAGATATTGCCAAAAATGATGGTGGACAAAACTTTCTCTGAGAGCGCATTAATGTTGATTACAATATACTTTTAGGCGTTGCAAAATAATTAAAAGGTAACACCACGAGCTATGTATCAAATTTTGCTACGCATATGATAAAAAGCTTTCTCACTTAAATATTGGAATAAAATAATATCGTAAAATTCAAGTAGTGTAATGCACCATGATTGAATGGTATTTATTTGGTAGTGGAAATAAAGGTTAAGTGTAAAGTGGAAAAAGTTAAATGATATTAAAAATTTACGGGCAAACAAAAGATTAGCAATTTAATAATTAACGAATTCTCAAGAACAATCCAATGGACTGGATTTATTAATACTACTGTACCCAGGGCCGTAGCCAGGATCAATCATATGGGTGATCTGACGGTTGTTTTGGGTGAGCTCACATTTTTAAAATGAAAATCATAATGATGAGTAAGCCGAACGAAACGCCAATTTGTAGGACTAAAGGCCATAAAAAGCTATTTTGAATCAATAATTCAACAAGTCCAATCCTTAATGCTAAGTCTTCTACTTGGCTGATTTATTTCAGTAGTATATAGAATTTGTATTATAAAACCTTCTTAAATCATAATGATTTTTACAAAAAATAGCTTTTATACTAAAGGTATAAGGTACCTACCTAACCTATAACAAGTATGTGTGTGTATTGTGTATTTCCCGGTAAAAGGTAGAGATTTTCATATAGTGATTCCTTGGTGCTGGTACTGAAAAGAGCGTTAAAGCACTTCGAAAAATACTGAATTGAATTATTTGAAAAATAGCAATATATTGCCCTTTTTTTCATTCGCAAACGGCAAAATCCTCAGTTTTTGAAATCTTTAATGTGGAATTATAATATTTAAAATTGATATAGTGCTATAGTTATTATGTATGTATATAGATTTTTTTGTTTAATTTTGTTTATTTATTAGTATATTATTATGCATGTGTTAGATTGCCTTTTTTACTAACCACTAACACATGCACTTATGATGAGCCTCTGATTGTAGGTTGCAGCTTGCTCTAAGCTCACTACAACAAAGAATCTGAAGTGTAAAAACAATAGTATACACAGCGTAATTTTGTTTAAATAAAGTTAAAATTTTAATATCAAAATTTAACTTTAACTATATTTAAAGGCCTTTCCGATTGATGCCACAATGAAAGTTCTTGCCTTGAATAGAAAAAAAAGTGCTTTTGGATCTGATTTCAGAATCGAAAATAAAATCGTATTTACACGGTATTAAATCGGTCATAGTATGAGAAACTTACTTTTATTTTTGTTTTGCAGTTATATATAGTAGTGGCAATGAAGGTTAGGTTAGGTAAGGAGGGGTGTGCACAGCACAGGGCTGTTGCGTACACGGGGGCCTGTCGGTCCATTGTGATCCCCTTACAATAAGAAAGCAGAGATGCTCCTAAGCTAATGATTCAGATAGACTGGCTCATTTACGAACCAGCCTGTGCTATCTATGAATTTCCTCATATTTACCATTGAGACCTGCGCTAGATCGTCCAGTTCTCCAACAAACCTGTTTCCCAAGTAGCGGAGGCGGCTTGTTTGGAGGTTTGGACAATCGCAGAGCAGGTGTTTAATGGTTTCTATTTCTTCTACATCCTGACAGCTCCTACAACAGTCGGGTGCGAGTACACCCAATCTGGTGGCCATTGTGCCAATGGCGCAGTGACCCGTTAGTACACCTATCAAGATTCTAATGTTCTTTTTACTCAGCGATAGAATATACTGAGTTTCCTTTTCATTAATTCTAGGCCATAAACTTCTAGAGATAGCGCAATCGTTCCTGGTAATCCAGGATTTATTGATTTGCTCTTTCATTATTAGGCCCATTTTCGTTTTAATTACGCTGATCGGGATGTCTAGTCCCGTGTCTAATTGGCTACTACTGTTTCCATTTGACAATGACCCCTTCCTTGCCAGTTCATCTGCTACATCATTCCCTTCTATATTGCTATGTCCAGGAACCCAGCAGAGTTTGACTCGGTTAGTGTTGCAAATTTTGTTCAGTATGCCTCGACATTTTGCCACTGTTTTGGATCTTATTGTCTCACTGGCTATTGCTTTGATCGCAGCTTGGCTGTCCACGAAAAAAGTGATCTCCGACGAGATCAGTTTTTTCTTGTGTACCAATTCTGCCGCTTTATGAATAGCATAGATCTCAGCATGAAAGACACTACACTCATCTGGGAGTTTATATGATTCCCTAATATTAAGGGCCTCACAGAACACCCCCGCACCTGTTCCTTCTTCCATTTTTGACCCGTCAGTATAGAAGGGTATACCCTGTTCACTAATTAGTGAGTTGGGTTCCCATCCATGTCTTTCGGGTATTGAAATAAAGAAGTGTTTGTTAAAATCCATTATAGGTGGAATATAATCAGTCTTCACGTCAAGTCCAGCCACTGTGTCATACCTTCGTAGGATAGACCCATGACCATAGGTGCTGTGCTTCCAAGTGCCCAGTTCTTTGAGTCGAAATGCGCTTTTGGCTGCTGTGCATCTAGTGTACTCGTCTAGGGCTGGAAGATTTAAAATAATTTCCAATCCTGCCTGTGGTGTAGACCTCTGTGCCCCCGTTATTCCTATACAGGCTAGTCTCTGTACCTTATTCAGGTTTTTGAGATAACTTACCTTATCAACAGCCTTCCACCACACTATAGAACCATAGGTAAGTATGGGGCGAACTATCGTCATGTACATCCACTGGATAACTTGCGGTCGCATACCCCAACGTGTACCAAAGGTCTTTTTGCATGTGTAGAAAGCGCATAGTGCTTTTTTCATTCTTTCCTCTGTGTTACGTTTCCATGTTAGCTTGGAATCAAGGATAACTCCAAGATATTTAGCTTCCTTGGAGAGTTTCAGAGGAATGTCATTTAGTCTGGGAGGAGTAAAATCCCCTAATTTATTTTTATTCGTGAACAGAACTAGTTCGGTTTTTGTAGGGTTAACCCCAAGACCGTTTTGTGCTGCCCAAGAAGATAGTTCTTTAAGTGCGGATTCCATAATATCTTTGATGGTGGTAAGATACTTACCCGATATCAAAATTACTATGTCGTCTGCATAGGCCACAATTTTAATGCCCTGATTCCTAAATCTTGTAAGAATTTTATTTACAACTAGGATCCAAAGGAGAGGCGAAATTACCCCTCCTTGTGGCGTGCCTCTTGTAACTGTTTTCTCAACAATAGTATCCCCAAGTCGCGAGTTTATGATTCTGCCATTGAGCATGGTATAAATCCAGTCTACAATGGCAGGCTCAACTCTAACCTCTTCCAGAGCAGATTTAATGGATTCCGTTTTTACGTTGTTAAACGCTCCCTCAATGTCCAAAAATGCTGCCAGGGTATGCTCTTTGTGCTCGAGACTTTTCTCAATTTGTGAAACGACTTCATGCAAAGCAGTCTCCCATGACTTACCTTTAAGGTAAGCGTGTTGGTAGTTGCACAAAATGTTTGGGTTGAGAAGGTCTCTAACATGCAGATCAATAATTCTCTCCAGTGTCTTGAGGAGGAACGAAGAGAGACTTATTGGTCTGTAATCTTTTGCAGTCGAGTGTGTCGGTTTCCCAGCTTTTGGAATAAAGACAACTTTAACCTTTCTCCAGCTGGTAGGGACGTATCTAAGTTTAACACAACTTTTGAAGATTACCCTAAGCCATGGGGTGATTATCTGTAGAGCATGTTGAAGAAATGCTGGAATTATCTCGTCTGGTCCAGCTGATTTAAAGGGTTTGAACGAGTTTATTGCCCACATAATCTTCTGCTCTGTGATAACCTGATCCAATTCTGGTGCTGGTTGTAGAGCTTCTAAGGGGTCTGGTTGTTTATAACCTGAGTCCTCAGGGCTCTTACAGTCAGGAAAATGCGTTTCCATAAAAATTTCAAGTGTTTCTTGGCTCGAGTTCGACCACGATCCATCGGGATGTTTAATATATCCCGGAATCGTGGGATTATGGGCAAGGACCTTTCGACGTCTCGCTGCCTCACTTGTATTCTCAATGGATTCACAGTGTCTAGCCCATGAATCCTTTTTGGCTCTTCTTAACTCCTTGGTGTATGAGTTAAGTTCAACTCTATAAGAATTCCAGTCTATATCTAATTTACTCAGTTTGGCTTTATTGAAAAGTTTTCTGACCCCTGTTCTTCGTTTCTTAAGTTCACTGTTCCACCATGGTGGGCTAGTGGGTTTAATGTTACGAGATATAGGGCATTGTCTTTCGAAAGCCGTTCTCATTTCACTAGTAAGGTTTTGAACAACAGTATCTATGGTTGAGGTTGCCGAAAGCGTTTCTTCCTCTGGTGGGTCGATACGATCGTTCAACCATTTTGTGTACTCTGTCCAATTTGTTCTAGTTGGGTTTCTAAAGGTCCTAATCTCATTTTTGTTCCTGTCTAGAGTAAAGAGTATCCTAAAGTGATCTGAGAAAGATTCCTCAGGTGAGACTCTCCAATTCCCTACAGAAATTTTATCATTATTGCTCATAAGAGTGAGATCTAGAATCTCTTCCCTGTTTTTGTTCCTAAATGTTGGGTGATTACCCTTATTACATAACATAAGGTTTGAACAGAGAATGTATTCAAAAATTGACTCACCTCTTTTATTGACATCCTTACATCCCCATTGAGTGTGGTGGGCGTTGGCATCGCATCCCAACACCAAAGGTGTCCCTCTTGCTGTGGTGTATCCCACAAGATCGCGGACTGTCCTTGATGTTTGGTTTTCCTCTTCGTACGGCATGTACGTTGATGCCAAGACGAAGTTACCTTCCTTGGACTCAACGCTGATTGCCACGTTGTCCTTGTTGCTGTACCTAGAAAAAAGAAAGTATTAATTGACTTTTTCGCTAGAATACAACTTCTTATTTCACCTTCTGACGTGGAGTGGCAATGAAACAAAGTTGATTTATTCTTAACGTTTCGACAGGGGTTGCTGTCCTCTTCAGGGGATCTTTATTAAACATTGTAAAACAGCAAAAGTAAGAAGATATATGCACAAATAAAATATTTAAAACAACAAAAAAACAAGTGTGAAGCTGAATGACTTACATTATATAAATCAAAATATAATTTACTAAACAAAATTAAGTAACTTAAAAAACAAAAAAAACATTACAAAACTTTGCTTATAGACGGAGAGCAAGCGACCGATTTACTCACCTCATTTTAGCAAGGCTAAAACTTTGGTCAAAGAAAGATTGAGGCCCAACAGTTATAAAAATGCCCGTCTTACACTCCGGTACCCTCCATGAGGCCTTAAGTTTAAGGCTTGAAGTTGTAAAAAAAGGTGCCCATTCACCTCATTTTAGCAAGGCTCATCTTTTATATATCGTTCATTGATTCAATATATACACGAAAATAACAATGTAAGACGTTTTAGCCCTCCATGACATGCTGTAAGACGCTCGTGCATATGTAAAAAAAATGACCCCATTCACCTCATTTTAGCAAGGCTGGTATTTACACATAATTAAGATGACATAAAAACAAACACACATTTCAAGTGTAAGACGTTTTTTCAGTCAATAACCCTCCGTAAGACGCTCAAAACTAAATTTCGTTTAAGTCAAGATAGCCCTGTAAAAATAGATTTTGTCAAGGAACAAATTTGTAACAGGCCGATTTTTGGTATACACGTTGGGATTGGCGTTACTTATAACCTGTCAAAAGTCCTCAAACATCTAATGCCCGCTATTCCCGTTAGGGGGGTCAAAGGTCACGAAAATGGGTTTTTGCTATATATATCGAAAACGGTAAGTTTTAGAAGAAAAAATTGTTCTACAAAGATTTAGCTGAAGTGATTTCCAACAAAAAACATATTAACCAAATTGTTCTTAGCATTAACCGTTACAAAGTTACAATACTTCAAAGATTCACAGTATTCCAAAAGCATGCTTTTTCTTCCACACCACCAGAATGGTCGAGCGTTTTGTGCGTTTTTTTTTTATTGTGGTATCCCCAGGAGGCCTATTCCACGATGTTTGCTTAGTGAAGGTGTGTATTAAAATTCGTTTTTCATTAAAAAAATTTGAACTAAATTTATTTAATCGTCATTCAATATTTGGTGATCCATGTTTCCTGTTGCATTGAATGTATTTGTTCCATGTCATCATTCAATTCTTCTTCTTGTACATCAATTTTGATAGAGTTTGTACATGACTGTCGATGACATTGACCACAATCAAGAGAGCAATGTAGTTATGCTTTTCGACAAGCACAACTTTTACGGCAGTTACAAATTATTGTACAAAGGAGTTCATCTGGAGCTGGTTGAAGCAAAGTTGTTATAGGGTCCAAAATATTATTTGTTAATGTCCAACCCCAGTCTTCTGGCTTCATACCTTTGTGCCCAAGCCAAGTTTGAACTTGAAGGTATACCGTATATATAAATGTTATTTAGCAGCACCAAAAGTTGGAGGAAGGGAAGATAATTGCACAGCTTTATTTAGCATTGTCAATCTGATAAATGTTGAATACCTTAGAGTATCGATGGAATCCACTTCTGCTGGTGCTTTGTAAAATGCAAGGAGTAGGTATATTTAAGCCGTTTTCGGAAATAATATTTTGAGAACATTTTGGGTATATAAGTAAGTTTTGCGACGAATATACCTTTGTTTCAGTTAAATCATTGCCAGGTTTTTTTAAATAAATTTTCTTGTCAGGAAGAGCTCTTGCTATCAGTATTGCCAGCAAGTCAACATCTTCGCCAACAACAATAGCAGTGCGCGTTTTGGGTTGCTCTTTAGCTGTTTCGATAATCAAAACATCGGCATCGTCCAGCCTCGTAGAAATATTCGTTGCCTCAAATTTCTCCGAAATCATAGCAATTAAACTACTTTTGTTGCTTGCATTCACAAGAAATTGTTGTTGAGAAGATGGAACCATCATTGATGCATCAAATAAAATATCCACTGATAATGGAGCTGATCTACAGCGACGACGCTAACTAATGTAGCTAATGCAAACCGGCTCCAAGTAACACGATGCAGCAAAAATCCTCCATCTATGATGTATGTATATCACATTGTTATAATCAATGTCATATTCAACTGGCTGTAAAAAATCATACAATGCAGATTTTTTATATTATTTTAAAGAAAAATTAATCTAAAAATACACATTCATTAATCAAACGTTGTGGAAAAGGCCTCCTGGGGATACCACAATAAAAAAAACGCACAAAGCGCTCGACCATTCTGGTGGTGTGGAAGAAAAAGCATGCTTTTGGAATACTGTGAATCTTTGAAGTACTGTAACTTTGTAACGGTTAATGCTAAGAACAATTTGGTTAATATGTTTTTTGTTGGAAATTACTTCAGCTAAATCTTTGTAGAACAATTTTTTCTTCTAAAACTTACCGTTTTCGATGTATATAGCAAAAACCCATTTTCGTGACCTTTGACCCCCCTAACGGTGCTAGCGGGCATTAGATGTTTGAGGACTTTTGACAGGTTATAAGTAACGCCAATCCCAACGTGTATACCAAAAATCGGCCTGTTACAAATTTGTTCCTTGACAAAATCTATTTTTACAGGGCTATCTTGACTTAAACGAAATTTAGTTTTGAGCGTCTTACGGAGGGTTATTGACCGAAAAAACGTCTTACACTTGAAATGTGTGTTTGTTTTTATGTCATCTTAATTATGTGTAAATACCAGCCTTGCTAAAATGAGGTGAATGGGGTCATTTTTTTTACATGTGCACGAGCGTCTTACAGCATGTCATGGAGGGCTAAGACGTCTTACATTGTTATTTTCGTGTATATATTGAATCAATGAACGATATATTAAAAGATGAGCCTTGCTAAAATGAGGTGAATGGGCACCTTTTTTTTACAACTTCAAGCCTTAAACTTAAGGCCTCATGGAGGGTACCGGAGTGTAAGACGGGCATTTTTATAACTGTTGGGCCTCAATCTTTCTTTGACCAAAGTTTTAGCCTTGCTAAAATGAGGTGAGTAAATCGGTCGCTAGCTCTTGGTCTATTAAGTTAATATATTTTAAATATCATGTAATTTGGTAAAAAAAAGATACATATTTAAAATGAAACATCTATTTTGTTTTTTAACATATTTTTTATTTGAATTTTACTTTTAAAAGAAAAGTGTTAAATGGACGGCATATACCCAGTGTGTGATAACTTAATTATATATAAAATTATAGCTTATCAATCAGGCATTACAGTGGTGTAAAGAAAAATATAGGTCATCACTGATTTTTTCGAGATATTGACTTTCGATAGTAATTCAAAAAATATTTTTTAAAAAAGTTTTTGGCTCGTTTATTTAAAATATATAAGGTGTAGAAAAAAATGTTTAACATAATTTAAAAGATATTTTTATGATCTTTATATAATCCTACTTGCCATACTTTAGGATTTATAAGTAATTGTTTGCAAAAAAGCCAGATTTTTTAATTTGCAAAGGTCAACTTCAAGCTCAATTATCTAAAAATCTCCTGAGCTGAATTTGAAAATATTTGGCAGATAGATTGGGTAAACGTTAGCTTTCATTTGGTACTAGTCCCATTAATGTACGCCCTAGGCCCAAGCTCCATAAGAGGGTCATCTCCTTTCAGATAAGATTAAATAAAATTGCATATCAAAATTTTCAAAAATAAGTTTTTGAATTTTAAAACAATGATTGAACTTTTTTTTGGAAAATTTGATTTCTCAAAAACGGGTTGACAATTAAAAAAAAACGTGGTTTGATAGATCGTGTATGACAGCAAAAAATACAATGAAGACTTCGCGATGCAGTCTTATACAGGGTGATTGGTATAAGGTGCACCAGAAAGCTAGAGCGAGTTGGTTGGGTTAAGCAAGAAAAAAATCGTATAGGAAAGGGGGTCTTTTTCACCCCGTTTAGGTAGGAGGTGCAATTTTCTAAGAAATGTACTTAAAACAGAAAAGAAAATATTTAAAAACAATGGTACAATTTAGAATACCATGCTATACCTTTTTGGAAAAGCCAGAAATCTCTTCTTTGATTTTCATTATTAACTAAGTTGTGTTAATGAATAGTTTTTGAAAAATAAATTTTCAAGCTCGAAATTTTGAAAAAAAAACTTCCCAATTGATTTTTTTTTCAAAATTTTATGTAATAAAGTATAATTTGTATTTTCAGAATTCAATGCTCTTATTAATTTTCAATAAAAAACAGAAAACCGGATGCTAAAATGTATCTTAGATTTCAACTATCGGAGGTTTAAAGAGCTCTGTAAGGAAAACAAGAGAGAAAGCTTTTTCCAAAAACCCCAAACTTAAAAAAGTGTACGCGCGATTATTGGAAGACGTTAAAAAAACTAAAAAAATTTTCCGATTCATAAAAAAGAAAGTAAGATGGATCCAGAGAATTATAGAGGTATTTCCTTATACCACATAATATAATAATCGAGAGAGCATGATTTATTGCATTTGTTTAATTAATTTCGAGTTTTCGTTGTGTGGACTAAACGGGAGTTATTCCAGTACATTCGATTCAGTTCATGGGTCTTCTCCGCTGTTTGGTGCTGGTCAGAAATGGTTCAGCAGGTAATTTAGAGGTATTTTTTTTTATTTTTTGATCAATTTATAATTTAAATAATTTGGTATAAAAATAACCGCAAATGTATTCGAAGTTAAGAATAACCTAAGTAATCCTTTGGATGTACCCTAGATATTCAAAATTTTTTGTATTTATACATAATTTTTATCAAAATTTCAGTCTTCATTAAAAAGATAAAAATCAAATAAAGGTACTACACAAATGCAAACAACCATTATAATTATTAAATTTAAACTAGTAGACTTTAACAAAACAGCATTCTAAATTCCTTTATTTATTAATTATTGATTGACCTCAGATTTTTGGAAATTTTGGAATGTATTTTGCAATAATTTTTAATAGAGATTTGTATTTTAAAATATCCAATAGACTGCTCTTTTTGTTGGAAAGTAAAATAAATACAAATATTTCGTTATTTTTATTTTCAAACACAAAATAACCCAAATATTATGGTTTTTACTTTATTTATAAGGGAAAAAAGGTTCTGAAAACATATTCCTCCTGTGGGAATGTATACAATTTTAAAAATTGAATAATAATTGAGTGTAAGGAAAATATGTTTGTTGAATAATTGCTTTTTGACTTTGTTACGTATTGTATTGTCGTTCTGAATAAAAACCAGAATACAAATGGGTTAAACAGCAGTTGGCACGTTTGTCTCAATTTCAACAATTTATTTTCCAGGAATTACAGAAAAACTGGAAAAATAATATTCTCTGGTTGAACCACTTTAATATTGAACGTTTGTTTTATTAATTTGTATTTCCTTGTACATACATGTAAATAAATAAACAAAACATACTTGAAAGGAAAGGTATAACAACTGAAGGCAAATAGTTTTTGTATTTTCGAAAAAAAAAGTTTTTTAGATAAATTACAACATACCGCACATACATACCTATGTAGATAATGTACGTGCTTAATGCATAAAGAAAATTCAAATTGAACTCTTTTTTGTTGAAGAAAGATTCTAGGTAGGTATTGCCTCTGGAAAATTAGACAGCAAAAACGGCCAAACATATCTAGATAAATTTGAATGTTATAAGCACTTTTAGATTGTTCCTACTTAGGGAGATGCAATCTGTTATCCGTGCTCGGTTGTTACCAATAAATTTTTGGATTTGTTAGCCTCCTCTAGTTCTTTGATTTCATTTCTAATCAAATTTTCTCCGATGCCACAAGGGGCCTTGCCTCCCCTCCCCCCCCCCCTAGTCAGAATATACTTCATACATCAGGCAATTTACCTTCTTTTGAAAGAATTTCAATGCAAGATTTCTGTACCAAAACTATTGCTTGAATGAATTTGCTCCCGCCCTTATCAAATTCTGCGTACGCCCTTGGGTTCAGACCTCATTAAGGAAGTCACTACCCCCATTTTCACTACAAAATCTGCCTCTTCATTTCTCCGGACATTAACGTGATCAGTAGCCAATGAAGTGGGACATTGTTGTTCTTGCTAATGACATTCAGCCTGTTAACACACTCCCACACAACTTCACAACCTAAGAGCTGATGGCATAAAGGGCTCAGGGTTTAGAGGCGGCTTGACTATCTGACATAATGGAAATGTTTTGATTGTGGTCTTGTGGAAGTTCTTTATGATTTGCGCATCTCGCTATGGCTTGAATTTTGCCCTGAATCGTGCGTATGCTTGAAGACTGTCCCATCGGTATGGAAAGTTAAGTTCTAGGCCCAAAGATTCCAGCCCCAGCCCCTTCAGTCTTATCTATCAATCAGGGTAACACTTAATGGCTTTTGCTTCGATAGTGCGAGGATAATATTTCGCCTACCCAATCCTTTTGAATACTTAGCTCCATTTGAAAGTTTGTCTCGAAGATGTATTTTTTAATCACGCCATCACTTGGAATGCTTAAATTTCTACCTTAGGATCCGCTATAAACTCAGCGAATGATACCATTGTTGAGATCAAACGAAGAATTACTCTTGCCAATCGCTGTTTCTTTGGGCTAAGAAGGCAATTGAGAAGCAAAGCCCTCTCTCGAGCAACTAAACTGTCCCTGTATAAGACGCTTATCATCCCGGTCCTGATGTATGGTGCAGAGGCTGTTTTGAGAGGAAAATTCTCGGGGTGATTTTTGGTCCCGTCTGCATAGATGGGGAATGGAAAAGAAGCTACAACAACGGACTGTGCGGGGTACGGGCTGGTACAGCGACACCGACCTAGCCACAAAAGTGGAAAGCCAACGATTGAGATGGCTGGGTCACCTAGAGCGAATGGACACTAATGCTCCGGCCCGGAAAGTCTTTGAATCCAACTCCGTGGGACAACGCAGTAGAGGTGGACAGCGTAAAAGGTGGCGCACACAAATGGAAGAGGACCTCAATCAACTGCAAATCTTCAGGGCTTTTGAGGCTTTCCCGTCAGTTATTTCTATGTATTTTTATCCATACGAGTTTACTGTAGTGAGATTCCAAAATATTTAACCTCACTTGTAGTTTGGATAACTTAGTTCCTAACCGTCTTTTCTAAGTTAATGGTATTGACGTCGTCTTAGCACAATTAATAGATAATCCCACAGGTATGGACCATTTCTTGTAATAGTCTCCAATAGCAAGCTTGAAAGTACCCCTCCTTGTGAAAAACTTCTTGTTAAGATTTACCGTTGTCCTGCAGAGGTTTCTATTGATCTGCCAACCCTGTAAGTATGTTGGGAGGCATTGCGAGGCCTATCTTAAAATAGTTCCAATCTTATGAAGTCGTCGACTATTTTTTCCAAGGCTATCAGTACAAAGGATGTCCTGAAAGACTTTGAATGGGTTGTAATTTTCTCCCCTACTTAACGAATACAGAATAGTTTGGCTCTCCTCAATAGGCTTGGTAGTAGTATGCAAATTTTATAAAGGCCAAAACTTCTCAACCCTGCCTGTTTGGAGCAGCGAATGATGTCGATATCATCGCTATATACTCTAGAAAATGGGCAAATCTGTTGAAAATTGTGCCTTCGGAGTTAACGCCTGCCGAAACCCTGTGCATGTTTTCAATAATTCAAAAGAGTTTTTAATGGACATTGCATAACATATTTTCTAATGTCACGTGACACAAGTGGATCAGTTTTTCTGGAATCCCAGGTTCATATATCCACCATATAGAGCTTCTCACGATAAATACTATCATAGAAGTCGATGAAAAGATGTCGCGTCTTGACTTTTTTCGATGAAACTTGATAATAGTGTTGCTAAAAGGCTTGAGACGTTCACACAGTACGTTTGATAGAATTGTGTATGCGACCGACGGTTATTAGGGATATGGCTTGATAGTTCTTGCAGGGCATAGGATCACCTTTTTTTGAAGACGGGACATATGGAGCTGATAGACCAGTCATCGGGTATGCTTCCTTCCATCCAAATTTGGCTGATAAGTTAATGCATACACCCTTGCTACACATCTCCGCCGTACTTGGCTTGAAGAGCTCCGCTGGTAAACCATCAGATCCGACAGCCTTGTTGTTCTTGATCTTTTTTATACTGGTTGGTGGTACTGGGTCTTCATTGATTAGAATCGGGTTCCGTTCTTGTTCTATTTCTCGGTCTTCCTGACGCCCATTAAGCTATTGCTGAAAATGCTACTTGAAAACATGTACTATTCAATGTGCTTCGGTGATTAAGATAGCTTCGCTTTTTCGAAGAGTCTGTATTTTTCGTTTTTAAAACCAGATGTTTGGCTATTTTATAAAACTTCCGGGTAATGATTCGTTTATGAGACTCTTTGATCTCCGTGAGCTGGGAGGCCTCCTACGTCCTCTTTTTTCTACGCAGGGTCTACTTTTGCTCTCTTCTCCTTGCTCGATACTCCTCTCTCGCTGCTCTTTTTTTTACACTGCAGCATATTCGGATGTGAGTCTTCTGTCACCTTTTTCAGCTGAACGCATTCATCATCATGCTGCTAGTTGTTAGCGTCAGTGGCAGGTGAATTCACAGCCGAAAGCTCTTCGGTCAGATGCTCACTTTAGGTTCTGGTGACTCCATAAAAGGTATGCTAATGTGACCAACGACAAAGGAGAATGAGCAAAAATGTATGGGAGCTGGTCCATTTCTCAACACGAATGTGTCATACATCGATGAAAAGGTTACTGTAAGTACATCATTTTACTATGTGGCCGTTAAGCTCTAAACCATAGGGTTCGCGAGATATTCGGCTTCAAAGCACCGAAAAGAACAATACTGCAACTCCGCATTTTGACATTGTCTTCCTACTCAACATCAATGTGTCGTACATCGTTGGAAAGGTTATAGCATGTACTTCATTTTTGTATGTGACCGATAAGATGTAAAACATGGGGTTCGAGAGATATTAGGCAAAAACGCATTATAGAACAATAATGCAATTCCCCATTTGGAGCTGGGCTACCAAGACAACAGTAATGTGTTGTACATCAATGGAAAGGTTATTGCATGTACTTCATTTTGTTATGTAGTCGATAAACTGTAGACCATGGGGTTCAAGAGATAATTGACATAAAAATAGGCAAATAGAAAAATAATGCAATTCTGCATTGGGTGCTGGCCTACCTACTCAACACGAATGTGTCATACATGGTGGCAAAGTTTATTATGAGAACTTCATTTTAAAATATGGATGTTAAGCTTTAAACCATGGGTTTCGGGAGTTATTGAGCTAATTCTGAAGCTAGTCCAGTTAAAACTTGACCCAGTGTGTGATGATCCGGGGCGGTTTCCCTCTTAAAACTAATATCATCCATACTAAGCTGAGTAACTTTCGAAACCCATGGTTTACAGCTTGATTGCTGAAATGAAGTTCTCATAATGACCTTTACAACCATGTATGTTCGTGTTGAGTAGGGAGGCCAGCACCCAATGCAGAATTGCATTATTTTTCTATTTGCCTTTTTTGTATGCCAAATATCTCTCGAAACCTATAGTCTACAGTTTAACGACTTTATAACAAAATGAAGTACATGCAATAACCTTTTCGACGATGTACGTCACATTACTGTTTACTTGGTAGACCAGCTCCAAATGCGGAGTTGCATTATTGTTCTATAATGCGTTTTTACCAAATATCTCTCAAGCCTCATAGTCTACAGCTTAACGGTCACATACAAAAATGAAGTACATGCTATAACCTTTCCAACGATGTTGAGCAGGAAGACAATGTCCAAATTCGGAGTTGCGTTATTGTTCTTTTCGGTGCTTTGAAGCCAAATATCTCGAGAGCCCCATAATTTAGAGCTTAACGGCCATATAGTAAAATGATGTACTCACAATACCCTTTTCAAAAATGTATGACACATTCGTGTTGAGTTGGTAGACCAGCGCCCAATGCAGAACTGCATTATTTTTCTGTTCACCACCTTTGATGCCAAATATCTCTCGGACCCCTTGGTTTACAATTTAACGGCTATATAACAAAATGAAGCAAATGCAGTAACCTCCTCAATGATGTACGACACATTACTGTTGACTTGGTAGACCTGCTACCAATGCAGAATTGCCTTATTTTTCTATAATGCATTTTTGGCAAATATCTCTCGAACGACACTACTTTCAGCTTAACAGCCTTTTGAAAGAAAATAAAGTATTTGAAATAACCTTTTCATTGAAGTATGACACATTGCTGTTAATTTGGCCCCCATGGTTAAGAGCTTAATGGCCATATAATGAAATGATGTCCTACCAATAACCTTTTCAAAAATATATGATACAATTGTGTTGAGCATATGGGCCAATTAGCCCATTCTCCTTTGTTCTTAAGGGTTATTTATTTTCATTTGATAGTAGAGCTGAAATGGTCATAGTTGACGTTTACCCCGTGAAAAGTAGGTACGCGCGACGGATTGTCTTCCGTCGATTAGCGCTTCTGTGTTACTTATCGCCGTATAATCGTATGACGAGCTTCTTAAAAGCCTATTAGTCGGAGGGGAGGCCGTTATCGTTCTTTCCAGGAGGTCATAAAACTCATCCCTTAAAGAGATTTCGACTCCGCAGTGTTTGGGGTTTGGGCATATATAAGGCTTAAATATGCGGATCACCGCCAACCGATCACTTGTGCACTAACAGTCGATAACTTTGCTTCTTTAACGATTTCCCACGATGAATCCGCATCCTAACATATGTAATTTTTCATCACAGCTGTAATAAATGTCACAATCTTTTCTTTCCATCATACCTGATCCTATCCATCGCATATTGTGGATTGTGTTAATATCTGTCGTCTGTCCTATATCGCCAGAGGACAGACTATAGTTTTTGAGTTGTGTCGTGAGCGTAAAGAATTCTTATGTCCCTAGTATATACTCTCAAGTCGTTATCAGTTGACGTGCTGGATCTTGTTGCCATTTGAAAGTTATCATTATGCGAGACTCCTCGTGCTTCTCTCATGACAGCTCGCCGGATAGTCCACTGCCAGAAGCCTGCTACGTGGATATGATCACTGCCGTTGTCCCCTAAAGGCCCTAAAGGGTTCATCAGCAAACATCTCTTTTTGAGCACCCTGGCAAGTGCACCTCATCTCTAAGTATGCTAGAGTAGCTCATGCAAGATTTAAGGTCCCTGTCTTCAAGATTGTTGGTGACACCTTTGATTCTCTATGTTGAATTCGTTCACCGCACACCATCTGTCTGATATAGGCTCTTCCAAGACTTCAGCTGAATTATACAGCCAGTCATTTCCAACAGAAGATTATGGTGTTGCTATTTTTGTCTTCTTATCAGTGGCTTCCCACTTCTTCCAACCAACAACTTCTTATCCTCATTGACGAAAATGTTGGCGCCGAATGGAAAATTTTGCCAAGCAGCGTCTCATCTCGACAGGCTTCCGTTCTGGCCTTATAGCCTTTGGTTGATTGTACTAAACGCAAGAAAGGTATTGTGTGACAAAGGCATCTTATGAACTTTCATTTAGATTCCATTTGTGTTTTTTTTGTATTTTTGGAAATGATTTTTCTGAACAATTCCATTAAGTATTTTGTAATCAGTTAATTCGATCCCGCTTCATGTAAAATTTGTCATACTTGCACCCTTATTTTCCAATGAGCTCAAAGATAAAGATGTCATCACCGAAAGATAAAAGAATATAAGTTTATTAGTAGGTTGGTATATTTATGTAGGTACCTATATCTAGAATCATAAACCACACAAAACCCTAGGAATCATTTAAAAAGATACAAATAATGATAAGAAATAGGATTCTAACCATCACCATAACTATCAACGAGTTAAACCACTTAACAAATTGTTCCAAATGAACTGAAGCGATTACCATTCCGACGAAACACGCAACACAATGGATCGTTAATCACTTGTTTTATGTTTCGTTGCTCGCAGTTGCATGCTTAGTTGTTGTTGGCAAAAAGCTAATAATAATATCTACCATTAATTTAATTGGTTCATATAACCAAGACATTAGGAAAAAGTGACAAATTGTGTTGGAAAAGAGTGATGATTTTGCCAAAGGTACTTTGAAACTCAGAAAATATTTTTAATATGCATTTGTCATGGAAATCAATAATTTAGTGCGGTCAGTTGTTTATTTTTTCGGATGAACGAACTTAGAAGTTTATTTGATTGCCTTGTGGTTTGAAACAAGTAAACATTTTTATTAATTAGGATAATCAAAGTGTTTGTGGTTAACAACCGCAACTATTCATCCATTAGTTACCATTAGTCTTATGGCATCGGGTATAGATACAATCAAGAGTGGACTGGGGTCAAAGGCCTCCCAAGACTTTGAGAAAAATTTACCCTAATTAGCTATTAATTAAATCTGTGATACCGAAGAAAAATCCGATACATATATCAAAATCAAAAATCAATTTCAATTTTTTTTCCAGATTTATGGGAAGAACTAAAGACATTTGCAATTTCTTTTTGGAAGCACAATTTTAATGAGTCTTATTTCTTATTTATTATAAATCTTATTAATGAGAAATTAAATTTAGACAAAGCCAATAAACATTGAAAGTCAATGCTTTAGCAAAATTGCAAATTGGATGATTTTGCTTAATTCTTCAGATATGTTCCTCGATGAAAAATTTGATTTATACCTAATATGTACATTAAATACGAAAAAAGTTTAAAATATTTCAAAAACGAAAGAGTGTTTTCTGCTGGCTTTAAAACAACAGGATGAGAAGTTAAATCCGTGGCAGAAAGGTGTGTGTGATAGCTTCAAAACTTTAAATTATTACTAGTTGCTGGTGAATATACCATTTTGAAAGGAACAAATACGTTTGAGGTTTTTATATATATATGTTTGTTTAGGGCATAACACGTATGTAAGCATGGTAAAACCCGACAATGCTACTTAATTTATCCTTGCGTTTCTGAGAGAATGGTCTTACGAGCCAAATTTCAATATGTTTTGTATAACACAAAATTAAATCGAAAAGGATGGTTTAAAAAATGTTCAAAACATTTTAGCAAGAAAATCAAAGATTTCCAATTTGTTTAAGCCCGTATGACACTACATTTTTTCTTCAATGTATTTCGCATTTAATCTATCAAAGTGTCAGCAAAGCAAAAAAGGGATAAAAAGTGTTTTTAAGAAAGGGATAGCATTTCTATAAATTAAATTTCTCATTTACAATGTGTCCCAAAAGAAAATATACATCATAACCTAGTGTTCTCTATATCTATATTAGTAAGCATATACTCAAAATTGGCATACCAAAATTTTTTTTTTAAATATTTTAAAAATTTTATAAGTTCTTAAATTTCACACAACTTGAACATAAGAGCAAGTACGTGCGATCCAGTCGGGCATTTTATTTTTAGCAATTTATTATTAGATTACCTATGTAAAATCTTATTTTTCTCGAAAACGGTCCAACAACTATCCTTAAAATATGTAAATTCAATAAATTAGTTTTCGTACCATTTTGCAAAAAGTGGTTATTAATGGTGCATCCCAAAGAACCATTTTTTAAATTTTTGATTTTCTTCAAAACGGTACAACTGATTTCAATAATTTTTTTTATACAGAAACTTCCAAAAAATATAAATAATTTTGTGTACGAAAATTTTTGAAAAAATATTTTTTGGATTTTTAAAAAATGTTTTAAATTTTTTTTTGGAAAATCAAATATTTCGGAAACGACATCATCGATTTTTTTGAAACTCGATATTTAAGACTTTACTAAAATATTTAAAAAAAAATTTTACATTTATGAAAAAATAACGGTACCTCCCATACAAAAGTTAAAAAACCGCAAAGGAAAATATTTTTTTGTTTAAAAACGACTCCTCTACGATTTTGATTAAACTATTTTTATATACTAAAATTAGTACGATCTACTACCAGAAGTTATTTATAAAATTTTACACTTAGCAACTTTTAATAGTACCTGTCATAGAACGTATTTTTTTATTTTGAATTTTCTCGTTATTGGCTTGACTGACGAATTATTTTGTATACAAATGCCAAATAGGTTAGGTTTGGTTAATGAGCTGACAGTTGGTCTTGTTACCGTCACACTTAGATTAATGTAAATCCATTGTGGTACCCTAGGGGTTGTGAACCCCATGAAATGAAACCTATGATAAATTCCATGTTAATTCAAGCCCGTTAAGGGTGTTAAAGAGTTTCAGCAGGCTATAGCCTGTAAAGTCGGTAATGAGTGTCCGTTGGCACATAACCACCTGGGTGAGGAGAGGAAAACGCCTCTCAAAGCCGTGATCCTTCCTTTGCCCCCACTTGAGACATCCTCTCTCCATCAGGCCCGTAGGAGCAGTTGCTCCATGCAACGACTGGTAGATGAGAGTGATAGGTCAGTGGCTGGTGTATGTATCCGTTCGTTTAAGAAATGTCTGTCGTTATATTATAATCACCTGGCTGAGAAGAAAAACGCGTTTCAAAGACGTGATCCTTCTTTTGCCCCCACTTGAGAACTTATCCCTCTATCAGGCCTGTAGGAGCAGTGGCTCCATGCAACGTCTGGTAGATGGGTATGATAGGTCAGTGGTTGGTGTATGTATCCGTTCGTTGAAGAAATGTCTGTCTTTATAAATCACCTGGCTGAGAAGAAAAACGCCTTTTAAGGCGTGATCATTCAAATTTCAGATAAGATTAAAAAATATTGCATTTTCAAAAAAAAAAAGTTTTTGGATTTTAAAAAAAAGTTTCAAAATTTTTTATTGAGAATTCGATATTTCAAAAACGGATTAAAATTTTTTTTTTTAATTTTGTTTGGTGTACACATAAATATATACTTTAGATTTGCATACCAAAATTTGTTCTTCAAAATGTTTTAAGAATCTTATATTTAAAAAATTAATTTTTTAAAAACCCGCTCCAACGATTTTAAATTATTTTTCCTATACAATCATATTCAATCAAGAATTAAGATGGCATTCTTTTTTTTCCACTTCAAACTGTCAAAAGAGTTGTTTTAGCCAATTTAAATGTCGTATTTCATGCTTCTCTACATTTTTCTCTCGTCTCTCATAATTTCCATGTTTTTATATACAATTTTCTTAAACCCGCAGTGTCTTGAACATAAGAGCAAGTACGTGCGACCCAGTCATGCATTCTATTTTATATTTTAAAGGGTGTTAAAAATCGTTACGCACCAAGTTACAAATCAAATTTAATAATAGTTTTGGAAGATTATAATGTAGGTATTGAATTTTCCAAAATAAAATTTCTAATATTTCTTTAAAAACCAGTATAATACTCAAACTTTTTGTAAGCTTCTGCATAGAAAAAATATCAACACCGCTCTTACCGTTTTCGAGAAAATCAAAAGTAAAACAAAAAATAATTGTTCTATCACTCAAACGTTGTGGTCACTAAAAGTTATTTATTGACTTTATTTTAAAACTGTGGGGCCATTTATGAGAATATTTAATTGGTCACAAAATCATATTGCAGAAACGACCAATTTTTTCTAAAAAAATAAAAATTCCTGTAAAATTTAAGCTATTATTTTAGCGAAAACCCGACCTCAATACGAAACAAGTTTTATATGGGAAAACCCATGTAAAAAATGTTCAGTCAAACTCTTAATTTTAATAACATTGATACTAACCATGAACCAAGCGTCTCAGAAGCTCATGCACTGCACAAGCACATCGCACCACTGTGCACTAAAGCCAAATGATAAGCCCAATCCCAATGCACGTTTCGTTTTTTGTCAATTGCAGCAGTGAATAGCATTTTTATAAATACACACAAAATCTTGCTATTGTTCACTTGTTCAGTCGGTTTCTTTCTTTTTTTTCCTGTGTCCGATGCGTATTTGGCGTCAATTCTTTCAACTCATCCTCCCCTTGTATAACCAACGAATTGTTGGCTTACGTATAGGGAGCGGGAAACATATTTTTTTGTTCAATGACCTTGAGTGACCTTGGGAAAACTTTAAAAATTAAATATCATAAAATTATATTGATACAGTTTGGCTTTTTATAGCAATCTAATGGCGAGTAACATCTCGGATTTGAAATCTCGCGTTACGAATTCTCGACTTTAAAATATCCCGGTTATTATCATCTCGTAGTTACGAAATCCCACTTTTAACAATCCCGAAATTACAAAATCTCGTAAGCTAAAATCTTGCAGATTAAAATCCTGAAAAATTTAATAGCATTAAGGATCCATGATGGGATTGTTAAAAACGCAAAATTCTGAATCCACCCTTGAGACAGAATTCTGAACTTGAAATTGCTCAAAATTGCGAGTTTTGTTTAAAGTAAAAGTAAAGTAAAAATTGCTAAGTATCTATACAACTTGTTTTTGTATAAAAATTTACATTAATTACGTCTATACAACCTATGAATAAGAAATATTTCATCAAAAAATATTCAAAGTACAGTTATTGAAAACAAAAATAAAATATTGAAAGCAATAAAAATCAATATATGACAGGGTGTTCTAAAAACTATAGTTCAAAGTTAAATCTATTTTCGAATTAATAAAGGAAGGTCGTAAATCAATCGTTTGAACTCAGGCATATTGAAAAGACAACAAATTATTGACAAAATAGATAAAAAATAAAACAGACTCATAAAACATACCAACATTATAATGATAATAATATGCGTTATTTCTAAACATCAAATAATGTGTCTGTGAGTTTTTGATTGGGTTGTTTAAAAGTTTTAAGATGTATAATAAATCAACATTGGGTTACATATGAAATTATTTAAATGTGTTTTTAGTGAAACAAGATATACCTAATAATTTAAAATTTGAATCATTCCACAGATAACTCAATGTTTTTGCTATACTTGTTTGCTTTTTCGTTAAAAATGTAGGTTATGTAAAAAAAAAAATTCAAAATAGGAATTCCAAAAATAAACATTCTAACTAAAAAATATTCACAAACAATATGAAAAGGAAAATAAATTCCATGAAATTTTCACACTGTAGTGAATGTTCGTAGAAATGAACACATGTACATTACAGAATGAACATGAGTAATGAATCTTATATAGTCATTTACACTCCGAAGTTAATTGTTTGTCCGCCGCCAACAGAGTAACATCTCTCTTGCATTTTAATTATAAGCTCTACTCTAAGAAATAAAGAAATATTGAATTACCGTTTAAAACGTGTTTCAATTGTCACAGTGGCGACGAGTGATAAAAAAAAAAAAAAAATAACTAACTTAATACAGATCGCTGGTGTTCAGTATTTTTAAATATTGCGTTGTAAAACTACAAAAATTGCAGAATGTCTAAGAATTTTATTGGATCCGTCGAAAAATTTGATTTTCATCAAAACGATTGGAACGTGTTTAAGATTCAGCTGCAACAATTTTTTGTCGCAAACGATGTTAGTGAGGTGACAAAGAAAAAAGCTATTTTAATAAATGCTTTATCTGAAGGGACATATAAATTGCTCATTAATTTGGTGCATCCCATAAAATGCGAGGAAGCGACATATGATCAGTTAGTAGTGGCATTGAGCAAGCATTTCCAACCAACGGTATCGGGATTTGCTGAACGGTTCAAGTTTTATTCAGCGCATAAAGAACTTGGCGAAAGCATAAATCAGTGGGCAGCGAGAGTACGAGCACTTTCCGTTTGTTGCGAATTTAAAACGGAACTCGAAGTAGCGCTCAGAGACAAATTCGTGATGGGGCTAGAGCAAGGTGCAGGTAAAGACAAACTGTTTCTAGAGAATGTATCGACTTTGACATTTGAAAGAGCAGTGGAGGTGGCTAATGCGGTGGAGTGCGTGAAGCATCAATATGAGGTGAAGGTAAAGCAAGAGCCGGGAACGTCAGAGGGCATTTATAGTATTGCTCATGCGAAACATAGAAATATCAGTAATCACGCCAACAAGACGAAGGCACAGCAGAGGCAGCAGCAGCAACAAGGTAGTGGGCAAGGTAGCTACAGCAAATGTAAGGTTTGTGGTTCATCAAATCATATGGATAATGCATGTCGTTTTAAGAATTATAGATGTAAAATTTGTAAGAACCGGGGGCATCTGCAAAAAGTTTGTCCTAATAAAACTAATTCTAATCGAAATGATTTAAAATACATTAATAACTTTGATTTAACATTGTATAATTTTTTTTCCCGTTTTGATCATTATGATCCAATTAAAATCAAAGTTTGTATGAACGGTATTCCTTTAGTCATGGAAATAGATACGGGGGCATCAATATCCGCGATTTCGTTGCAAACTTATCGTGATCTATTTTTGTGTCATAAGCTCGAAAAAACAAATTCAGTTTTCAATAATTACAACGGCACATTAATTAAACCGGTGGGCGTTTGTGTTATGAATGTGTGCTATAAAAACAAATGTGAAACGGTAGATGTTGTTGTCGTAGATCATGGTGGTCCACCCTTGTTGGGCAGAAACTTTCTAAGTGCATTTAATATTCAATTCGAGAATCTTAACTATGTTGAAGGTGCTAACAAAATAGATTTATTAGAAATTTTTCGAAAATTTAGTAGTCTGTTTGATGGCCAGTTAGGTAAATTTAATAAAAGCACAGTGTCGTTGAAATTAAAAGACAATTATGTTCCAAGGTTCTTCAAGCCACGTCCGATTCCATTGGCGTTGAAAGAAAAGGTTAAGCATGAAATCGATAAGTTAGTTAAATTAGGGGTATTGGAACCGGTAGATTATAGTGAGTGGGGAACTCCCATTGTTCCTAATTTAAAAAAATCTGGTGAGGTTAGAATCTGCGGTGACTACAAGGTCACCGTCAACCCGCAATTGATGGTTCCCAAGCATCCAATGCCTAGAGCTGAGGAAATATTTGCGCAACGCCACGGAGGAGAAGAGTTTACAGTTTTAGATTTATCGACAGCATATCAACAATTAGCCTTAGATGAAAAGTCTAAAGACCTTACAACTATTTCCACTAGTCAAGGTCTTTTTCGTTATACACGAGTCGTATATGGGTTGGCCCCGGCACCAGCAGAATTTCAGAAGACTTTGGAGAAGTTGTTAACGGGAATAGACGGGGTTGCCATATTTCTGGATGACATTATTATGACGGCTAGTAACAGGAAGTTACATATTAAAAAGGTTCATCAAGTACTTTCGGTGCTACAAAATGCTGGGCTAAAATTGAATAAGGAGAAATGTCGATTTTTTGCTAAGTCAGTGACATACTTGGGACATGTTATCGATAAGGATGGTTTGCGTCCTTGTCCAGATAAATTAAAAATAATTAAAGAAATTCAAAATCCGAGCAACGTGAAAGAAGTACAGTCGTTTCTTGGAGTAGTTAACTTTTATAGGAAGTTTTTACCTAACATTACAACTCTCTGTGCTCCACTGTATGAACTTCTTAAGAAAAATGTTGGTTTTCACTGGAATAGTTTTCATTCTAAGGCAGTCGAACAAATTAAAAAGGATTTAATGTCAGACAGAGCACTAGCTCATTTTGATCCAAGTTTGTCGGTTAAATTGACAGTTGACGCAAGTCCTGTCGGGCTGGGTGCTGTTTTGTCACAAGTATACGAGAATGGTTTGGAAAGACCGGTGGAATTCGCATCTAGAAAATTAACCTTGACTGAGACGAAATACTCCCAACTGGATAGGGAGGCTATTGCAATATTATTTGGAGTGAAAAAATTTCACCAATACCTTTATGGTAGACACTTCACGTTGGTAACTGACAATAGGCCTTTGATGCATATACTAGGTGCCAAAAAAGGTATTCCCGTAATGGCTGCCAACCGTCTCCAAAGAATAGCGTTAGTTTTGGCTGGGTATACATTTGACATTGAATGTGTGAAGTCTGAAGCCAATGTGGCTGACTATTTTTCTCGTTTCCCTTGTTTGCATCATCAAGATGGTGAAGACGAACAATTGGGATCAGACAATCTCTACATTAACTATGTTAAGGAAGTAGGTAGAATGCCTGTTACTATAGAAGAGGTTGAGCGGGAAACGGAAAAAGATAGTTTGCTTGTCAAGATTCAAAACTTTTTGAAAACTGGCTGGGTACATGACGAAATTGTAGATCAAATGCGTCCCTTTTATTTAAGACGGAATGAGCTTAGTGTGGAGGCCGGGTGTTTGTTTTGGGGTTACCGAATTGTGATTCCATTTGCGTTACAAGCATCTGTTTTAAATGAGCTACACAAAACTCACATGGGTATTGGTAAAATGAAGGCGATGGCCAGAGAATATTGCTGGTGGCCAAAACTAGACTCGGACCTCGAGCAAATTGTTAAAGCTTGTGAACCTTGCTTAGCTACAAGGAATAATCCTCCAAAAGGTGCGCTATTGAATTGGGAATGGCCTGAAGAACCTTGGGCACGAATTCATATCGATTTCTTAGGTCCAATTTTCAAGAAGTGGTTTATGGTTGTAGTTGATAGTCATAGTAAGTGGGCAGAGTGTGTTGATATGGGTACTAACACTACAAGTAGGGCCACAATAGATAAGTTAAGACCCATTTTCGCACGTTTCGGTGTACCAAAAGTTTTGGTCTCCGATAACGGAACATCTTTTGTTTCACAGGAGTTCAAATTTTTTCTAAAAATGAATGGTATTAAGCACATAACTACGCCGGTGGGAAATCCCGCAACAAACGGTCAAGCCAAAAATTTTGTTAAGACGGTCAAGAACGCTTTGAAACGAGCTTTAGATAGCAATAATAACTCAATCATTAATATTCAAATGGCTCTAAATGCATTTTTACTTGACTACAGGAATACGATTCATGCAAGCACAGGTGTGTCTCCGGCAGAATTGATGATGGGTAGAAAATTAAGAACTCGTTTAGATTTATTGAATCCTAATCGAAATATTATTGTTAATGTTAATAATGTAAAGTCTCATATTGAGAAACAACAACAGAATCAAAAACGTAATTTCAAATCTAGTAACAGAAAATCTTTTGAATTAAATGAAATTGTTATGGTAAAAAATTATTCTTCACCAAATAAAATATGTTGGTCAAAAGCAAAAATTATTAAACGTTTAGGAATACAGACGTATTTAGTGCAAGTTAAAGAATCAAATAAGATTTGGAAAAGACACCTTAACCAAATGATTAAATGTAATGATAATTTGAATAGTAATTATGTTCCTGAAACTTATTTAAACGATGACATGAATGTATTTAAAAATAAAAGTAATGAAAATAATTTAGAAAATATTGTTACATTAGAGGGAGAGAAAGGCGATTTGCCAAAAAACCGAAAATCATTTTGTAATTTGCCTAATACTAGCAAATCACTAGCTCATAACTTGAACCAAGATACTGTATCAAAAAGTAGTAACAATGAAGAAAAGAATATTGAGACAGTTAATGAGGAACAGAATAATAAGACAGTTGAAAAAAATATTGTAATTTGCCCTAGACCACCTGTTATTGTTAAAACACATAATTTAAGGAAAAGAAAAAAAGATTAAAAAATAATTGTAATTGGTTACGGACCAACAATTAAAGGGGAAAGTTGTAGTGAATGTTCGTAGAAATGAACACATGTACATTACAGAATGAACATGAGTAATGAATCTTATATAGTCATTTACACTCCGAAGTTAATTGTTTGTCCGCCGCCAACAGAGTAACATCTCTCTTGCATTTTAATTATAAGCTCTACTCTAAGAAATAAAGAAATATTGAATTACCGTTTAAAACGTGTTTCAATTGTCACACACACCCTTATCTTTAAAACTCGAAAAATTATGCAAATTGTGTGTCTATATTTCTTGTGCGTGTGTCCGGAGTTAAGAAGTAAGAATCAAATCAATTCAAGCTGACGTTTCAATGGAAAAAGAAGCCATGAAATGGAACAAAAACCAAAAGGAAAAGAAATTGATGAATTAGAATTATGTCCCTATTTATTATTGAAAAAGCGAATATGGGATCCTAAGACAAATTATGTTCGCTATAAATCTTATAGTTGTTTTTTTTTTTTGTAATTTAAGTTTGATAGGGTAAGTAATTTTCAATGTCATCACCCACATATATGGCAACCTTATGACCGAAATCTGTAGAGTTTCTCACTGAATTTGTTTTGTTGTTGCGTTGGTATGGTATTCGATTTCAGAGGAAATTTCAAGTCGTAAATCGACAAGAATGGAGGGGACCTAAACGGAGGGAATATATATTTAATCAGAGCATAAATATATCGTGCCATCCAGCAGGAGCAGAGTGGCTTATCTCAATATCTAGAGTTTTTCAGAAATGCGATTAAAAGTTTTTGGGGTAAACGTGAGGAGCTTAATGTCATAGAACTATAACTATTTTTCTTCTTTCGAATGGTAAATAAGGGGCTAGTGAATATATCTACCTTTTAATATGGAATAATATCGTTGAAGGGTTTTTATTATTGAAGATGTTTGTTCAGGGCATAAGCATCATGCTTAAAACCGAAACTGCTACTAAATTCACCATTGCGTTTCTGATGGAATGGTCACACTAGGCACTTATTTAATATAACTCAGAAGCTAAGCCGAATTTGAACATTTTACACTTGAAACTTTTAATTCAAAATTAAATTTTCTATCGAAATGGATGGTGTAAAAATTTGATAAATAGATTTTTATAAACTAATTTTTTGCAGGAAAAGTTAATAAAAACAACATAAGAAATCGATTATTGGAAATTTACGACGGAATTGGATAAAAGAACGAGGTTGAAACTATTTCCATGTACGCAGGCTCTATTTTTAATCCATGCTCTAAAGAAGTAGACGAGAAATCAAAGTTGGGGTGAAATAATTTACGTCTAAGATAGGTTTTACCAAGCCTTAATGGAATTGATTAAAAAAAGTGAGACTAGGGCTAGAAAATTTGCATGTTGGCTGTGTTTTTTCCCAAGCCCTAACGAAAAAAAAAATGCACGCCTGGATCGCACGTACCTGCAAAAATATTCAAGTAATTGTAGAAAAAGTATAAAAATACGGATGGCCACGATAGCAGAAAAGTCTCGGTATCATTTCGTACTGGTATCGGAAATCGAAACGATACCGAGTTCCAAGGCATCCGAAACGATACCGAGACCTGGAATTTCGGTCCAAAAGTACGGTATTGTGAGACGATAAATAGCTCGTTCCTATAGCTCATAAGACTGAGAGTTCTTTTCGCATTCCACCCATTGTGAAACAATCCCATAAATACATATGTTAGTACATATTTTGATTTGTTTGTATTAAATCTTAAAAGCTCCAAGCCATGCGTATACAGATACTGATACCGATACTGATACCGTTCCGATACCGATACCGTTACCGTTACCGATACCGATACCGATACCGATACCGATACCGATACAGATACCGATACCGATACCGATACCGATACCGATACCGATACCGATACCGATACCGATACCGATACCGATACCGATATCGATACCGATACCGATACCGATACCGATACCAGATTTTGTTACACGAGACCCAGACCATTTTTAAATTTTCGACACTTAAGTCTTTTACGACATCTACAGGTCAAAAGCTGAAAAAATAAAAATTTTCGGCACTTCAGCCTTAAAATCTAGCAGATGACGCAATGGCACTAATAATCGTTGATTGCTCCCATTCAAAATTTTCTCCGGAATGCCAAGCTAAAATTTAGCCAGGTATTTTAGCCTAGGGATACGCAAGTTCAACTAAAAACCTTGATCTTCGTTACTTACTGTAGGTACATCATTTACACTCAAAAAAATTCTGTAGTCATATTGACAATTTTTGTTGTCAATATGAACGCAGAAGTCAACCAACAACTTTAATTGTCAATGTGACAACGTCTGAAGTAGCGATTGTAATTTCATGAAAATCAGCTTTTACTATTGTCAATATGACAATTTCCAAAAACCAGTATTTTCATTTTAAGAGAGATTGTGATTTTCATATTGACAACAAATGAATATACTGGGTTGTATTTTGTAAGCATCTATGGTTGTCGTATTAATGACCGCTGGTATTCAATATGACAACAACGGAAGAGTGGTTGTTATATTGAAAACTGCGGTTGTCATATTGAAAATCGTAGTTTTTCAATATGAATACCACAACAAACTGAATTGTTATATTGAATACTTCGATTGTCATATTGAATACCACTCACTCTGAGGTTGTCATATTGAGAATTGAAATTGTCAATATGATCACCGCAAAAACTGCAATTGTTATATTGAATATTGCGGTTGTCATTTTGAATACCGCTAACTCTGAGGTTGTCATATTGAGAATTGAAATTGTCAATATGATAACCGCAAAAACTGCTATTGTTATATTGAATATTGCGGTTGTCATATTGAATACTGCTTACTCTGAGCTTGTCATATTGAGAATTAAAATTGTCAATATGATAACCGCAAAAACTGCAAATGTTATATTGAATATTGCGGTTGTCATATTGAATACCACTAAGTCGGAGGTTGTCATATTGAGAATTGAAATTGTCAATAAGATAACCGCAAAAACTGCAATTGTTATATTGAATATTGCGGTTGTCATATTGAATACCGCTCACTCTGAGGTTGTCATATTGAGAATTGAAACTGTCAATATGATCACCGCAAAAACTGCAATTGTTGTATTGAATATTGCAGTTGTCATATTGAACATCGCAGTTGTCATAGTAATAACTACAAAAATGGGGTGGTAATATTGATAACTACGATTTTCATATTGAAAACCATGGTTGTCATATTGAAAACTATGGTATTCAATATAACAACCATGGTTTTCAATATGACAACCATGGTATTCAATATGACAACCATGGTATTCCATATGGCAACCATGGTATTCAATATGACAACCATGGTTTTCAATATGAAAACCATGGTATTCAATATAACAACCATGGTTTTCAATATGACAACCATAGTTTTCAATATAACAACCATGGTTTTCAATATGAGAACCATAGTTTTCAAATTGAAATCCACGGTTGTCATATTGACAATGACTGTTGTCATATTGATGGCCTTGGTTATCATTGTGACAACCGGGGTTATCAAAATGAAACCCAGGTTTTCGTAACAAAACCAGCAATTGCCAAATTGAAAATTGATGATAGAAGATGCAAACTAAAATTGAAACCTTCAATTTGATGACTGTGGATTTATATGGGTTTCTACTGAAAAAGAAGATTTTATATTTATTAGCAGTAGCTTAAATGGTATACTTACTGTTCACTTCAAAATTATACCGATTTTCCATTCTGAAAGATTAAAATCCTTAAAATGAATAATTTAAAGAAAAACACTGGATTTTCAATTTAATTTATAATATTTATTATTAAATATTCATTAAGAGCTTAACACACAAATACAATGTAATATTAAGTTAAAATAAAATAATTTCTTGTTAAATATTGAATTTAAAAAAAATAATTATTATAGAAAGCCAAATGGATACCTACAAACTGTTAGATTTTTAAGATGTAAAATTTATGTTAATTTTTGTCTCTGTGCTTTTTATGACATTTAATTAAAAAAGAATTTAAATAATTTTTAGTTATTATAAACAGAAATAAGATTTTTATAAATTCACATATTGTAAGTATTTATGCTTATGTATTATATTCAATAATTTATTAAACGCGTACGAAATCTAGCAATTGTAATAATTTACATTTAAGAATAAACAAATAAATAAATTAGTATTCTCGAAAACGTTAACAAATAAAAAATATATTTGTACGAGGATAAGAAGTATTTTCATTACAATTACCAATAAACAAAGGAATTCAAATTTTAATTTTATGAAAAAAGGGAAATTCATTTTTGAGATTATTATTTAAATATCTACTCAATTATTGAAAATTTCCTAGGAGACATATGATTTTTAGAAACTTCCGATTTTAAAAAGAGAATATTTTATTTTAAGATAAAAGGCCACAAAGGAATTAAAATTTTAATTTTAAGAAAAAGGGAAATTAATTATTAAGTTATTTTTTTTAAACTATCAGTGATTGAAAAGAGCCACCTATGTTTTGTATTCAAAAATGTAAAAAGGATTTTTTAAATCTTCTCCTGGGGGTCAATTCTCGATCTGTGAAACTGTGAAATGAAAACAAAGTTATCATTTCAGTTTTCACACAGTTTTACCATTTTATTATTTCACAAACACGCGCAATGCGATTCCCGAACTAGTTATGAAAAATAGCTGTCAAAGTGAGTACTAAAAAGTACTAACATGACAAATGCTACCAATTGCTCATAGAAAAAGATGATTGTGACGTCATAGAAAGACCAAGATGGTGACTTAGGTGTATCCAATGAGCACAATTTGTTTCTGTTTATCATTTTTCTTTTCACAGGTTTTCACAGAATGAAATGATTGTGATAAACGAATAATCATATGAAAAGATTTTGGCATTTGTTTTCATTTTTTCACACTTTGAGAATCGCATTTGGTGTGAAGGTGTTAGGTGTGAAGGTGTTATCATATTTATCACTTCACAGTTTCACAGATCGAGAATTGAACCCCTGGACTAACATAACGCGTATGAAATGTTGCAATTATAGTAAAGACCAAAGTAAAGGAATTAAAATTATAATTTTATGAAAAAAGGAAAATAATTTTTAAGAATATTATTTAAATACTCAATTATTGAAAATTGCCTAGGAGACATTTGATTTTTGAAACTTCCGTTTTTAAAGAGAGAATATTTTATTTTAAGATAAAAGGCCACAAAGGAATTAAAATTTCAATTTTAAGAAAAAAGGTAGGTAAATTAGTTTTTAAGATTATTATTTAAATACACAATTATTGAAAATTGCCTAGGAGACATTTGATTTATGAAACAATTCAATAAAGCGCCAAAAATTTTCGCATGCTGGCGGATATTTTATGTTAAATACAAAAAAAGATTTAAAACATACTACATATCTACCGCTCGCAGCAAGGAATTTGTTTTAAGTTTGAAGTTTTCCAATATTACAAAGCACTCCTGAGCTTCTTTTTGGGTGCAGATAAATGGTTGAATTGTTTCACCACGAAATTGGAGGAATTCTAGATCATCATTTACACTCAAAAAAATTCTGTAGTCATATTGACAATTTTTGTTGTCAATATGAACGCAGAAGTCAACCAACAACTTTAATTGTCAATGTGACAACGTCTGAAGTAGCGATTGTAATTTCATGAAAATCAGCTTTTACTATTGTCAATATGACAATTTCCAAAAACCAGTATTTTCATTTTAAGAGAGATTGTGATTTTCATATTGACAACAAATGAATATACTGGGTTGTATTTTGTAAGCATCTATGGTTGTCGTATTAATGACCGCTGGTATTCAATATGACAACAACGGAAGAGTGGTTGTTATATTGAAAACTGCGGTTGTCATATTGAAAATCGTAGTTTTTCAATATGAATACCACAACAAACTGAATTGTTATATTGAATACTTCGATTGTCATATTGAATACCACTCACTCTGAGGTTGTCATATTGAGAATTGAAATTGTCAATATGATCACCGCAAAAACTGCAATTGTTATATTGAATATTGCGGTTGTCATTTTGAATACCGCTAACTCTGAGGTTGTCATATTGAGAATTGAAATTGTCAATATGATAACCGCAAAAACTGCTATTGTTATATTGAATATTGCGGTTGTCATATTGAATACTGCTTACTCTGAGCTTGTCATATTGAGAATTAAAATTGTCAATATGATAACCGCAAAAACTGCAAATGTTATATTGAATATTGCGGTTGTCATATTGAATACCACTAAGTCGGAGGTTGTCATATTGAGAATTGAAATTGTCAATAAGATAACCGCAAAAACTGCAATTGTTATATTGAATATTGCGGTTGTCATATTGAATACCGCTCACTCTGAGGTTGTCATATTGAGAATTGAAACTGTCAATATGATCACCGCAAAAACTGCAATTGTTGTATTGAATATTGCAGTTGTCATATTGAACATCGCAGTTGTCATAGTAATAACTACAAAAATGGGGTGGTAATATTGATAACTACGATTTTCATATTGAAAACCATGGTTGTCATATTGAAAACTATGGTATTCAATATAACAACCATGGTTTTCAATATGACAACCATGGTATTCAATATGACAACCATGGTATTCCATATGGCAACCATGGTATTCAATATGACAACCATGGTTTTCAATATGAAAACCATGGTATTCAATATAACAACCATGGTTTTCAATATGACAACCATAGTTTTCAATATAACAACCATGGTTTTCAATATGAGAACCATAGTTTTCAAATTGAAATCCACGGTTGTCATATTGACAATGACTGTTGTCATATTGATGGCCTTGGTTATCATTGTGACAACCGGGGTTATCAAAATGAAACCCAGGTTTTCGTAACAAAACCAGCAATTGCCAAATTGAAAATTGATGATAGAAGATGCAAACTAAAATTGAAACCTTCAATTTGATGACTGTGGATTTATATGGGTTTCTACTGAAAAAGAAGATTTTATATTTATTAGCAGTAGCTTAAATGGTATACTTACTGTTCACTTCAAAATTATACCGATTTTCCATTCTGAAAGATTAAAATCCTTAAAATGAATAATTTAAAGAAAAACACTGGATTTTCAATTTAATTTATAATATTTATTATTAAATATTCATTAAGAGCTTAACACACAAATACAATGTAATATTAAGTTAAAATAAAATAATTTCTTGTTAAATATTGAATTTAAAAAAAATAATTATTATAGAAAGCCAAATGGATACCTACAAACTGTTAGATTTTTAAGATGTAAAATTTATGTTAATTTTTGTCTCTGTGCTTTTTATGACATTTAATTAAAAAAGAATTTAAATAATTTTTAGTTATTATAAACAGAAATAAGATTTTTATAAATTCACATATTGTAAGTATTTATGCTTATGTATTATATTCAATAATTTATTAAACGCGTACGAAATCTAGCAATTGTAATAATTTACATTTAAGAATAAACAAATAAATAAATTAGTATTCTCGAAAACGTTAACAAATAAAAAATATATTTGTACGAGGATAAGAAGTATTTTCATTACAATTACCAATAAACAAAGGAATTCAAATTTTAATTTTATGAAAAAAGGGAAATTCATTTTTGAGATTATTATTTAAATATCTACTCAATTATTGAAAATTTCCTAGGAGACATATGATTTTTAGAAACTTCCGATTTTAAAAAGAGAATATTTTATTTTAAGATAAAAGGCCACAAAGGAATTAAAATTTTAATTTTAAGAAAAAGGGAAATTAATTATTAAGTTATTTTTTTTAAACTATCAGTGATTGAAAAGAGCCACCTATGTTTTGTATTCAAAAATGTAAAAAGGATTTTTTAAATCTTCTCCTGGGGGTCAATTCTCGATCTGTGAAACTGTGAAATGAAAACAAAGTTATCATTTCAGTTTTCACACAGTTTTACCATTTTATTATTTCACAAACACGCGCAATGCGATTCCCGAACTAGTTATGAAAAATAGCTGTCAAAGTGAGTACTAAAAAGTACTAACATGACAAATGCTACCAATTGCTCATAGAAAAAGATGATTGTGACGTCATAGAAAGACCAAGATGGTGACTTAGGTGTATCCAATGAGCACAATTTGTTTCTGTTTATCATTTTTCTTTTCACAGGTTTTCACAGAATGAAATGATTGTGATAAACGAATAATCATATGAAAAGATTTTGGCATTTGTTTTCATTTTTTCACACTTTGAGAATCGCATTTGGTGTGAAGGTGTTAGGTGTGAAGGTGTTATCATATTTATCACTTCACAGTTTCACAGATCGAGAATTGAACCCCTGGACTAACATAACGCGTATGAAATGTTGCAATTATAGTAAAGACCAAAGTAAAGGAATTAAAATTATAATTTTATGAAAAAAGGAAAATAATTTTTAAGAATATTATTTAAATACTCAATTATTGAAAATTGCCTAGGAGACATTTGATTTTTGAAACTTCCGTTTTTAAAGAGAGAATATTTTATTTTAAGATAAAAGGCCACAAAGGAATTAAAATTTCAATTTTAAGAAAAAAGGTAGGTAAATTAGTTTTTAAGATTATTATTTAAATACACAATTATTGAAAATTGCCTAGGAGACATTTGATTTATGAAACAATTCAATAAAGCGCCAAAAATTTTCGCATGCTGGCGGATATTTTATGTTAAATACAAAAAAAGATTTAAAACATACTACATATCTACCGCTCGCAGCAAGGAATTTGTTTTAAGTTTGAAGTTTTCCAATATTACAAAGCACTCCTGAGCTTCTTTTTGGGTGCAGATAAATGGTTGAATTGTTTCACCACGAAATTGGAGGAATTCTAGATGTTCTTCGATGTGCTGGGTGGACGCTCCCTCAAAAATGAATGCCATCTGTGAGTCCTTAATGGTATATTTTGAACAGCATTTTTCACCGGTGTTTGTTTTTCTTGGGTGTGTTTTCGTAGGAATCAGATAGTAATGTAGGCTATTGAGGACGCAAGAAACCACTTTTTCTGAAATTATAGAAAGAAATGAAGAATATAATTTAAAAAAATTCGACGATATGGAGAAAAAAATTACTTTTTATATAAATTTAATAATACATTAAACAATAGATTTATAATGAAATTACCATTGTTAAAATCCTTGTCGTCGATGTTCTTGAGCTTATCCATGGTCTTCCTATCCTTTAAATTGCTGATAAGGAAGTCTTTCAAGGGCTTGAAGGCGCTTTGCCATAATGAAATTAGGTTGGAACTCTCTGGGTACATAGTAAAAAAGTCTTTGTCAATCTAAAAAAAATTTAAAAGAAAGAAAACAGAGAAAAGTAAAAAAACAATATTTTAGTTCCAAAATAGTGGAAAAAGATTTAAGTAACAAAATTTTGAAAATTTAGCTTTAAAAATTTTACATATAAAATAGCTTACCAGTCTGTATCCATTTGGCTTTTTATAATAAGGCCATTTTTCAAATATGGCTTTTTGATCAGTGGAGTTCGAAATATCTTGCAGTCGATATTGGCTGCATGACTGCCACACACAGTCGAAATCTTCTGCCGACAAATTGTCGAACTTCAAACTATTAACGCAAGTTTCCGCGTCTGGCTCTGGATCTGTATAAAAAAAGGTGACATTTTAATAAAATAATATAAGTATGTTTCAATTTGAGAAAACATACTGAATCTATGTTCTTCATTTAATTCTTCCGGTATGAGTTTCCTCTTCATAGCTGTCAAAGTCTTAACAGCTCTTCTTTTATTAAAGAACTTGGTATAAATTTTACCTCTTTTTCCAGATGTTCTGTAATATTCTATTTTTTCATTGGGAAAAATCTGAACTATTTCGTCTTCAAGTCTTTGGCTAGTACCCAACGACAGTGGGATGTTTTCTTCTTCGAAATATTGGGCAATGAGTTCTACTAATAAGTATCGTTGATGACTTTGAAAGGTATTGTTGTTCTGCTGGTTAAATTGTATCAGTTGTTTCCCTCGAACCTTTTTCTCAAGAATCGTGGCCAAGCTGATATAAACGTGGTCAGATGGTTCTGGTGAGAGAGACATGCTGCTACGAATAGAGGAACTTGGAGAAGAAAGATATGCTCCTGATGCAGTCAAATCATTGAATGATAATGCTGATGGAATTGCACCAAATGGTGGTGTCACGTCAATATCACACCTCCATCTTTCGACATTACGCTCAAAAACAATAAGTTCTCCGATTGGAAAATTTTTAAGAACGTCTCGTATATGATACCATTTTATTGTTTTTAAAATTTCGATATCAATTCTTCCTTCTGTTGGGATGGGATAGGAAAATTGTATATTAATTTGAGAAGTTATAATCTAAGATCCTGCCATAGAATGACCTATCCTCTTCAGGGTACAAGATAAAAAGTATACAGTCTTATGGGTAGTGTCTATGTTACCGTTAATGTCGGAAATCCGTTAATGCTGACATTAACTAGTTAATATCACCATAAACTGGTCAGATCAGTTAATGTTAAATATAATAAAGACAAGAAGCCACAAAGGAATTCACAATTAAATTTTGCGAAAAAATAGAAATTAACTTTTAAGATACTTTTTAAACGACAAAATTTCGATCCGAAATGTTCGATCAGAGACAATGTTTCCTTGTAATGTTTACTTTTTTCAAAACATTTTATTCTTATATGAAAAATTAACGCTTACCAGCACATGATGTTGATATTATAACAAATGAAGTTGACTTATTAGGCTGTTGGCACAATTTTTTCGGATTTGTTTCTGAACAAGAGAATTTTTATTTAAAAATTTTCCCCGCAACGATTTTCTATCGAAGAGAATCGGAAGAACCAGAAAGGAAAAGCATCAAACATTTGGATTAAATTATTTCCTATTACGTGACCTTTTCTTTTTCAAATATAAACTATAAGTTTGTTTATAGTATTTTTTTATTTATATTCGAATAAAAAAACTTTTGAACGACCTTTTAAAGATATTCAAACAAAAGATAAAAAACGCAAACAAACAAAGATAGATTACATTAATATTATTTAAAAACAGCTGTCTGACTTTTTTGATGCAATGTTGATTTGAAATTTCTTTGTATTACTTTTATCCAAATTTCAAGATGAAAAGCCCTTGAAACTTCTCTCTCGAAATAGTGAATATTGTCGAAATAGTGAACATGCTTGGTTTTTATTACTTCACTATATCGAGCGTCTACTGTAAATCGGAAAATTTTGTCGTTGAAGTGCATTAAAAATAACTATACAAATCAAAGCAAATATTTTCTCCGATCGAATGTTTTGGATACCTCGATAGGGCTGATTATCAATAATTGAAAAGAGCTATGTTTTGTATTGTTTTTTTTTCAAACCCCTATTTTTAACATTTTCGTTTTCAAAAGCTCATATGTATCTCAAGTTGTTGATTTTTATGAACCTATAATTTCTTAGTTTCTAGACTTTTATATTGTATTTTTTTATGTCTTAAGACATAACATCTGAGCTATGTCAAATAATTGTTGAAATCCGAAAAAACTAACCTTTAAGGACTTGCAAACCTATGCCTTTACTTATGCAGACCTTACGCAAAATGTTTGTATAAAACTCAATACTTCATATCTGGTACAATGGGATGGGTCGTACTATGGCGAAACCTTCTTCTTATATAGCATCAAAGTAATAACTAAACAAAAAATTTCTTCTATGAGCAGTACCTATAAAAAGTTTAAACAAAAAGAGAATTATGTGATTACCTTTTAAACTTGGAAAGAAGTGTTCCTTATTCCAACTTTTCAAGAGTTCCATCAAATCATTATCCGATTTATCCTCTAATTGTGATTGGGTAGGAATAGATAGTAGGTCCTGAACTTGAAGGCATTGACCATGACCACTAGTCAAAGTAATGACTTGCAGGTTTTCGTTTGTATATGGATTGTTTATTACAGTGCCAAGTTCTTGATTTTGATGTTCTTCTGTGATGATTTGTTCTCCTTATGAGGAGATTCACACTATTGGTGGTTATGTTGTTCAACAATAATTGCTTGAGCAAGTAAGACTGCGATATGTTCAATTTTCGCATACAAAATGAATAAGCTGTTTCATCACTTTCTTAGGTTGATTGCATTTAATTAAAGGATTTAAAAAACATGATAAGTATGATGACACGAACAAAAATACAGAAACATTAGTTTGGCAATATTAAAAATTAAATGAAGGATACAAATAGCTATGTATGTTGTAATTGCAATGTCTAGAAAAGCTAAGATAAAGAAATGATACTGATATCTAATTAAAAATTTTAAGTGGATTTATCAAGCAAGAAACGTTGGTAGTTTCTTTTAGCGAGGTGGTACTATATTTCAACGAAATGTAATTTATAAGCTGACGAATCAATATTTACCATTATTTACCATTTATGTCTGAAATGGTGTGATAAGTATTCCTATACATTACAGTGAAACCTCTATAAAAGCAACTGAATCCTTGGCAAATACATTATGTGTAAATCGATTTAGACAACAGAGTCAAAATATTGAATTTTGAAAAACGGCACAGGCATAAAACACTTTGGAATATAAAAGAAAAAGAAGTTGCAATGTTCAGAAAACCTAAAATAGAAAAGATGCAGGTAACTATCGAATAAAGAACGTAAAAATGGCTCTAAAAATGCGTTATCAATGAAAAAACGCTTAAACTGATAGTTAAATTGAAAACCTTCATTGTTTATATATGACTGCAAAGCAGCGATCATCATATTTACAACAGTAATTGTCAATATGATGACTGTAAAGTTTCGATATTCATATTTACAATCATAATGGTCAATGTGATGACAGCAAAAATGCGATCATCATATTGACAACCATTATTGTCAATATGATGACTGTAAAGTTGCCATACTCATATTGACAACCACAATTGTCAATGTGAAGACTGCAAAGCAGCAAGCATCATATTGACAACCATAATTATCAATATGATGACTGTAAGGGTCCGATAATCATATTGACAGCCATAGTTTTCAATGTGATGACTGAAAAGTTGCGATCGTCATATTGATTATCCTGATAGTCAATATAAACATTTTAAAGGCTTGGGTTTGGAATTTACCGTTTGTTTGGAAATTTATACGTCTTCTTTTTAATTGATATCATAGAATTTTTAAACGATTTTATTTTCCTTACTAATGCTTTTGAAGATCAAGAAACAATAATGATAGTCTATCAAATATAAGGAATTTACGACAAGAATATGAACTTTTAATTGAAAGACTCCCATAAAATATACCAAAATATATTATGTATATTCATATATATATATAAAAAACATTACTACATATATAATATCTATTAGAAACAACCGATTTTAATTACCATACTGACTGTTATTATCTCCATTAATGTTTTCCTTTGGGCCCCTTTGCCACTATTTTGTGTTTATTTAATATTTTTTCGTCTCTTATAAAATTTAATTTAAATTGAACTCTTGATCAACGCACTTCCGACTACTTTCACTTCCAAAAACTGACTGAGCTTCACATCAAATATTCTAAAATGTCTGAAGATATTATAACGTTAATTTTGTAATATTGACAACCGCGGTGTTCAATATGATAATTTTAAATAAATGATAATCATATTGACAACTAAGATTGTCAATGCGACAACTACAAAGTTGCGATCATTTTATTGACAACCATTATTTTCAATGTAACGACTGTAAAATTGCAATCATCATATTGAATATTCTGGTTGTCATTATGAACATTTTAATAGCGTGGGTTCCTTATTCTTCGCTTGTTTTGTGTCTGGAAATTTTAAATCTGGTTTTCATATTGACAATTACAATTGTCAATTTGAAGACTATAAAAATGCGATCATCATATTGACAACTATAATTTTCAATGTGATAACTGAAAAACTGTGATCATCATATTGACTATCCTGGTTGTCAATATGAAAATTTTTAGGGCTTGGGTCTAGAATTTACCGTTCGTTTATTGTCAGGAAACTTCAATTTGTCTTACACTGAAAGAAATCGATTTGAAAAAAAAAATAATTGTTTCTATTCAAAGTTACTATGTAGGTACCTGCTTTATTTTTACTTAAAATATGTGCACTAGAAGAAAAAAATTATACATAGAAAAAACCAAAGTCGAAATAACAATTAATAATGACATTACGTTGACAGGAAAGGAAAAAATATATATTTTTTATTGAAGATTGTTTGAAGATTTACTTAAGGAAATTTTACATTATCATTATAAATATGGCTAGTTTGTCAAATAAATATGGCTCAAAAATTTTATATACATAAATGTAATAGTCAAATTTATATGATCAATATGTACATATATAATATATAACACCATATGTATGAACATACATAGGTATGATTTAATGACACAGTACAAAATGAAATGAAGTTTCAAAATTTACAAAAACAAACTATGTAGGTATGTACATGTTTATTAATGTCAGATTATACAAAATGAAGTTTTATCAATTTACAATAAAAACCTAGAATTTTATTTTTGTTGATTTTTAAATTTAGGTTCTGACACATGGCTTTGAAAAATTTGGAAGATATTACCTTTAATATATTGTGTAGTGTTATTTAAAGAAATATTATCGTCAAATACATATGTATGTACATTATGTACCTATGTATGTATGTACATCACATTTTTTAAATATTTAATTTTTCGTAGCTATAATGTCATATTGTGAACAAAAATTGTCAGACAAAGCTAAGTTGATCATAGTTATATGGAATAGTCTAATACTTGTTGTCATACATACATGTATTATACAAATATTGTGTAATATTTCATAAGACTAGCTTTGGTCACATATGGTGTTTTTAGTTTTTCATGTCGAGCATGCTCTTAAAATTTTCGGAACGGAACGTGTTCTGCTCTCAAAGCTCTGTTTTTTTTTTTGGAAGCTTCTTAACTTCGTGTGCTCTATCATTTTATACTGAGCTCATATAGTGCGATCATTTTGAACTCAGAATGTATGAGTTAAAAAAAAAATAAGATTTTTAGTTTGACAGTTCATGTCCTGCTCTGAACAAAAAAATTAAAAAACCCATATGATGGTGTTCATATTTGACTGCCTCCTCCGACTTTTTTGGACTTTTCAATATTTACCTCTCGTTTTGACTAAAAAGTGGGAGCGAGATATGACTAGGCACTGAAACATCAAAAAAGTCGGAGGAAGCAGTCCAATGTAGATACCGTCTATGACACTGTCTATGTTTACTGGGTGCCGTGAAATAATGCCGAGCGAAATAAGCCCGAATTCCGAAATTCGGCTTTATTTGATTTCGCTTTGGTTAAGTGAAATAACCCCGAATTCTAACGTTCGGCCTTATTTCGCTTTGACAAAGTGAAATAAAGCCGAATGCTAACTGAGAAATAAAGCCGAACGTAACCAATTCAAAATGCGGCCTTATTTCACTTTTGCAAGTGAACAAATATTGTAGATAACTTTTTTTTAAACCTTGTTTCCTTTTTAAAAATTTTAAAAAGAAGTAACTTAAACTTTGCGGTTTAAGTTTTTTAATTTCACGTGAAATTTAAGTTACTTCTTCTTAAAACTTAAAAAACAAAAACCGCAAAGTATAAGTTAGGTACTTCTTTTTAAAATTTTTAAAAAGGAAACAAGGTTTAAAAAAAAGTTATCTACAATATTTGTTTAAATGTTTTCAAGTAGACTAGCTTAAACTTCTTTTTATACCTAGTTTCCTTTTTAAACATTTTAAAAAGAAGTTAATTAAATTAACTTCTTTTTAAAATTCTTAAAAACTAAACTACTTTCTTAAAATAATCACAAAAATGTCTATGTTTGGTGACAAATTGTGTTTCCTTTTTATGTTATGAAGTAGTTATCTAAATTTTGATCAAATTTAAGTGTAAGTTGAAAGACAATGAAATAATAAATCTTAAAGTTAGCTTTAAAAATTATATTCATACGAACTATCAAACTGAACAAAATTTAGTTATTTTTCTTTAATTTATCATATAAAGTAAATAATTACCTTACAATAAAAGGTGCAATAAACGAAATATGTATTTAATTTTGAAAAAATTCCGAGTCAAATAAATATAATTTTGTTTAAGAATTATATTTATTTGACTCGGAATTTTTTTCAAAAACACACAAAACATTTTTTTGTAAGTAATATTAACATAATAAATGGATATAATGGTGTGACAGCTTTAAGAGACTCACACCCCTAGTCATTCCCGTTTGCGTTATGCAACTTGGAATGAATGTGTGGAACCTACAATTTCCTGCCAACTCAAAATGGTTAGATTTGGCGGGACTCCATACCAAGAGCCACTATCCCTTAAACAACTATTTTACCTTTAGCTTCAATACGCTGGGGCTTGGATCCAAGCCTCAGTCCAACGAATTTACCAAATTCAGTGTTTTATCTTTATCTTAGGCGGATGAACTTTTTGAATTTTCTAATTACCCAAACACGTAAGTCCTTTTCAAAAGTGAAATAAAGCCGAATCAGCATTATTTCACTTTGTCAAAGCGAAATAAGGCCGAACGTTAAAATTCGGCGTTATTTCACTTCAGCAAAGCGAAATAAAGCCGAATTTCGGAATGCGGTGTTATTTCGCTCGGCGTTATTTCACGGCAACATTGCACTTCTTCCCCCGACTTTTTTTGACGTTTCAGCAGTGGCGTAGCTAGGATATTTGCCGCCCGGGGCAAAACAATAATTTGCCGCCCCTTCGGCCTAACAATACTTTATTAAAAAATTTTGTGATATATATTTACCTTCATATCATCGGTCTTAAAGTTGCAGAAGAAATTTGAAAATATTTTTTTATAAATGCAAGGAATTACATTCTACGAAATATTGATACACGCCACTTTGCCGCAATATCTGCTGAATAATTTTTTTTTGTTTCTGACCTACTGAGATTTAACTTTAAACCGACTGTATATAAAATAGGCACATGAGACTTGAAATTTTTTAATGTTTCCTTTCGTCCAAAAATAGTGAAGCTCATAATTGTTCATTAGGCGTGTCTCACCAAATAAAATCTCTGACAGCTCAGAGATTTTTATAGTGGGACAAAAAATCTCACCTGACCCCTGAGATTTTCTTCGGAGATTACTGAGACGAAATTTTTTGGATTTATTTCTCAACGTTCTTTCTCAGCTAAAAATGTTCATTTGACAGCCAATTTGCAATTTATCGGTGATGGGCAAATACAAAAATGATACCAAAAATACAAAATAGTAGTTAAATGTTGATAAACAGGAAAAATAAATTGATCTTAGTATTTTTCATTCATTTTATAAAGTTTTGTGCTTAACATTTAAATATTTAAAGCAAAGTTAAAATTTTTTTTTCATAATTTCAGTACGATTGAACAGGGAATCTTATTCCACCAAAACATTCCGCCTACGTCAACTTGATATTGAGCGCTCACTGGGTGAGACACACGCCTATTGTTTCGTCAGTACTCGACAGCAAAACTGAGAAATTGCATACTGTTCATATTTCTCAGATCTAATGATCATGAACCATGAGAGAGTCAAAGCCACGGCTAAGTCACTACTGAGAGTCTGACTACAGAGTTATTACTTCATTACTTCAAATTTTCTGAGAAAATTCAACCCCTCTGATCTCTAAATTGAGGGAATTAACAGACATGTACCTAAGGCTAGCCATCATTTTGTTTCAAAATTTGAAAGAATTGTTAATTTAAAAATAAACTTTTGTGTTTATTACCTACTTCTATAGTGAGCAATGGTCATGATTCTGCCGCCCCTAGTGATTTGAACACAATGAAAAATTGTACGTTCATATACCTATTCAAATGTTATAGAATTTTTAACTTAAAAAAATAATATTTTTTTGTTTATTTCCAACTTCTGTAATAAACAACGATGATGATTTTCGCCCCTCTTGATTTCAATTTAGGTAATAAAAATTGATTGAATTATTTATTAAACAAAAATTAAACTTTTGTTTATTTCCAACTTCTCATGAACAACGAGGATGATCTTACCGCCCCTACAAATTTGAATACTATAAAAATTGTATGTTTTCTGATAAAAATTTAATAAAATTTTCACAAAAAAAAACTTTTGTAATTGGCTTACAACATCCCATGAACAACGAAGATGATTTTCCGATTTGCCGCCCCTAACCACTGGCGCCCGGGGCGACCGCCCCCTTCGCCCCCCCCTAGCTACGCTAATGCGTTTCAGTACTCGTATCTCGATACCACTTCCTAGTCAAAACGAGAGGTAAATACTGAAAGGTCAAAAAAAGTCGGGGGAAGCAGTCCAATGCAAATACCGTCTATATGATAATGTAATAGCCACTTAATAGCTAGAAATTGTATCCCTACAAATACTTCTATTAAGTGTACAAAAATCAGTAAAGTTAATAGTTTTGTCTCATCATTTAAAATAGTTACACATTCTTCGTTCTTTGATTCTATTTGCGATATTGGTAATTGGCCTCCTGAAGCTCTTATCAAAGAATTTTCAATTAGAAAAAATAGACATTCAAGAAATTCACCCAAAAAAGCAACCCCAAAAAACTTAATAGGATTACCCTCTTCTATCAAAATGTAAGAGGGCTTCGTACTAAAACTGCTGACATCTATGTTAACTCCCAGGCATTTTCACATGACATCTTTATTTTGACAGAAACCTGGCTCAATTCAAGCTTTTTGGACACGGAACTTTTTGATGAAGAGTTCTTAGTTTATAGAAAAGATCGTCATGTTGATAAACCAAAAGAAGTGGGAGGTGGTGTTTTGATCGCAGTTCGAAATAAATCTATATCTTCACGTATTATATTTCCTTTTAATTTATCAATTGAACTAATTTGCATAAAGTTAGCCATACAGTCAAAATTTATTTATATATTAAATGCTTACATTCCCCCAAAAAGCGCGAATGCAGTCTATATTGAACTCTCTAAGGCTCTAGATTTTATTATTGAATTGTCTTGCTCCAATAGCACCATATTACTTCTCGGAGATTTTAATTTACCGTCAATAGAGTGGATTCCTTCTGAGGATGAATGTTTTCAAGAAGCATCTTTAACGTCTTCACAAACTGAGCTTCAGCTTTTGGATAGAATTATTGCAACTGACTTACAGCAAGTAAGCTGTATTAAAAATTCAAAGAATCGAATTCTCGATTTAGTATTTTCATCTGACGCTATTAGTACTCTTGTCCTAGAATCTAGTTCAGGAATATCTAATATAGATAGTTACCATCCTCCTTTGGATATAGTTCTTGACTTGAGCAGTCATATTATAGAAAATAGCAACGCTTATGATCGCTCATATACTTTGGACTTCAGGAAGGCAAACTTTCAGTTGCTCTCCGAAGAATTAGCTAGATCTGGTATTGAAAATATATCAGTATCTAGCAATATTGACGAAGCAGTTAATAACTTTAATACCATACTTAATAATTGCATAAATAACACTATCCCTATAAAAACACTAAAAATACGAATTTTTGCCACTCATGGTATACGAAAGAGTTAAAGTCGCTCCGAAATAGAAGAAATAGAGCATGGAAAGTATATTTAAAAACTCTTTCTTCAGTTGACCACAACTCTTACATTGCCCTTTTCGAAGAATTCCAATCTCTTTCAAAGTCTCTATACACCAATCATGTATACGAAATGGGAAGATCTCTTAAAGAAGACCCTAAGGCATTTTGGAAGTTTGTTAATTCGAAGAAAAACTCAGATGGTTACCCGGCAAACTTCATATATGAAAATTGTGCGTTGAAAGAAACCATCGATATTTGCAACGCATTTGCGAAAAACTTTCGTAACTCTTTTGTGGACACGCCTTTTGATATTGATGAAGATTACTTCAGAAATTTACACTCCTATGCCCAAACGAATTGCAATAATTTCGCTGTGGAACCGAGTACTGTTTTAGAATTACTATCATCGTTAAATGATGATTTCTCATCTGGACCAGATGGAATTCCCCCAATATTATTGAAAAAGTGTAGACATATTCTAGCTGAACCTCTTCAATTTTTGTTTGAGCTTTCTATTAAATCAGGGAAATTTCCTTGTTTATGGAAAACTTCATTCCTAACTCCAATTTTTAAAAAGGGTGATAAAACTGATATTTCGAATTATAGGCCTATATCCAAACTGTCATGTATACCAAAGCTCTTTGAACAAGTTGTGTGTGAGACTTTAGCATTCCATACCAAGAATTTAGTATGTGATCAACAGCATGGGTTTGTGAGAAGAAAATCAACAGTAACAAACCTACTTACGTTCTTGCATAAATGCACTAATGCCTTAGAAAATGGAAGTGAAGTTGATTGCATATACACCGATTTCTCTAAAGCGTTCGACCAACTTAGTCACAACATTATTATCTTCAAACTTAAAGCTTTTGGTTTTCCAACTTTCTTTATCACATGGATAAAGTCATATCTTGAAAATAGATCGTACCTAGTAAGATTTAGAAACTGCCTTTCAAATGCATTCATTGCTCACTCCGGTGTGCCCCAGGGAAGTCATCTAGGCCCATTTCTATTTATCCTGGCTATAAATGATGTTGTTTCATGTATACGCTCTAGCGATATACTTATATTTGCTGATGATATGAAGATATTTAAGTCAATAAAAGCTAACCTTGACCACGTTCTTCTGCAAGCTGATATTGACAGTTTCAACATTTGGTGTGGTAAGAACGGTCTTTCTCTTAACCCTATTAAATGCCAAACAATTACTTTCTCCAGAAAGCGAATTGCAAGTGCTTTTGATTATTCCATTTTGCAGCAAAAACTTTGTCGAGTCTTTAGTTTCAAGGACTTGGGTGTTAACTTTAGCTCAAATTTAGAATTCACTGAACACATTAATTACATCGTTAATAAAGCAAGCTCCATGCTTGGATTTATAAAACGTTGGGCTAAGGAATTTAGTGATCCATATGTTACCCTTTCCTTATACAATTGTTATGTACGACCTCATCTAGAGTACGCCTCGCAAATATGGTCTCCCTATTATGAAATTCATAAAAATCGTATTGAATCAATACAGCATAAATTCATTCGCTTTGCTTTGAAGGGTCTTCCTTGGGCTGATCCGTACAACCTTCCACCATATGAACATCGGATCCAGCTACTGCAGGTACAAACCTTATATCAAAGGCGTGTTAATAATGATTTACTATTTCTTCACCAACTTATAAATGGCCAAATAGATGCTCCTGATTTGTTAGCCTGTATAGGCATAAACTACCCCGGAGGATCTCACCACCTGCGAAGATTTGAACTATTACACGTTAATTTCCATAGAACTAACTACGGTATACATGAGCCGCTTAACCGCATGTGCAAGATTTTTAATTTAAACAGCTCCTCTGTTGATTTTAACATTAGTAAGATGGGATTAAAGAAAATATTTCGAACCAGTGCTCCACGGTCGTGATTGTTCTTATTTTTGATACCACGTGTATGACTAAAGTATTTTGTATATTGTTTGATTATGTATTTATATTAATTTTTTGTTTAATTTTGTTAATGTATTAGTATATTATTATGCATGTGTGTGATTGCCTTATTTTACTAACCACTAACACATGCACTTATGATGAGCCTCTGATTGTAGGTTGCAGCTTGCTCTAAGCTCACTACAACTAAGAATCTGAAGTGTAAAAAAAAAAAAAAAAAAAAAAAAAAAATACTGCCTTTAGGGGAAATTGATTTTTTTAAGAGTTTTTAAAATATCGATTCCTGCCAAACAAACGTAAATTTTGCCTGATGCAAAATAAGGCTTTTTAAAAAAAGCTATACATTTATTTCATCCTCCGTCAAAGTCCACATTTTGGCACAATGACATCTTCGAAATGTTCACTATTAGGACTTTTTCATAAACGTCAAATCCCACAATTTGGCACAATGACAGCTTGGTGAAAATCCCCAATGGGATGGAATCATCATATTGAATATTCTGGTTGTCAACATGAACATTTTAATAGCTTGGATTTGAATTTAAGGTTTCATATTGACAATTACAATTGTCAATTTGACGTCTATAAAAATGCGATCATCATATTGACAACTACAGTTTTCAATGTGATAGCCGCAAAGCTGCGAACATCATATTGACTATTCTGATTGTCAATATGAAAATTTTAAAGGCTTTGGTTTAGATTTCAAAGTTACTTACCTCTTTTTTTCTTGAAATACCTATGTGCACTAAAAGAAAATGTATGTACCTATAGATAAAATCGAAGTCGAAATGACAATCAATGAGACAATTATACGCTGACATAGAAGAAGAAAGACATACATTTTTAGTAAGGAAGATTGTTTGATGATTTAGTTTTTTAGGTTTATAAAATATCGATTCCTGCCAAACAAGCGTAAAAATTTTTATTTAAAAAAAATTAAATTTTACATACATAGCTACCAGTTTTCACAGTGATTTCTGTTTGCAATACCTATCATCATCTCTTGTTCTTAAGTTTGATAAATAAAGTTATTGTACCTATTCAAAAAGTTTTTCAATATGAATAAATAAAATTTAATGAAAGGGCTGGGCATTCTAAAAAAAAGCTTATGCGTACATATAATGAATTAATAGTAGGTAAACATTAGTAAATAAAAAGAATTATTTAGGAAATACTTCAATGAAAGAGAATTCATTACTAAGCAGTAATAACGACGTGATTACTAACGTTTTCAGTGTTAAGGTTGGTATTCACCGAGCGCTCATAATTCAAAATATCCCCCATAATTAATTCATGCAAGGGAAATTTTTATGCTGAGTTAATGAGGGAGGATATTTAAAGTTATGAGCGCTCATAAAGTTATGAGCGCTCGGTGAATTCCAGCGTAAATCTTGTGTGAAAAACTTTTTTGTATTTTTGTTGCAGGAACTTAGAATTTCAGAATTTACATATATACCTATAGATAAAACTTATGTAGTTCCATGTGATTTATGTTAATGATCCTATTTAGAAATTAAAGTTCTAAAATTTAATTTACTTTCATACTACATTTAATTGCATAAACTTACTTCTAAAACTCTATAAGGTCTAAAATAGTTTTTAATAATATCTTAATTCTTAAAAGTTGTTCACATTTTTGACGACTGAACTTGAACAGTTATGTATGTGATAGTGGAAGCAGTTAATTTAATCATTAATTATGACAAAAAAATCGAAAATGTTAAAGAGAAAGCGAATAAAAATAAAAAATAAGTAAGGTGGACATTTCGAAAAATAACCTTAAAAAATACTGCGTCCTCAACTATAAGGCTGGTATTCACCGAGCGTTTATAACTTGTAAGCGCTTATAACGAAAGACATCCTCCCTCATTAGCTCATAAAACTTTCACTTACATGCTCTAATGATGGGGATTTTTTAAGTTATGAGCGCTCATATAGTTATGAGCGCTCGGTGAATACCAGCCTTAAAGAGATAACGATAACATACATGGGGGTGTCACTCATAAGATTTAATAATAATTACTTGTTTGACTTTAATCCACTAATTATATATCTACAATGTAGATAAAAAGATTCGTGAGTTAAGGTTATTTATAAATAAAATAATATCATCTACAGAATAGATAATTTACGTTTTAGTTCCACGCATAATTTTTCTATCATAATTGGCCAAATGTCTTTCAACCCCCTGAGCATACAATTTTTGTTTACAAAATTGTCAGAAAAGTCATGTCAGGATGACATCTTACAATTGGACATTGTAAGATGTCATTGCTTCAAACATCTTACAATCTGATAATTTCTACAATTTAGCTTTACTTTCGAGAAATAATAATCATTTTAAAAAGACATCTTTTCATATTGACAACCATATAAATGCCATTTTGATGACTACCAAGTTGCAATCATCATATTGAGTACCCTGGTTGTCAATATGAAAATTTAAATGGCTTGGGTTTTTAACTAAGCGGTTGTTTCCTGTACCATAAATTCAAACTTGATTTTCATATTGACAACAATAATTATCAATGTGATGATTACAAAATTGTGATTATCAACCATTATTTTCAATATGATGACTGCGAAGTTGCGATCATCATATTGAATATCCTGGTTGTTAATATAAAAATTTAATTGGCTGAGGTTTTTAATTTACCCATTGTTTTTGTCAAAAAATTATTCGCTTTAGACTCACTTTTTATTAGGGAGGAGTTGATTTGAAATAAAGAAATCGTATTTCTTTTTCAATTAAAATTATTTGAACCTGGTTTCTGATATATATACGGTGACAAGGAAGAGCATTTATGACTGCAATTTCTCATTAACAGATCTGTAGTCCTTTGATTTTCATACCGCATTTCTTAGTTAAAGTTTTGGATTTCTTCGGTTTTTAAATTGACAATCACGGTTTTCAATATGATAACCCCATTTTTAATTTTTATATATTTCTTGAGTTTTCATATTGACTATCACGATTGTCTATATAATGACCGAATTTTTTATTTAAAATTAGGCATTTCTTCAATTTTCATATTGTTAATCACGGTTGTCAATATGATGAACTCATTTCTTATTTGTATTTCTTGGGTTTTCACATTGACCATCGTAATTGTCAATATGATGACCGCATTTTTTAATTGAAAATATGAATATCTTCGGCTTTCATATTGACAACTGAGGTTGTCAATATGATCATCACATTTTTTGTTAAAATTTGGAATTTTTTCGGTTTTCATATTGAAAATCACAATAGTCGATGTGATGATCACATGAGTGTGTTTTTCATATTCATAATCACGATTGTCAATATGACAGCCTACATTTTCAATTAAAAAAACAGTATTTTTTCAGTTTTCTTATTGAAAATCACAAAAGTCAATACGATAATCGCAAGAATACTATGTTCATATTGAAAACGACGATTTTCAATATGATGAGCGCAATTTTCCATCGAAAACTATTATTTTTTCGGATTTCATATTGACAATCTCAATAGTCAATGTGATGATCACAAAAGTATGATTTTCATATTGAAAACCATGATTGTCAATATGATGAACGCAATTTTCAATCGAAAATTAATATTTTTTCGGTTTTCATATTGACAATCTCAATAGTCAATGAGATGATCACAAAAGTATGATTTTCATATTGAAAACCATGATTGTCAATATGATGACCGAAGTCTTAATATAAAATTAGCGTTTTTCGGCTTTCATATTGACAATCTCAATAGTCAATGTGATGATCGCAAAAATACTATCGTCATATTGACAATCACAATTATAAATTTTTTTTTTCAGAGTAACGATGGTTTTCATATTGACAATCAATGATTTTCAATATGATAACCACAAAGCAGAGATCTTCATATTGACAATTTCAATTGTCAATACAGCAATTTTGCAAAAAACTGGGAAAATGACAATCGCAAAAATAAAAGTTTTCATATTGAAAATCCTGAGTTTACAATTGTAAATTTTTTTCATCGTATCGACAATTTTTGTAGTCAATATGACAATTTGCAATTGACAATCGCTGATTGTCAATATGACAACGCGTTTTTTTTTCAGTGTATCTTACCTTTATTTATCTTATTAATCATTTTTGGACACATTATTCTAGAATTAAATTGTGACAGGTTCTCGTATTCATGAGATGTATTTGTATATGAATCTTACTTTGATAAAATGAAAATTGAAACGGGAAATATTTGAGGACAAACGATTTTCAACCATTTTATTTGATCAAAGGACACGGTAGTGCTCAGCGAAGTTCACGCCATTACATCCTTTTTACAGGAACAAACTCAGTCGACTTTCAAACTCCCTCTTACTTTAATTCTCAGTATTTGCTGAGCTTGTTAAACACAGGCGGCCTACCAAATTTCAACTCCAGTAGTAAAACCTGAGATATAGGACTTCAATAATCACAAGAACCGTAACTGACTGACTGACACACTGACAGACAGATCATCAAAAGAGCACCTCGCGACACCGTAGGATCTTGAAATTTCGCATAACGGTAGGCCTTGTGGTACAAACAAAGGAAAAAGTGTAGAATATGCAATTTTCAAATGAGGAGCGTGATATCCACCCACTTTCTCAAAAATTGTTATTAATTATATAGAGCACTTTCGACTGTGGTAGAACGATAAAAATTGGTAGATCGGTATGGTTTAAAGTTGTTTGGTAGTACCTCGTGGCTTGATGGTCTTGATGGTTAGTGGCGTAGGACTGTCATGCCGAAGATGTGGGTTTGATTCCCAGCCGTGCCACCTAAAAACAGAAATGTTTATCCGAGGGACTGCCTCTTGCGAGGAACTGACAAATCCTCCAAGAGTATACTTGTCATGAAAAAGTGCTTTTCCTTTAGCCGTTCGGACTCGGCAAAAAACTGTAGGCCCCTTCCATTCCTGCCAACAACACGCACATAGGAATGGTTGAGAGTTGTAAGTCACTAGGCCCTGGTTCTCCACAAGCTGTTGCGCCACTCATTTATTTATTTTATTTTATTTATTATCAATGTTGAGGACATAGGTTTTTCCTTCAGTCTACAATAATTGTATGCTGAGTCCAAACGGCTACTTCAAATTACAAAAGATATCTTTAGAGGACTTGTTGCTTCCTTGGAAAAGATACTTCATTGAAAAAAAAAAAACATTTCAGATAAGGTAGAAGAAGGGGAATTTGAACCAAAACTTTGGCTGTGATATACCTAGTTGATTTTATATGGACACAGCAGTGTTGAGCTATATTACATACTTTGACATGCACTCGTTAAGACAAATGTATCACTGTTATTTCTACAGTATGCACACTTACTTTAGTTAAAAATATGACTTAATACTGTACATCTACTTCATTGTTTTACTCTTTTTGCATCAGAACATAGAATTAACCTCATAACACTATTGTTCCACATTCAACCATTAAATTCAAATTAAAGTAGAACAAAATATAAAAACACACAATAAAAAAATAATAATATAATTATAAAGAAGTCATTAAAAGTCGTACATCATCATAAACTCTTGAAGACTCTTAATCTTTATCTCTCATGTATGTATGTTCAATCTATTCACTTTCATCTTTACACACTTCTCGACAAAAAAAAAACTATCTTCAATGTTGTCTTCAATGTATAGTGCTACGATTTCACATTCTTTAATCAAGATCAAAATCGATTTATCTATCTTATAATCAAACAATAATAATTTTTCGATTTCCAAAAAAACCAATTGATATGGAAATAGCTATGCTCTATACCTACGTGTGTGGAAATTGGAAATCTTTCTTTTGAGTTCAAATATCATTCTATCTACGCATTTGCACATCAAAAACAACAAGTATTGACCATTTCGAAAGATATACAAACAAAAAAAACTAGAAAAAAAAGAAAGCATAGAAACAGTAATGAATCTCTATTTTTTTTGTTGTTATTCTTTGTCTTGATTGCCCCATAGCTATTCCTATCAAGACAACCATAAATAGACAAACGGTCGCGAGAGTGTCGTGTGTCTTAACCATACGATGATGGCTTAAAATCTACGCATAGGTATGTATATATCTATTCATCGCACACACCTGATTTACCCACCTCCATTTAGGTGAACCACAATCAGAAAACCACAAAGAGCTATACACTAACAACAACAACAACCATCAGCATACACACTTTCTTGCACGTTCATATACAATCTCTGATGGGGTTGATGAATAAGCCGCCATGCCATAAAGAAATTTCAAGTGGCTTACTAATGTGTCTTCATATATTATAGCAACAACAAGAAGTAGAAAATTTTCTTTACAACAATTCGGGTCGTTGTTGTTGTCGCCACAACCCCCCCCCCCCCCACACTGATGGTGGATTTTCTCTGTCACCGATGCAATGCTCTGTACTGCTGCAATTCACGTCGAAAGTTGTTGCATTGCAGAAAGTTGTTCTAGAACACCATAACATCACCAAGGCGTTTATATGCATTGAGCGCCGCGCACTCAACTTCAATTTCTCAACAGGTGTGTTCAGTAGATTCAAGTATTTTTAATCAAAAAACAAAAAAAAAATAACAAAAACAAAAAAGAAAAGAAAACACAAAAACAAACAAAAAAACAAATAAATAAGACAAAAATTGTTATTTGACTTGTTCTCCTGACACACTTTTTATGTCTTGTTTTCAATTTCTACTTTTTTTTTTGTTTGATTAATGTAAGTGAAATTTCTTAATTGTCTTATTTTTTTTTTGAAAATGAAACGTTTTTAATTATTTTTTTTTTTACTAGTTCAATTTTCCATAGCAAGAGCTAAGTAAAAAAATATTTTCTTTGTGCTGTTTAACCTAGGTTTAAGTAGTGTTCAAATTTACTTTCTTTTTATAGATTTTAATTGAATTCTAGTTTTGTTTTAATTTAATTTTTTGTTATTTTAATTTTTATGTTCAACTCAGTATTTAATTAAAAATCTTTACTATTGTTAATTTTAATAATTAATTTAATTTATAATCATTGAAAAATATTTCATAAAAGGTTTTGGTTATAAATTTTATATTTAAGGTTTATCACTTATAATTTTTTTTAAATTAATTTTTAATTTTTATTTCTTAGTTTTTACATTTTATTTAACTACTTCAATGCTTGAATTAAAAATGAACTATGAAAAATTATTGTTAAAAAAAATGTTATTTAAAAAAAGGGAGTACATAAAAATTTGTTTATATTGTTTTTGTATTAATTTTTTATTTAAAAAATGTAATTTGGTTTTGAATTTTGAATTTTATTTTTTAATTTAAAAATGTAAAATTGAGTGTGAAAAATAGCTTTTAGTTTAATTTTCAAATAATAAAATAGTTAAAAATATAAATTTAAAAATAAAATGTATTCTTATAGCAAAAACACAATAGTATTTAAATATATAATTAAATGTAGGTACTCACCTTTTTTTTCACCTCCTGAACTGTCTAAAGAGAAAAAAGGAAATAAAACAAATATAACAAAAATATAAAAAACATCTTTAATTTTTTTTAATTAATTTTTTAATTATTTCATTCTTTTTATTCAAGGCAATTATCGCATTTAAAAACTAATGTTGTCGTTAAAGTTCGTTTTGTTTGTTTTTGTTTTTTTGTTTTTTAAATACATTTGTTTGATTTTTTGTACAAAATAAATTATTGCTTATAAATTAAATATTTTTTTTTTTTATTTTTTATGTTTTTTAACACATTCTGCAATTTATTATTATTATTATTGGAAATATTTATGAAATATATAACAAAATTATAAAAATTAAATAAAAGAGTTTTCTTAATGTGCGTTTGTTTGTATTCATTCAGTCATATATAGTTATAATAGACTTTTTGGTAGAAGAAGAGTATATAAAAGACAAAAATCAATAAGATTGATAGAGAGGCTAGATAGAAAAGTAGATTGAAAGAGAAAGTGAGTGATAGTAAAGAGAAATATGTAGACACATAGAATAGAAAAAGAGAAAGAAGTTTTGTTTACTATGGCAAGTTATGGCTCATTATGACCAAAACTGTGATTCTATTTTTTAATTATTAATTTTTGTGATGTGAAGAAAAAAAAGGAGAAAAATGAAAATTGAAAAAAGAAAACATGTATGAAAATGACAGTTTAAGAGAGAAAAAAATTAAAGAGAAGAAAATTAAAAAAAATTACTATAAGATGATAAAAGAGAAAGTTCATAATCAATAAGACTAGAATTCGAGAAAGATCATGAGAATTGATGTATATGTAATTATATAGATACAGTGATTTATATGAAAATGAAAATAAAGAATACAAATTGAATAAGTAGATATGGTGCATATAGAGAGAAATTTTGCTTAAGAGATATACATAAATCTAAGAAATTAAGAGATATATAAGATTTTTTAAAGACTTAGAAGAGAATTTTTGGTAGTTCAGGAAAGCAGTAGAGTAAAAAAGAGTAAAATAGTAAAAAGGTACAGAGTGAACATGCAATGAAAATGAAAGATGAGAAAACAGAGAAAAAGCTTGTGAAAATAGTCTAGAAAAAGATGGAAAATAAAGTTTAAATAAAAAATGTATAAAGAATCTCTTTAAACTATAGATGCAAATGCCTTTGAAAGAGTCAATATTAAAACTCTTTTTGTGCAAAAACAAATGCCTTAAATGAGTATTATTTTTCTTTTCAAAGGTACCGACTTTTCTCTCAATATTTGTTATGTTTTTACATATTTTATAAATTAAAAAAATATATATATATTCATTAAATAAATAAAATATAAATAAATAAACAATTTTTGTATATAAATGTTTGCATCGTACCATAAAGATATAATTTTAAATTAATAAAAATAAATTAAAATAACTTAATAATCATTGTTTTTTTTTGTTTGTTTTTGATTTGTTTGTGTAATTTGGGAGGAAAAAAAAATCTACTTAACCGTTATTCACTACCCTTTTTTTATATGAAATCATAAAATACCAACGACTTTGACATAGGAAAATCATCAGTTAATTTCATTGAATTTCATTTATAGGGCACCATTTTTGTTTTGACTTTGTGACGACGACGTTATGTTGTAAATGGGGTGCTTATTTTACGTTGGCTGTTTCTGTGTGTGTGTGTATCCTATTGAACCGAAGCAGGCTTCTGTGATTTATATGCTAAATCTTGGGCATCAAGCGATCGTCCCCAGCCTCCATGACCTGAACTTCCGTAGCTACCGGAACTGCCAGCATCGGCACTATATCCACTGCCATAGGCATCATGGCTCACAGAATGACTAGCCGAATGGTGTGGATGGGCAACAACCTCATAAGTGACGTGTTTCTCTTGTGACAGCAATTTTTTGAGCCCAATCACAGCGGACAGCACCAAAGCAATCTTACCAATCAATAATGCCTTACCAGCAATCAAGGCAATAGCTCCCAACAGCAGTGGCAATAGGGCAGCAGCCTTAATGGCTACCAAAGCTAGAATAGGTCCCAAGATCTTGGCAGCCTTCTTCTTCTTGCCACGGCTCTCCTCTGGTGCATTGGGGTCATCATTGCCAAAGAGTGTCTCGGAAACATCTTCAAGAGCACGTCCAGTCGATGATACAGCACTAACAATATCGGCACCCTTCAATTCGACTTTGATGGTGTGCGATTGCAGGAAACTGGTGATACGGTTGAGAGCCAACGATTCGAATGATTCATCAGCGGAAATCGAACGTGGAGCACCACCGGCTGTATCCGAACCAGGTGTCTTAACGACTGTCACACCTTCGGTCAGGGCAAATTGATCGCGGGCTGCGAGGACCTTGTCGACGAAATTGAACAATTTGTATTTAACACACGACACTGAATCCTTCCGCAGGCAATCACTATAGATGCTATCCATGATGTCGTTTTCACCGCCAATTGCATTCCTTGCATGGCCCCGTGTTTCTTCTGCGGGTAAGGCTGCTGCAACCGCCACAATACACAGAAAACCGTAAATCTTTTTATAAGACATTTTTAAAGACGCACTTTTTTTTAATTTTTTTGGTATTTTTTTCTTCGTCTCGAGAGTGTTTTTTGTGATTGTTATTAATTTTTTTTTTGTTCGCGTTTAGATTTGCGTATTTAATTTATTTTATAGGGGCTGCGAAACGATAGTTGCCGAATGGACGATAAAGGATGATATGATACCATTTCTCGATGGTAGAAGCAATTTATATAGGTAAGCTCTTTTGGGTTTTTGTTGAATGCCCCACCAAGAGACCACATGAAAATTTCTTCTTGTACCGCATCTCACCACTCTTGGATTTTTACAGCCAGAACCCATATACCTACCATCGACTGTGAGCTATAGTCTCTTTTGTTTTCCTCTTCTTTTGCCAGTAGTTTCCTCTTTAAGTTTTTGATGTCTTTCTTCTGATGATGGTGGCAACTACTGGCCGCGGCGAGGTATAGATGATGGAAGCTCTTTGAATATTTTGTTGAGCTTATTTTGCATGTGTGCATGTGAGAGTTGACCGAAAATGAGCAGAAAAGTTGCAGTAAATAAATGATCGTATAGTCGAAGCCGGTGTGGAACTTGAATGAAATGAAAAACCATGGATAAACTCGTTTGGTTTGAGTTTGATCGAACCAAAAAAAAAACCAGACTATGCCTATTGCCTATACTCTTTTAACATTAAACAACAACACATACGCGAAAATTTCCTCCTTCCTTTTCCCAATCTTGTTACATTTTTCTTTTATTTGTTCGAAGTATCTTTTATCTTTCTTTGGATGTTGAGGAGCAGCATATAAACGCAAAGATCATTTGCTCAAGTTCAATACTAACTTTCAATGATGCTTGCAGTTGTTGTTGTTTTTTGTTGCTGGTTTGTAGTTTATTTTACAGCATGACCGATTATTTTGGATTTTTGTATCTTTGTTTGTTCTTCTTTTAATGCAGTCGATGCACTTTTTTCTTCCATATAAATATTTCTTCTGTTTTTTTTTTTGCTTTTTTCTTCAGAAATGTATGTATATGGAAGCGAAAAGAAAATGAAATGTTGTTCTTCAATAAAAAAAAAGATGAGATATTGCAAGGAGATATGAACTACTTTAAATACTTCTTTGGTCACATGGATGTATGTGGATATGGATGCTGTGAAAGAAAGTTCGAGGGGTGGGCTTGTTGCGAGATTATAAGTTTCCCTTTTGATACGATACAAATTGTGTGTGTGTGTTTTTTTTTAATTTTGTATCCAGGTTTTTTTTTGGTGTATGTATAGGGTTTGCGGGATGTTGCATAAAGCAACGATAAGGATGTTGCATGAAATTAAATTATGATGAAACTGCTTTCAGGTAATATTTTTTTTTTTTAGTTTAAGTTTAAGGATTTTGCAAACTTTGAGACTTAAGGTATTTGGAAAGTTTTAATTTGAAAATTTACGTATGCACGTAATTTTCTTAATGTTTGAGTTAAACTTTTATTTTCAAAAAAAAAAAATAAAACAATTTATATACATTTTTCTACGAAAGGGGAGGAGGATAAAAGTCTTTTGAAATTTAACATTTTATACACAAGTGTATACGATGCAGGAAGATTAAAGTTTTGTAACTCAGGAAGAGTTAGAGCCAGTAAATTACTATATTAAAGTTTTCAGTTCTATTTTTTTTTTTAAAGTCTTAAGACCTACAAATTATCACATTTAAAAAGTTTCAAACGCACACATGAAAGTGTATATTTGTATGGAAATTTTTATTATTTTGTCTAATAATGAGCATTATTAACCCAAGTTGACAACTTTAGGTGCGTTTGAACCCAGATGCATCTTTGAGTGATCATAGGTTTCTTTGTTTTTCACATTGTCTTCCTGGAAAATTAATGTTTTTATCCATTTTTAGCGTTGCTTTAGTTTTCAAAGCATGAAATTTCCTTTAAAACACCATTCAATTGTTTGTACAAAATTTTTCTTGTTTTACTATAAATACTCGTATTTTTTTGCTTTTTGAACATATTCTAATAATAAATGCATACTTTTAGTGCATATCTATTTTTTAAATTTTAGATAAATCTAAACTAATAAAAATTTTTTTTGATGAAAAAGTAAAAACAGAATGTCATTGATCCCAAACGTAAGAATTTAATTCAGGAAGTATTTCATTTACAACTCAACTCCACTAACATAATAATATCATTAATTCTCTGATAAAATGCAGAAAGGAAAGATGAAAAATCAATAAAATGAAAACTGTTCTAGCATTAACATCGAATGTGGCCTTCACACTCTAAGCATTGGCTAAGCTTTAGTTTTCGTGCACTCTGGTATTGGCACTTTTTTGCTGACAACAGACAATTTTAAACTCCATCTGTTCCGTCCGATGCACGCTAGAAAAATTTAGGATCTTGGTGTTTTCAAAAAAATATAGTTGCACACAAAAACAGACATCCCTTGCTCACCTGGTCACAGTGATGAGCACGTTTTTTTGTACCTACCCGGTAGGTATTTACGTATTTACTAATGGGTAAGGACCCAAAAAGGGTAAGTACATACCCTATGTCGGGTACATAAAGTTATTTTTAATATTATCTTTTTAATGAGTGAATCGAAAAATCTGAAATTTTAAGATTCTAAGAATTAATTGGATTTTTATGTTGAGTGTGAATTTTGAATTTTTAAAATACAGTCAACTGGAGATATTGGAATCTGAAATTTGTTTGAAATTTCTTTATGGTGGTTTTTTGAGATTATCATTTAAAGGGTGAGTGTAAAGTGTTCATATTGATTTTAATGTAAATTAAATACTTAACTTCCACAGGTACCGCAAAGTGGAAAGTGAAAATAACGGTCAAATTGATATTGCTATACATAACTCCTGAGTGTATGTATGGATTCCTTTGATTTGATTCATTATTCAATTTCATTTCCATGATTTTGATACCTCATTTATTATCCTACGACTTTTACAAGCGTCAAAATTATTTATTCAAAGGGATCAAAAAATTAATAAAATTGTATTGATATTACCTCTGCTTGGACCCTTGTCTACCACCCAGCAGCGTGGAATAACCCATTATCTTAATCGAATGTTTTAATAATAATAATAATAGCTTCTGTGTTTAGATTTTTAAAGAAAGCTTTCATAACATGATATATTGTGTAAAAACACCATTGAGGAGGAGGGTCAAACATTTTCATACTTAAAGCGTGCAGAAAGCCCCTGATGCCACGTTTTATCATCAATCCTAGAACAGAGGTGCCAGAGTTGTTTTAATAGATTTTTTACAAATAAAATGGATTTAAATTTAAAAAAAAAATCGAATTGACTTCTTTAAAAAAATCATAACTCCCGGTCTACTTATGATCATCCTAGTTAAGGTCTTTAAATGAGGCCAAGATGGCATGGTACATTGTGTAAGAAAATCATTTTAATCTGTGAAACGAAACTATAAACTTTTACATTAAAAAATATAAATAGTCTCATATTTATGTAACAATTTCTGTAAATACCCGGTATATTCCCAGGGCATATACCCTCAATGGGTATCAAAAAACAAAAGACTAAAAATTTCAAGTTTTAACTTCAGCTCTTTTGTATTGTAGGCCAATAATATCCACTTTTATAGAAGAATTGCATTCAATTGCAAATAAAAAAGAGGAGGATGGTAGTGGATTGTGTGTGGATCTTTTACTTTTGACTAATGGTAAAAAATGTATCTATTAAGGTGGTGGATAATTTGTTTTCCTTTTTTTAAGTATGAAATTCTGTTGATTATGATTGTTTTGTAGTGTCCTTTGATGGTCCATTACACTATTTGTATAGCTTAGTTATGATTAACATTTACAGTGGCTACGTTCTCTGTTTTTATTTTTATACTAATCTTAAGAAAGATATATGGGTCAACCTGTGATTCTTTTTTCATACATTTCAAAAACTTAAAACTGGAAAACATTTTTGATTTGATATTGTGGCTTTATTTAATCAGAGTATCAAATCTGTGAAAGCATTTTGATTTATCTTTCAAAGAACAAATTTTTACTTGCGATTATAGGTACTATAAGGCAAGTTTTGGATTCGTGCAAAAAAAAAATTTTGAGATAACAATCAAACATAATATTACGATGATAGAGAACACGAAAAAAGTGGGTGGCAAAATTCTGTCTGTCTGTCTGTCTGTCTGTCTGTCTGTCTGTCTGTCTGTCTGTCTGTCTGTCTGTTCATCTACAGCCTAAACGGCTCAATTGATTTTCTTCAAACTTGGTACTTAGTGGTTTTTGGTGATTCTGCCGACACATTTTTTTCATTTTTTTTTTAGAATCAAAAATAACGGTACCTGTCATACATTTTTTTTTGGAAAATTTACATAATCGTATTTTTCTCAAAAACGGCTCGACAACTTTTCTTAAAAAAAATTCAATAAATTTATTTTAGTAAAGGCTTTCTTTAGGTGGAAAACCATTTTTCAAAAATGGTTATTAATGGTACCTCCCAAAGAACCATTTTTTTGATTTTTGATTTTCTTCAAAACGGTACGACCGATTTCAATTATTTTTTTTACACAGAAGCTTCCAAAAAATATAAATAGTTTTGTGTACCAAAATTTTTGAAAAAATGTTTATTGGATTTTTAAAAAATGTTTCAAATTTTTTTTTTGAAAATCAAATATTTCGAAAAAGACATGATCGATTTGTTTGAAACTCGATATTTAAGACTTTTTTGGTACTTTCTAAAATATTTTGAGAAAAAATTTTACATTTATGAAAAAATAACGGTACCTTTCATACAAAAAATAAAAAACCGCAAAGGAAAATATTTTTTTGCTTAAAAACGACTCCTACGATTTTGATTAAACTTTTTGTATATACTAAAATAAGTACGATCTACTATAAAAAATTATATAATTTTACACTTTGCAACTATTAATAGTACCTGTCATAGAACGTATTTTTTTATTTTGAGTTTTCTCGCTATCGGCTGAACGGATGTAGATGATTTTTTTTATATACAAATTTAAGATAAAATGAAATAATATTGCATATCAAAATTTAAAAAAAAAAAATTTTTGGATTTTTAAAAAAAGTTTCAAACTTTTTTTTTGAAAATTCGATATCTCAAAAACGGGTTGACAATTTTTTTTCAAATTTTGTTTTTAAATACACATAAATATATAACTTAAATCTGCATACCAAAATTTTTTCTTAAAAATGTTTTAAGAATTTTATATATAAAAAATTAATTTAAAAAATAACCGCTCCAACGATTTTAAATTTTTTTTTCCCATACAATCATATTCCATCATGAATTAAAATGGCATACTCTTTTTTCACCTAAAACTGTCAAAAGAGTTGTTTTAGCTAGTTTAAATGTCGTATTTCATGCTTCTCTACATTTTTCTCTCATAATTTCCAAGTTTTTATATACAATTTTCTTAAACTCGCAGTGTCTTGAACATAAGAGCAAGTACGTGCGACCCAGTCGTGCATTTTATTTTTATTATTATAACTTTATTAACATGTAAGTAAATTACAATACATATTAACTTAATATCTATAGCACTAACTGCCAGAGTCTGTGGCTATATTTACGTTCGGAGGCCGAGCGTGCAAAAAAAAAATTGAGATAACTATCAAACATGATATTACGATGATAGAGAACACCAAAAAAGTGGGTGGCACAATTGTGTCTGTCTGTCTGTCTGTCTGTCTGTCTGTCTGTCTGTTCGTCTACAGCCTAAGCGGCTCGATCGATTTTCTTCAAACTTGGTACATAGTGGTTTTTGGTGATTCTGCCGACACGCTTTTTTCATTTTTTTTTTAGAACCAAAAATAACGGTACCTGCCATACATTTTTTTTTCCAATTTACATAATCGTATTTTTCTCAAAAACGGCTCGACAGCTTTTCTTAAAAAAAATTCAATAAATTTATTTTTGTAAAGGCTTTCTTTGGGTGGAAAACCATTTTTCAAAAATGGTTATTAATGGTTCCTCCCAAGGAACCATTTTTTTTAATTTTTGATTTTCTTCAAAAGGGTTTGACCGATTTCAATTATTTTTCTTACACAGAAGCTCTCAAAAAATGTTAATAGTTTTCTGTACCAACATTTTTGAAAAAATATTTTTGGATTTTTAAAAAATATTTCAAAATTATTTCTTGGAAAATCAGATATTTCGAAAACGGCATCATAGATTTTTTTGAAACTCGATATTTAAGACTTTTTTAGTACTATCTAAAATATTTTTGGAAAAAATTTTACATTTATGAAAAAATAATAGTACCTTCAATACAAAAGTGAAAAAACCGCAAAGGAAAATATTTTTTTGCTGGAAAACAACTCCTACGATTTTGATTAAACTTTTTTCGTATACTAAAATTAGCACGATCTACCATCAGAAATTATAAAATCTTACACCTAGCAACTATTAGTAGTACCTGTCATAGAACGTATTTTTCTATTTTGAGTTTTCTCGTTATCAGCTTAACGGATTTAAATGAATTTTTTTATATACAAATTTCAGACTAAATAGTATTGCATATCAAAATTTAAAAAAAAAAGTTTTTGGGTTTTTAAAAAAAGTTTCAAATTTTTTTTTGAAAATTCGATATCTCAAAAACGGGTTGACAATTTTTTTTCAAATTTCGTTTTTATATACACATAAATATATAGTTTAAATTAAAACCAAAATTTGTTCTTAAAAATGTTTTAAGAATTTTATATATAAAAAATTATTTAAAAAAAAAAACCGCTCCAACGATTATAAAAATTTTTTTCCCATACAATCATATTCCATCATGAATTAAGACGGCATACTTTTTTTCACCTCAAACTGTCAAAAGAGTTGTTTTAGCTAATTTAAATGTCGTATTTCATGCTTCTCTACATTTTTTTCTCATAATTTCCATTTTGTATAATACAATTTTCTTAAACTCGCAGTGTCTTGAACATAAGAGCAAGTACGTGCGACCCAGTCGTGCATTTTATTTATTTGTAATTTGTTCTTCTCTGTATTTTTTACAATATTCTTGTTGATACACTTGATTGTTTGTTATGTTTTGACCTCTTGAAATTTTGAGTAGCCTTTTTTTGAATATGTATTTAGTTTTTATTGCACGGAGTAATATTTTGAATTCAAAAATAAAATTAAATAATTAAACAAAAATTCATTCAGGATAATTTATTTATCAGCAACAAATTTTTTGAATAAATTTTGGCAAAATTTTGTCAAGCAAAAGAATAGCATTCAGATTTTTTTGTTTTTGAGAACAACATTTCTATTTAATAATTTATTTCATTAGAAAATAGTAGATTTATTTGAAAAATAAAGGACACGCCACGATACTGACATTTAGACTACATTTTTCCATGTGCCCTGTAGAATTATTAGTAGATTATGTCATGATCTGAATGCAGATGCAGATTGTAGAAAATAGACGTTTACTAAGTTCAAGTTAATGTAAATTTCTATTCAATAATTTATTTCATTAGAAAATAGTAGATTTATTTGAAAAATAAAGGACACGCCACGATACTGACATTTAGACTACATTTTTCCATGTGCCCTGTAGAATTATTAGTAGATTATGTCATGATCTGAATGCAGATGCAGATTGTAGAAAATAGACGTTTACTAAGTTCAAGTTAATGTAAATTTTTCATTAAATACAAAAAACACTGACTTAAAGAATCACAGTTTTGAGAGAATCGTCAATGTTTTCACTAATTTACTAATTCATGCTCATTATTTTTAGGGATGATTTCTGGGAAGATTCTAAGAACAAATTGTACAGCGGAAAAATTCTCTCTCCCTCCCAGGGGATTTTTGAGAAACTAATTTTCAAAGTCAATTTTTTTACTGTACTTTTTTTTTTGTTTTCAAGTTGTTTTTATTCAAAATTTTACTATTTCTGAATATCAAATCCAATTTTCAAAGATTTTGGCTTTGAAATTTAATTTTTCAAGCCTGTTGACTTAAACAACTTGATTTGAAAAGCAAGGTTATGTATTTACTCATTAGTTATAACTATACATTATTTTATGTGCTTCCTTTGATTTTATTATTTTTATTTTGCATTTAAATTTAATTTTTCAGAAATTCGCCCCCCCCCCCTGACTATGGAGGGAGAGATAGAATAAGGGGACACCGGCCCGTAAATCTGGATTTTTGTTTACAGTATACACAACATTTTTTTACCAAGTGATTGAAAAAAATTTGGAACCATCTGTAATTTGGAAATTGGCCTATAGTTGTCAAACATTAGTTAGGTCCCGATTTATAAATTTGGGTATTGACCTCATCTTCTAGTAGAGACAAAAAGAAATATCCTAAATCAGTTGTAGAAGAGCTAATAGAATTAATTTAAATTGTCAGTTGGTAGATTCATCCGGGTAAAAACTGATATCAAAATTGGTATCAGCATAAAAAATCATTATTCATAACATGGATTGAATAGGAATACATTTTGTCATCTGCGGTAGACGGGTACATTTAAAAAGCAAAATACTAAAGAAAGGTTCAAGGGGAAAAACAGCTTAAATCCACTTGGGTTTATTCCGAAAAAATGTAAGTTGTAAGTATATTACTTAAATAGCGCTTAATTCAAGGCAAAATAAATGAAAGCAACAAACTTTTTCTCGAGCATAAAGAACTCAACTATGCAAACATATACTTACTGATTTTAACATCGTGATTTTGTTTGCCTAATACGCTGATATGAATCAAAAAGATTACCGACGTTGGAACCAAAATTTTGAATTTCATATTTGAAATTGTCTTTTCAACGAACCGGACATGATCACTGGAAACGATTTTTCGCTTTTTATTCAGATATCTCTACATTTTAAAAAGTAGCTTGAAAATAGAATAATTTTCACAACGGCAACGACATTAGACCGGTTTTGAAATTATATTTGTTTTGACAGGACTTCGACTGGGAGTATTTAGATGATCGGATCATTTTTTCGTTTTTATTAAACTCAATTTAGGCACAAATTTTCCTTTTTTAAATATCGTTTTTTTTTTAATTTTTGGAACTAAAAGCAAACATTTTGAAAAAAAAAGTTTTTCAAAGATTGGACCTAATCCGTTTTTCCCCTGGACCCTTCAAATGTTTTCCACAGGAGTTATTGTAATGAATTTTGGATACGTCATAAGGGCCAGTGTTGTGAGGCCGTTCACAAATCATTTGCCTTCGTTTAAATTTGTTTGGAGCTAGATCATAGATTTATCCCAAAATAAAGTTCGTTTCAAAATAGTGTGACAAACATACCTGAACATACACCTCGGAAACCAAATTTTTGAATTAACATAATTGCTTTTATTCTGTTTTTATCATTCTTCTAGCGTTGACCAAGGCTTCGCTTTTGTAACAATAGCTTTGTATGGCCTTTTGTCCTACAAATTGCCGTTTCGTCTGACTTACTCACTTGGACTCATAAGTGAATATAGTTTACAGTGGTTTTTTGCTGAGAAATCCATGTAAATTGAACTGAACTTAATACAAATTGCGTATGACAAAGCCCTCTCATTATGTCACTGATGAGTCCAAGTGAGTAAGATGGACGAAATGCCAATTTGTAGTACTAAAGGCCATAAAAAGCTATTTCAAATCAATAATTCAACAAGTCCAATCCTTAATGCTAAGTCTTCAACTTGGCTGATTTATTTCAGTAGTTTAAAGTATTTGTATAAAATTCTTCTAAGAAATTCTTCATCGAATAAAAAAAAAAACAGAAAATTAATTATTTCAAGTTTTTGGCTCAGCTCTTTTGTATTGTAAGTCAATTAATATATGAGTATATCCACTTTTAAAGAAGAAATAAATGCATTTCTTCTATAAAAGTTTTTATTGAAAAAATAAAATAAAGAAAGTGTAAGAACAAGCAAATGTATTGTGTTTCGATCTTTTTGATTTAGGTATACATTTTTCTATTGAAATTTTGAATGGTATTTTTGTTTTTCAATTATTTAGCATGAAAATTTTATAGTGAGCTTTTGACTGTGATTGTTTTGATGGTCATCTGTCTTTGTTTGATGTAATATGTTTTGTTAAGTATTTTGGTAATTGAATATTTTGAAAACAAATATGTTAAACTTCTTGAAAAAAGCACTCTGCTACTTTTTCTACCTTCTACCAATGCCTCTACTTCCTACTGGGTTTGGTTCAAAATAATTGACCTAGTGTGAGATGGGCCATTGCATTATTTTTACAACCAAGCCATTAAAAATATTTTCAGTTATGATCAGACGATGATCATAACGATAATAGTGAAGGCAAAAAAAAAGTTTCACATTTCGGTCTGACTGACATATGGTGCATACTACGAAAATAGAGCAGCAAATGGACCAGCATCAGTACAAGAGCATTTTGGAAAACCATATGGAGTCCTTTGCAGGCGATAATTTACCATTATCGTGGACATTCATACATGATAACGATCGTAAATACACTTCCCGGCTGGTGAAGCAGTGGAATAGTGATCACCAAATCAATCTTTTGCCTTGGGTGCAGAGTCCTGACCGAATCTCATAGAAAATCTATGGAACGTTGAATATCAGATGGAATAAGGAAGCCAAGGAATCTAGCAGAACTTTGGGAGGCAATTAAGGATGGCTGGAACAGCATTTCTATTCATCAATGCCAGCACCTAGAGTTGAGTATTCCTCGGCGATTTAAGGCTATGTTAAAGCAGAAAGGGTACCCAACAAAATATTAGAAAAAAAAAACTAATTGTTTTAGTGATAAATTATTTAATTTCGTACTTGTGCTAATTCTGTGACCACCACATATTACATACATCAACAAATTCTATTTAAGGATTTTTGTTGTTGTTATTTTGCTGAATTCTGTTTTTGTATACATTAAAGTTTTTCAGAGTTGAATTAAAGAGTTTTCAATAAATTATGTTCCAAGAACGTAGCAAAAATAAAGATCTTCCTATTTAAGTCCGATCCACTAATGTGTGCTAATTCTCTGGCCAACACTATAAGTACTATAAGTCAAGTTCTGGATTCGTGCAAAAAAAAATTGAGATAACAACCAAACATGACATTTCGATGATAGAGAACACCAAAAAAGTGGCACAATTCTGTCCGTCTATCTGTCTGTCTGTCTGTTTGTCTACAGCCTAGACGGATCCATCGATTTTCTTCAAACTTGGTAAATAGTGGTTTTTGGTGATTTTGTCCACATGTTTTTTTTTTTAGAACCAAAAATAACGTTACCTACCAAACAATTTTTTTTAGCAATTTTACATGATCGTATTTTTCTCAAGAACGGCTCGACAACTTTTCTTTAAAAAAAATTCAATAAATTACTATTAGTAATGGCTTCCTTTGGGTTGGAAACTATTTTTCAAAAAATATTTAGTTATTAATGGTACCTCCCCTCCTAAAGAACCATTTTTCTAATTTTCGATACAAAGGCTTCCAAAAATTAAAAATAATAAAAGAAGACAGAGAGTTTAAATAAAAAAAAAATATTTAAAATCTTTTTTTTGAAAATCAAATATTTCGAAAACGATATAATTGATTTTTTGAGACTCGATACTTAAGATTTTTTTAATACTCTCTAAAATATATTTTTGGAAAAAATTTTACATTTATGAAAAAATAATGGTACCTTCCATACAAATGTTAAAAAAACCGCAAATGAAAATATTTTTTTTCTCAGAAATGACACCTACGATTTTTATTAAACTTCTTCTAAATACTAAAATTAGTACAATCTACTACCAAAAATTATAAAATTTTGCACATAGTAACTATTGATAGTATACCTTTCATAGAACATTTTTTATGTTAAATCTTCTCATTATCGGCTAAACGAATTTGGAAAAGTTTTTTATGCAAATTTCAGATAATATTTAATGATATTAAGTATCAAAATCTTCACAAAGTTTTTGAATTAAAAAAAAAAAGCTTCAAATCTTTTATTTGAAAATTCGATATCTATAAATCATCATCATCAAGTCCTGTAACCCCGGTTGGGGCATAGGGCGCCAACAAATCGTTTCCATCCTTCACGGTCTGCAGATAGATATTTTAACTGTGGCCACGTCTTTCTCTGGGAGTCTGCTTCTGCTAGAACTGTTGATTTCCATGTTGTTCTTGGTCTTCCAACCCGCCCTGCACCCTGAGGATTCCATTCAAATGACTGCTTTGCAATTTCATCGTTTGGTTTCCTCAGTGTGTGACCAATCCATTGCCATTTACGCTTTCTTATGTCAACGTCCAGCCACTCTGGACTTGTCCTGCGCGACAATTCCTCATTTGATATAATTTGTGGCCAGCGAATTTTTAGAATATGCGTAGACAACGGTTCACAAAAGCGATGGTAGTCGTGACTTTCCAGGTTTCGCAAGCATATAACAGCACAGATTTGACATTGGATTCGAAGAATCTCAACTTTGTGCGCAAGGAGATTTGACATGATTTCCAAATTTGGGAGAGAGAGCCGAAGGCTGCGCGAGCTTTATTTATTCTACTTTGAACGTCCAGATCCGTACCACCCGTTTGCTGAAACAATACTTCCAAGGTAGTTAAATTGTTCAACCTCTTCAACTGGCGTCTCCTGTATTAAAATACGCTGATGTGTGGAGCGGCCTGTGAGCATTATTTTTGTCTTTTGCCAAGAGACATATATCATCGGCATAGTCTAAGTGGCTAAGCCTTTCAAACGGTCTCCATTGAATGCCCTGCCTCTCTGCTGTTCCAACGCTGGCCGTCAAAACATCGTCAATCACCAGTAGAAAGAGAATTGGCGATAGAACATCTCCCTGTCTCACACCCCTGCCGCACTTCGAAAGAGTCGGATAGCTGCCCATTGTGTAAAACAAAGCATCTTGCGTTGTTATAGGACTCTCTTATAATGGCAACAATTTTTGGGGGGATTCCTCTACCAAGGAGTGATCTCCATATACATTCGCGGTTGACTCGGTCAAAGGCCTTCTCAAAATCCACGAAAATGAGGTAAAGCGGTGATTGAAACTCCGCAGACTGCTCAAGAACGATACGCAGAGTGTTGATATGGTCGACACAAGACCACCCACTGCGGAAACCAGCTTGATGCCTCTTGAGTGTAGACTCGATTCTAACCTTTATCCGCTCCAGAATGATGGTTGCCATTAATTTTGGAAAAACGGACAAAACTGTAATACCTCGCCAATTGTTACAATTCTTAAGATCACCTTTCTTTGGCAACTTAACAATTACACCATCCTTCCAGTCGCTGGGATAGATTTCATTTTCCCACACAGCTTGTATCAACGGGTGTAGAATACTAGCCGTTCTGACAGGGTCAGCTTTCAGGAACTCGGCTGGTATACCGTCAAGTCCAGCTGCTTTGTTATTTTTGAGAAGATTTATCGAAGATTGAATTTCCAGTACTGTAGGGGGTTCAATGTCAATACCCCTATATGATCTACGCATCTCGTTAAGCTGGGGCACTTCAGCGCTCTGCTCGACAGAATCCTCATTAAGCAAGGCACAAAAGTGATCCTTCCACCTGCGCAGCTGATCCTCGAACCTCGATTGATATCAAAAGTGTACCATCCACATCCATTACAGGATTATTGGTGTTGCTTTTCTGCCCGACAACTTCCTTGGATATTTGGTACAATTCCCTCATATCTCCTCTTCTTGCAGCGTTTTCCGCATTTTCTGCGAGACCGTCTAACCTCACCCTCTTGTCACGTCTCACACAGCGATAGACCATCTTATGTGCTAAGCGATACTCTCTTCGCAATTCGGCTTTTCGTTGAGCATCCACTTCGGCATTTATTTGCATCTTTAACGATTTGCGAAGCTCGATTTTATCCCAGGTGTCTTGGGATATCCAAGAGTCTCTAACTCTCGACCGCTTGGGTACAATTTCGGATCCAGCATCCATAAAAACACTTTTTATATCACCCCACATCTCATCAATTGTTGAATGTTGTATTCCGTTTAATGACGAAGCTCTGTCGTTAAGGTTGGTGACATAGTTACGACATATGTTGGGATCACTTAAAGCATTTGTATTGAACTTCGAATTCCTTGCTGCACCCTGTGATTGACGTTGTACAGCTGCAGTTCGTAGCTTGATACTCATGAGAACCAAATGGTGGTCGCTTCCCATGTCGGCATTTCTAATGCTTCGAACATCGCACATTGACTTCCTCCATCGCTGCTGAATCATGATGTGGTCAATTTGGTTTTCAGTTTGACCATCCGGATGTATCCAGGTGATTTTGTTGCAAGTCTTATGTTTAAACACAGTCCCACCCAGTACAAGACGATTAGCGTTACAAAAATCGACCAGCAAATCGCCATTTTCATTTCGTGACCCCAAGCCATTTTTCCCCATGACGCGTTCCAGACCGTACTTGTCTGATCCGATTTGGGTATTGAGATCTCCCATGACAATTATGATGGATGTCGGCTCTTGGAACACCACTGTAAACTGAGTTAAGATGAGTGTAGAAAGCGGTTTTGACTTCCTCGGTCCCTTCATTTGTGGGGGAGTAGCACTGAATTATTGTGACGTTGCGAATTTTTGAACGGAACCTTGCTGTCACTATTCTTGCAGAAATGGGTGCCCAGGATATAAGACTACGCCTCGCTTCTTCGTTCAACATAATTCCGACACAATGCAGCCTTTGGCCACCCTCTCTTTCATCCTCCCCGGAATACAGCATTCTCGTTTGCCCAGAGTCAGCTCTGTATTCGGCTCTTCCTCTCCACCTAGTTTCGCTGATGCCCAGGATACTGATCTTAAGGTGAAGCATTTCACGCTCAACCTGCTCGTATCTACCATCGCTGTACAAGGATCGAACGTTCCATGCTCCGATTTTCGTACGTATGCGGTAGCCAAAAGTATCATTTGCTCTTCTTTAAAGACTTCTTCTATTTGTAAACGATTCATTTATTGTTATGGCGTCTTGATTGACGCTGGTACACGAAAGATGCCGCACCCCCAAATCCGATGTGCGGTTTACAGCAGCCGAAGCTGCCGAAGGATTCTCCATAAAATGGTTACCTCTTGTGGACTCATTTCCATTTGTTGTCATATTTCATGTATTAGCATATATCCTTCCACCATGGTGTTTTCCGAGATACGATTAATAACATACATAAGCTCAGATTTGACAGGCGCACCCGCCTTTTGTATGGTCAAACACATAACTGCTCGGGGCCGCCCACTATGGGAAAACAGACGCCTTTTGTAGCCGCCCAATATGGGTTACAGACCCTACCTGCTGCTCCCGTTGGCCTTTTAACAAAAAAACGCTCTTCCGCCACCAGACTATCATGCCGTTGACCGCCACCTGCAGTTCATCCGTCTTAAGGGGGCTTTTAACCATCCCAAGGACAAGTTTGAGCCCTGACCAGCATTGCTGGGTTGTCTGCTTATCCCGGCATCCATTCGGTCTCCCTGCACGTTAGCGTTACCCGCCCTCTACCACGCGGAGGTGTGCATAGGGATTTTCCTATCATTGAGCCTAGGGCCATATGGCGTCCTAGCACTCTCAAGTACTTTTAGAGAGATATCTTTAAAACGGGTTGACAATTTTTTTTTTATTTGCACATAAATATATACTTTAGATTTGCATTCCAAAATGTGTCTTTAAAATGATTTAAGAATTCTATATAAAAAAAATTATTTCAAAAAACCGCTCCAACGATTTTAAATTTTTTTATACAATCATATTCAATCAAGAATTAAAATGGCATTCTTTTTTTAACCTCAAACTGTCAATGGAATTTTTTTAGCTATTTTAAATATCGTATTTCATTCTTCTCTACATTTTTCTCTAATAATTTCCATGTTTTTATATACAATTTTCTTAAGCATGCAGTGTCTGGAACAAAAGAGCAAGTACGTGCGATAAAACATTTTTTTATTTGTTCTGACCTTCATTTGATTTCAATAAATTTTTAATATTTATAAAATTATTTTTTTTTTTCGTATTTTTTAATGACAAACAACTGCGCAATGGATTCTAGAATTTACATGAATGCTTCTTTTATCGCAGATTTTCTGTTACTCTCCTGTCTTCAAAAACTTTAAAACTTGACATATTGATAAAAAATTATATCAACTTTGAATCCACATTACAATTTTATATAAAATTGTTAGTTTCAATTTTGCATTTTGAGCACGCTCTCCATACAAAACGTCCCACTGTGCGACGTTGTGGAGGTCTATGAGTGCCCGAAAACTATGAAAATGATATCTAAAAAAAACTATATCTTCAGGTGTTAATATTCTAATCAGTATGGCCGCAGTTTTATGAAAGCCCTATAACCAACTTGAATAACAAAACAAAGACAGGTATCAAGTGAACCACTTATGTGTCGCTATTTTCACTTTGGCAAATTCCTTGTAGGGCTCATAAGACGTTAGTTTAATATTGCCACACAAATCTCCAAAAAAAAAATGAAAATAAAAGTAAAATAATAGTTCGGGTTAAGTTATGTAAAGTAAGCCCCATAGTGTGATTGGAATAATCAATCGTTAAGTAACTTAACTTAAAATCAATAAACATTGGTTCCGCATTGCCTTCTCATTAGCATACAGCACGACAGACAATGACATGACATATACGTAAAAGTTGGGCGATTCAAAAAAAAAGCACGAGCTCTGGCATAAATCCATTCATGTTAACAAAACACAAATCCACTCTGAATTAATTCCAAAAATTTCAATAAAAGCTTCGAAAAATATTATAATGTGACAACATATTCAACACAAAGTGGCAAGGTGCTTTGATGCTTTGCCCAGTTAGCAGGCAATAAACTATTGTGGTTGAATTAATTAATAAAATTATAATAAATTTTCACAAAAAAACTTAAAAAAAAATAAAATCTCGAGAAAAAGTTTAATAAACAACATTGTTCTTTTTGGAACACTATTTAGAGCGAGCCACCGTTAATGACCAGGTCTAGATTTTATGTGAAATAAATTATAATTTGCGCTATTAAAAAGAAATAAAAATAAAATGATAAAAACAACATCATCAACATCAGCTACGAACATTTATACATTCATCCAACAAATATAAAGAAAGTATCTAATGTTACAGATTAGAAAAAAAAATTCAATTTGGCCTCACCAAAAATAAACACACAAACTTCAAGTGCACTCTATGCGAGAGAATTTCATATAACTAGACTCAAGAGTCAAGACACAGCCGTTAAGTGTGGTCGTTTAAACGGTTCATGTACCCCCATTTAATTGGCCGCACATATTTTCATAAATGTATCTTTTATATACACTTTCTCAAATGGCATCTTCTATAACTGGAAATGGAAAAATTAATTAAAATAAAAAGAAATTTACGCACAAAAACTGCACAAAAGCGCAAGATAAGATTTCTTGTATATCGCTGCCGTCCGTTGTCGTGGTCTTCGCGATTGGCCCCGCCACGGGACGTAAGAGAAGAGGTCACGTTCGGGCTCTGGATTATCTCGCGACGTTTGTGTTGTTTCGATGTATTGGCTAAAGATACGTAGATGGCATCAAAAAATAACAAAAAAAATAATAATAATAAAAAACAATCTAAAGTGTCAGGTTGTTTATAATTCACTGGCAAGAAACCGAACAAACAGGTTTAAGGAAAAGTAAAACGCTATAAGGCGCGATACTATAGAGTTACCAGTGATGTCTTAGTCGCGACCACCATATTATCGTACAGATGGATTTCATTCATAAAAATCCAAACCGAGTCAGTTTGAATATACAAGTCAGCCATCAAAGGCGGAGTACCTATATTTGCATTGTTAAAAATCTTAAATACTTTTTCGTCTATATTTTAGCTCCAAGGGAGGTATTATATTGAATATAGAGATACAATTGTATGCAATTTTTAGCTTGTGTATTTTTGTAAATAGATTTCAAAAAGATTATCCAAGGAGCAGCCATTTATGTATGATTTACTCCATTTTTTTCAAACAGTAAACCTGATGGAAAAAGCGAAAGTTTTTCTTAACTTTTTTCCGATTTTTTTTTGTTTTGCTTTATTCGATTTTTTTTTTTATTTCAGTTATGATGCCTTTTTTGTTTAACTTTGATGTTATTTTTGAAGTGTTTTTAATACGTAAAATTACTGTACAAGTATGTACGTACTACGTACATATAGATTAATCAATTAAAAAAAAGGAAAGACGGTCTATGATACTATTTCAGTCTATGAAAAAGGATATCCGTAGTTAAAAGCAAATGCACTTAATAATCTTCATTATTTTTACCTATTTTTTTTCAGGAAGTGAGAAAAAATCATGAAAGAAGCTATTATATTTTTTAAGTCTGTTCTTGCCGTCATTTTTTTTTTTTTTGTAAATTCATTTTTATTTTCAATTCATCTTAAAACTATCTTAAAGCTAGACAAAAATTCATAAAAACTAGCCTACTTATCAATATCTTACAACTAACTTACTGGCCCCATTCGGGCACTCTAAGTTAAACTAATAACTTAATGCTAATGCCTTTCGGCCTAAGTTCTTGCCGTCATCTTGCCGATTGTGTTTACATGTGGTTTTATCTTTTACGTGGTTTTCTCATTTGTGGGCATTTACACGAACTTTTATCGTTTATTGTAATAGTTTCATCTCGTTTGCTTAAAGGGATCTTTTAAGGATAGTGAACTGAACATAGCATAATCCCGCAATTACAAATGATTATAGAGGTTATTAACAGTAATAAATGATGTATTTTTTTTTTACGGGTATAGTTATTAGTTGGAGAGAAAAATTATCCAAAGTGCTCTTGGGTAGGTTTATTGTCAAAAAAAAAGAAATTTTTCTAAAAGCCGTGTGCGATTCCTTGCTGTGAAATTTGAAGTTGCGAGATTTTGATTTGCGAGATTTTAAATTGCGAGATTTTGGTTAAAATTTGCGAGATTTTTAGGTTCAAGATGTTATTGCGAGATTATGAAAAGCAAGATTTTTAATTTGCGAGATTTCGTTATTCGAGATTTTTAAAAAAAATGCGAGATTTCGTTATTCGAGATTTTGATTTGCGGGATATCGTAGCGCTCCCAAATAATACCGTAGTAAGAAAGTTATGATCAAAACCCGTAAGAAGTACCAAAAAAAAAAAACTGAAAATTTTTAGTCACCAGCGCAGCGCAACGATTTTAAAAAATGAAATGGCAATCGATTTTTCACGACAAAATCTCGATACAGCATTTTTATTTTTGTTATTTGCCGTGATAAAAAGTTATGAATAAAAAAGTAAGAAGTGCTGAAAAATAATTTGAAACTTTTTTTAAAAATTCAAAAACTTTTATTTTGAAAGTTTTGATACGCAATTTTATTTAATTTTATCTGAAATTTGTAAATAAAAATTTATTTGAATGCGTTTAGCCAATAATAAGCAAATTCAAAATAAAAAAAAAATTTGACACGCAGTGACTTAAATTGTAGGGTATTACGCAGGTCTGCACCAGCTAATGAATTGGAATACTTGTTTGTTGACATAAAGTGTAACAACAATAAAATAATGGTAGGATCAGTGTATCGTCCTAATCGTAATATTGATTTATCACCCCTATTCGCAGTGTTAGATGAGTTGTCCTTTGTGTCACCATTTGTCATTGTTGCGGGAGACTTTAATAATTACGTCCTCAAAAGCTCCGAGCTCATACGGATAGGATGATATCACTAAATTTATTTCCAGTTAACACATCAACGCCCACCCACTTTAGTAAAGACAGTAGTACCTTACTCGATATGTTTTTCGTTAGTCATTTGAGTAAAGTTCTTCTTTATGACCAACTATCTGCTTCTGGTTTTTCTCACCCCGACTTAATTTACTTAACGTTTCAATGTTCACTTTTAGATGCACCCTCTACTTATAGTTTTAGAGACTTCAAAAATGTTGACCGACAGCAGTTAGAAACTGATTTGAATTCAATCCAGTGGTTTCGAATATTCCGAATGCCATCTGCAGATGACCAACTTTTATTCATTCAATCTAACATTAACGATCTTTATAACTCACATGTCCCACTTACAACAAAACAACTTCGGAAAAAAGATCAGTCTTGGTTTAGTAACAATATAAGGTATCTAATAAGAGAACGTAACCAAGCATATAAGCGGTGGAAATTATTTAGGCTTGACGTATTGCACAATGTGTATAAAGTATTAAGGAATAAAGTAATCTGTTTAATACGTGAAGCTAAAAAACGATTTTGTGCACCTAAATTAGACCCTTCCCTTCCCAAAGATACACTCTGGAAAAATCTGAAAGATATTGGCGTGGGTAAACAAATAAACCAAAACCTCATACCAACTGATTGTGATGAACTCAACAGAAAATTCACTTCTTTGAACTCTACTGGTGGTGATGGAAATCTAGTAATTGATTCACGATTACCTGAAGATCCGTTTAGTGATCGACCGTCTAGTTTTTGCTTCTCAGCCGTTGACGAGGCTGATGTTCTGGAAAGCATCTTGGCAATTAAGTCCAACTCAGTTGGAATCATTAGCGTAGCTAGGGGGGGGGGCGAAGGGGGTGGTCGCCCCGGACGCCAGGAGTTAGGGGCGGCAAATGGGAAAATCATCTTCATTGTTTATGAGATGTAAACCAATTACATGAGTTTTTTTATTGAACATTTTATTAAAACGCACAATTTTAATAGTATTCAAATTTGTAGGGGCAGCAAAATCTTCCTCGATCTTCATGAGAAGTTGGAAATAAACACAAGTTTAATTTTTGTTTAATAAATAATTAAATCAATGTTTATTAAATTGAAATCAATAGGGGCGCAAAATCATCATCGTTGTTTATTGCAGAAGTTGGAAATAAACAAAAAAGTATTATTTTTTAAGTTAAAAATTCTATAACATTGGTAGGTATAAAATACAATTTACAATTTTACATTGTGTTCAAATCACTAGGGACGGCAGAATCATGACCGTTGCTCATTATAGAAGTTGGTAATAAACACAAAAGCTTATTTTTTAAATTAACAATTCTTTCAAATTTTGAAACAAAATGGCTTTCGTAATGACCATTCTTTTTTGTAGCTTTACATATATGTGTTTGTTAATTCTCTCAATTTAGTTCAGAGGGTTTGACTTTTCTCAAAGAAAGTGTCACGTTAGATTTGGAAAAAAAAACAAAAATGCTTTCGATTGAATATAATCAAAAATAAAAATATTATTTATACAAAACTGATAAATGGATCAAAATAAATAAAACATAACAATAGTTTTTTTTCAAACATAAAACCAGCAAACAAAAAAGCTCTAAACTATACATATGGCTGCATTCAACACAAAGAATTTTAAAAAAATGTGTTTTTTTTTTTGCGAAAGCTTGAGATTAATTTTTGTTCTTAAATGAAGTGCACTATGAAGATTTTTCAGCAGATTTATTTTGAGAAAAAATGTATTAGATCAACAATCTACTGCAATTTCAGTGAAGTAACAACTCTGTAGTCAGACACTCAGTAGTGACATAGCCGTTGCTTTGACCCTTTCATGGTTCATGATCATTAGATCTGAGAAACATGAACAGTATGCAATTTCTCAGTTTCGCTGTCGAGTACTGATGAAACAATAGGCGTGTCTCACCAAGTAAAATCTCACCGAGTGCTTAATATCAAGTTGACGTAGGCGGAATGTTTTGGTGAAACAAAGATACTCTGTTCAATCGTACTGAAATTATGGCAACATCATTTTAACTCTGCTTTAAATATTTAAATTTTAAAGCACAAAACTTTATGAAATGAATGAAAAATAATACTAAGATCAATTTATTTTTCCTTTTTATCAACACTCAACCTCTATTCTGTATTTTTGTATCGATTTCGTATTTGCACATCACCGAGAAATTGCAATTTGGCTGTCAAATGAACAGTTTTAGCTGAAAAAGAACATTGAGAAATTAACCCAAAAAATTTTCGTCTCAGTAATCTCTGGAAAAAATCTTAGTGCTCAGGTGAGATTTTTTGCCCTACTTTAAAAATGTCTGAGCTCTCAGAGATTTTATTTGGTGAGACATGCCTAATGAACAATTATGAACTTTACTATTTTTGAACGAAAGAAAACATTAAAAAAAAAATCAAGTCTCATGTGCCTATATTAGATATAAACAGTCGGTTTAAAGTTAAATCCCAGAAACAAAAACTTTTCATTCAGCAGATATTGCGGCAAAGTTGCGTGTATCAATATTTCGCAGAATGTAATTCCTTGCATTTATAAAAAAAATACTTTAGTCAAAATTTTGTCTGCAACTCTAAGACCGATTTTATTATTAAGTATTGTTAGACCGAAGGGGCGGCAAATTATTGTTTTGCCCCGGGCGGCAAATATCCTAGCTACGCCACTGGTTGGAATTGATGGCATACATCCGGATTTTTTGAAAGCCATACTACCTTATGTTCTTAAATATATAACATATACCTTTAATACTATCCTTATGACTAGTTCCTTCCCCTCTGCCTGGAAACAAGCTAAGATTATACCGGTCCCTAAAAGCCGTAATAGTGATGATTTTCGACCAATAGCTATTTTACATTTTCTGTCAAAAGCTTTGGAAAGGCTTATGAATAATCAAATACGAGTGTTTTTAAATGAAAACAAAATGATATCTTCCAGTCAGTCAGGCTTTCGACCAAAACATAGCTGTACGACAGCTTTAATCGAAGTTGTGGAGAATATAAGAAAAGCTGTAGATGATAACAGAGTAACTATTCTTACTTTATTGGATTTTTCGAAGGCTTTCGATACTGTCAATAGTAATATACTTTATAAAAAACTCATAGATCAATTTAATTTCTCAATGCCATCAGCTCATTTAGTTTTGTCCTATTTAACCAATAGATCTCAAGCTGTATGTGCCAACAATTCAATGTCTTCGTTTCTCCCGCTGCATAGAGGTGTTCCTCAGGGTTCTATTTTGGGTCCGTTGCTCTTCTCAATGTAAATTAATGATTTACCTTCTTGTTCACTGAACTCTTCCCTGCACATGTATGCAGACGATGTTCAGCTACATAATAGTTTTCCACTTGGTATGGTTGAAAATGGTGTGCATGAAGTCAATGAGGATCTGAATGAAATTGTAGCCTGGTCCCGTAAAAATGATCTCTGTTTAAATCCTAAGAAAACAAAATGCTTAGTTATTTCGAGGACAACTATTGACACTCCCTATTTCCCTGAAGAATGCCTTAACAATAACATCATTGAGTTCGTGGATTCCGCAAAAAATCTTGGATTAACGTTTAATAAAACCCTCACTTGGAACAATCATATAAAAAACACCTTAGGCAAGGTTTATGGAGGTCTTCGCATGCTTTGGGCGTCTCATCATTTAACCCCACTGAAAACTCGACTTATGTTGGCTAAGGCCTTGATTGTTCCAGTTATGCTTTTCTGTAGCTAGGTTTTCAGTAACTGTGACTATGCGCACAAGCGGAGACTCAACGTTGCGATCAATAGCATTGCACGTTATGTGTATGGAATTAGAAGATATGACCATATATCCATTTACTCCAAATCATTGTACGGAATAACCCTTGACAATCTTTTCAAATTAAGAACATTAACAATGCTTCATAACGTCCTACAATTCCACCAACCACAATACTTGTATAATAAAATAAATTTTCCGCGATCAAATAGATCTTGTGATCTCCTACCAATTCGCTGCTCATTTCTTGTATCTGAACGACAGTTTTATGTACATTTATGCTATTCGATTATGGAACTCTCTCCCTCGCTCTTTAAGAATTATAGGCTGCACGACCCAGTTTGGAAAGTCACTCAGACGGTATCTTGAAACCCTTTGATTTTATAGATGATGTTGATAATGTATTTGTCTTTTTTTTTTAAAGGTTTATAAACTTATAAAATTATAAGCTTGTCTTTTATATTTTTAACTCTTCTTTATTTCTTTTAAACTGAAGTTCAATTCTTTTTTTTAATCAGAAATGTATGTGTACTTAAATATTCATAAAATCATATGTACTAGCTTTTCTTTTCTCATTAATAATATGTCACTCTAGCTACTAGCATAATTTAAATATCCTTATAGTATTGTGATACTGATAGTTACTCTAATTTATAAGATATTGTATCTTACTGAGTAATGTTAAAATAAAATAAATCTGAAATCTGAAATCTTCCATGACGGGTTCTATTAATAGTTGCTAAGTGCAAAATTTTATAATTTTTGGTAGTGGATCGTACTAATTTTAGTATTTGGAAAAAATTTAATCCGAATGGTAGGAGTCGTTTTTGAGAAAAAAAAATATTTTCTTTGTGGTTTTTTAACTTTTGTATGGAAGGTATCGTTATTTTTTCATAAATGTAAAATTTTTTCCAAAAATACTTTAGAGAGTATGTACTAAAAAACTCTTAAGTATCGAGTTTCAAAAAAATCGATCTTATCGTTTTCGAAATATGTAGGGTAGAGGGCGGCACCCTAGGACACTTTTTACGAAAACCAACCTGGAACACTCATACATTACAATATAAAATTTATTCTTGAATGACGTTGTTCTTTGGTATTTTTCCATGAAAATAGATGCCCTTTCATTCCTTGGTTTGTATTTTATACATATATATTTTTCTATTTAAAAACTGTTATAAGTGTCCAAATCTGCCCCCCTAGGGGGACATGCCTTGAAAAACGCATTTAATCAAGTTTTATTCCTTAGTAAACAATAATAAATTATCTCAAAACATAACATTAGTTAAAATAAGTCGTAGGAGATTTTCTTTCCATAATACCTTAGCGTACTGGAAAGGAAGATTATTTGCTTGAAGATGACCCAGGCCATAATTCATTTTCGAAGATTTGATGAAATAAACTTTATCCACCCCCACTGTTCACTTATGGAAACGCTATTTATTTTATTAAATTCTAGTCTGGTTTGGTCATGTCCAAATGTGCCCCTCATCTACTGTCCAAAAGTGCCCCGAGTAGACATACCAACTAGTTGTTTTTTTAAAACAATGTTAAACAATAAAAATATTGTTTAATAAATTATCACGAAATAACTAAATATGATAATAAAGAAATTTGTTCGCGTTGATTCCAGCTATTTTTTTTTTTCTAAAATGCTTAGATCGAAAAAAAAATACAACGGGTACCGGAGAACAAACGATTATTTTTAATTATTTTTTAAAAGCTGATCACAACAAAAACATAAATGTTAAAAAAGGAGCCAAGTTCTTATGTGTACAAGAAACCTATGCGTAAAAAGTCAGCCAAAAAAGTAATGAGATCTAAAATATATGCCAAGTTTTAAGTTCATGAAGTTTAATATCAAATATGTTAAGTAGAGTAATATCGAAACAATTCCAAATCATGACAGAAATTTGGTAATTAATGATTACTGATTAAAATTTGTGATTTCCCTCCTTTTTGCAAAGATTTATTTTGCCAGGTGTAAGTCAAGCCCTACCGCTCTACAAAGTTTCATAATTCTACGACAACCGAAAGTGCTCCATACAAATAATAGCAATTCTGATAAAGTGGGTGGATGGCACCCCCTTTGAATGGACAATTCCAAATTTTCGATTTTTCTCCTTTCTAAGTACTTCGAGCCCTACCGACCTACCAATTTTCATCGTTCTACAACAATCGGAAGTGCTCCATATAATTTATAAGAATTTTTAAGAATGTGGGTGGATGCCACGCCCCCTGTATGGTAAGTTCCAATTTTTTAATTTTTACTTGCGATATAGGTACTATAGGGCAAGTTTTGGATTCGTGCAAAAAAAAAAATTCGAGATAAAAATCAAACATGACATTACGATGATAGAGAACACCAAAAAAGTGGGTGGCACAGTTCTGTCTGTATGTCTGTCTGTCTGTCTGTCCGTACCTCAACCTACAGCCTAAGCCACTGAAGCGATTTTCTTCAAATTTTGAACTTAAGGTTTTTTTGTAACTTTCCAGAGGGGAAATTGAAATTTTTTTTTTAGCTCAAAAAATAACGGTACTTGCCATACAACCGTTAAGGAAAAGCTTATTTATCTCAAAAACGGCTCCAACGATTTTGATAAAAAAAAAATCAGTGTATTATTGTAGATATGATACACCTTTAAGTAAGAAAAAAATCACCAAAAACATTTATTAACGGTACCTGTCATGTAACTGTTTTTTTGATTTTTGGTTTTCTCATTAACCGCTCGTCCGATTTCAATTAAATTTTTTGCACAAGAGCTTTGTTAGAATATAAATAATACTGCATACCAAAATTTTTGAAAAAATAAATTTTGGATTTTTAAAAAAAGATTCAAAATTTTTTTTTGAAAATTCAATATTTCAAAAACGGGCTAATGAATTGTTTTGAAATTTCAGTTTTAAATGTATATTAATATATACGCATTCCAAATTTTTTTTTTTTTAATGTTAAAAAAATTTTATATATAAAAAATTAATTTTTAAGAAAACGGCTCCAACGATTTTAAATTTTTTTTTTGGCATATATTGATATTTATTTAATCAAATGGCATACTTTTTTTGGCGCTCTAAGTTATTTATCAGGCTGTTTAAACAATTAAAAGAACGATTTAAATGCTTTTTTATACTTTTTCTATAATTACTTGAATATTTTTTAAAGTTCTTAAGTTCCACACAACCTAAACATAAGAGCAAGTACGTGCGATCCAGTCGTGCATTTTATTTTTTTCCAAAATGCCTACGTCTTAGATCGAAAAAAAATACAACGGGTACCGGAGAACAAACGTTTATTTTTAGTTAAATTTTTAAAAGCTGATATCGTCCCAAATGTCATTAGATATCTATTTGAGGAAGAATCGACACTGTAAAATTGTGATTAAGTATTAAAAAGTATTTGTTTTGATGCTTTTTTGGCCCTGTCCTAAACAACCTCTCCCTATTTTATTTTCAAAATAAAATTTTGAAACATTTTTTAAAAATCCCAAAAACATTTTTTCTAACATTTTGGTACACAAAACTATTTATATTTCTTTGAAGCTTCTGTACAAATAATATCAAAATCAGTATGTTTTGAAGAAAATCAAAAATTAAAAAATGGTTCTTTGGGAGGTGCCATTAATAGTAATTTTTGAAAAATGGTTTTCCACCTAAGGGAAGCCTGTACTAAAATAAATGTATTGAATTTGCCTTAAGAAAATTTGTGGAGCCGTTTTTGAGAAAAATATGATTATGGAAAATGGCAAAGAAAAATTGTATGGCAGGTACCGCAAAAAACAATTTGTTCGCCAAGTGCCCTTTTGAGCACAAATTGACTGGATTTTTCGAATTACGTAGTAAGACGAAAACTAACGATTTCTCGAAGACGAATGGAGGTATTTGAAAGATTCAAAAAGAATTTTGAGGTAAAATGTTCATACCTCAGAATGACTTAAAGCATTTTTTCGATAAAAATTACCTCGAGAACAAATATTACCCCAAATTTTGCATAAAAAATGCATTTTTTTTATCTTTAGATTCAATATCTTCAAAACGTGATGTAATAGAGCAACTTCAAGTTCAAATTCGAGCTTTGCGAACCAAAGACCATCAGAAAAGTATACATTGGTTCATGTTATAGACAAAAATTCAAATTTTGTCACAAAAAGTAATTTTTTAGTGCTTTCCAGTGGATTTTCAAAAACAGTAAAAATACGTCAATTTTCGACTAGCACTTGAGTCCAAATGGGTTGTCACAGCAAAACCTTAAATAGAGATTTATTGGGAATTGTGTATACTTCAAATGGTACTTTGATGTAATTTTCGAGTAATTGGTAGTTTTCGAGCCATTAGTGAAAAACTCCAAAAAAATGCATTTTTGCATCATTTTCCTGCATTTTTTTTCCATGTTGCTTCACCAAATTTTGTTGGCAAACCTCAGATTCGGATTCAGCACCCCAGAAAACATACAGGAGGGAAAAACTCAATTTGCTCGCAAAGATCCTTTTTAATCACAAATTGACTAGACTATGTGGGCGGTAATACCTATACAATTATAGTTACAGTTTGAACTATTTTTAACTATTGTACAAATTTGATCCAATATTTTTAACTGTGTAGCGAAATTGAGTTGTTTGAATTTACAGATAACATATTTTCAAAAATTTATTTTGACAGCTGCTATATATCGGACAGTAGAAAGGTAAGAAATATAATGCCGATCGAATGGCCCCTTTCAGTTTAACTTTAAATTTCAATTAAATTTGTATTTATGAACATCTTTTTTGTATATATAAGATGCAAAAATCAGATACTTATGCATATTTAATCAATAAACATAAAGATTAAAACAAATCACTTAACACTCAAAACACCTTGCTAAAAAGAAATTTATGTATCTATGTATCTATTAGGAAAAAGCATCAGATTAAAACTTATTTATTTCTCTTTTTGTTAACCACTTCATAAATTACGGTTTGTTTGTTTACTTAAAAAAACTACAAAATTTCTTATACATTAATTTTAGTCCAATTTTTTTGTTTGTAAAAATTCACACAATATACACTCCTCGTCAATTGAATACGCACAAACATTTTTTAATATACTTTATCCATTTTTTCCAAACAGTGATGGTTATTATGCCATCTGTTGATGCTAACTATTCCCTTAAGATGTTAAGCAGATAATTCCGAAAGAATTATCCAAAAACAACCGTGAGTTTTTCTTCAACCACTTGCAAAGTGTTTTATATGCAAAGTAGGAGTTTTTTTTTTAGTCAACTGAATAGGTACAACGCCATTTTCTTCGTTGTTTATAAGTTTTTTGGAGTGCTTGACAGTTTAAATTAACGATTTTAGTGTTTTCAGTAAAATTTAATTCTTGATTTCAAATTTTAAGAAAAATGGGTAGATCTACGTGTCTTAACAGTGTTGAAAAAGCTAGAATCGATTTACTTAGAGACCAAGGCCTAACTGGACGTGCAATAGCTGATAAAGTTGGCCGAAGTTTTAATGTAGTTTATTCTTACTTGAAAAATAAAGATGCATACGGCAAAAACATGAAGGGAGGTAAGAAAACAGCAACATCAGCAGCTGAGAGACGAAGAATTTTAAGATATGCATCAAATTCTTCTGATTCTGTGCAAAAATAAAACAAAAAGTCGGCGTAAACGCAAGTTGCTCAACAGTATTAAGAGTAATCAACAACTCAAGCCATCTTAAACGAATGAAACTTAAGAAAAAACCACCACTTGACGAGAGACGGAAAATGTTGCGATTAGATTTTTCAAGACTTCACATGAGTTGGAAAAAAGATTGGTATCACGTGGTTTTTTCAGATGAAAAAAAGTTTAATTTCGATGACCCTGATGGATTCAACTTGTATTTTCACGACTTAAGAAAAGAAAAAAGATTTTTAAAGCGCCATCATAGTCGTGAAGGAGGTGTCATGATATGGGGAGCAGTCAGTTATTATGGAACAGTTGAGCTCGAGGTTGTAACATCAAGAATGACAGCAGCTGGGTATAAAGTAATTTTGGAAAGAAATTTTCCTAAATTTTCTAACATCCTTGGACCCATAAACTGGACCTACCAACATGATAATGCGCCTATTCACTCAGCGCGCATAATAAAAACATGGATAGAGGAGCAACAAGTGCAGTTGCCTCAATGGCCGCCGTACTCACCTGATCTAAACATCATAGAAAATGTCTGGGGATGGTTAGTACGCAAAGTTTATGAGGGTGGTCGTCAGTTTGAAGACAAAGAAACCTTAATTTCTGCAATCAAATTAGCGTGGAGGGAAATTTCGTTAAATTACATTAAAAAGCTATACGATTCCATGCCGGATCGAAATTACGAAATAATTAAAAATAAAGGTGGAAGTACCCACTACTAAACTTAAACAAAAACTTGTTTCATTCCATTCCATTACCAATTTTAATTTTTGTACCTATTCAGTTGACTCAAAAAAAAACTTCTACTTTGCATAAGTTACACTTTGGAAGTGGTTGAAGGAAAAACTCACGGTTGTTTTTGGATAAAACTTTGAAATTCTGTTATTTATATGTTACGAAAATTTTTACCATCAACAGATGGCATAATAACCATCACTGTTTGGAAAAAATGGATAAAATATATTCAAAAATGTTTGTGCGTATTCAGTTGACGAGGAGTGTATGTACATGTGTACATATATTGTGAACTGTGATAGAAATTCGGACTTAAATTTATCTACATTATGTACGTATGTATGGTCGAGTTCATAAATTTTAACAGTCGGCAACACGACAAAATTCATTTTGCATTTCTGCTGGCAAATACTGTCCATGTCCACCAATCTACAGTTTTTCCAATATAAATGAAGCGTGAGTGTTTGTTATGTACAGTGAGAGCAAATTTTACTAAAAAAAATACATAGTACATTAATATTATCATTTTTTAACAATTGTTTTTGGCAGTGATTCAGTATGTTTACATTTACGAACTCGAGATATTTTTTAGATATGAGTATGTAGATACTTGTGCGATGTTTTCTATGTAATTTTGGGTGATTTGTTTTCTACGAGTGTCAAGTAACAAAACGCTTTTCACAAATCGAAAAATGAGTATGTAGATAGTTTAATATGTGACAATTTCGAATTTGTCATTCAATGTTTTCTATGTTTTTTGGGTGCTTTGCTAACTTGACACGACTCGAAAAGCGGGAAAAACTTATTATACTTAATGTTTTATGGCTTAATAGTTTGCCGTTAATTAGTCACTAATTATTTGTGAAAAATTGAATTCAAGCATTGCAATGTTTTCTATGTTTTTTGGGTTCTTTGTTAACTTGGCAAAATATCACCTGAAAATGATGTAAGAACTGCTTATACCAGATGGTTTATGGCAAAATAATTAAATCAACTAGCTGTTAATTAGTTGTGACTATTTCGAATTTGTCGTTCTATGCTTTCTATGTTTTTTTTTTAAGTGGTAAAAACTTCCAAAACTTAATATTTTATTCCTTAATAGTTGTTCGAGCTGTATCCTAGAAAACATCGCATGACGAAATTGAATTTTTCACTACTAATTAACAACAAATGATCAAGGAACAAAATATTACCTAAGTTTTGGAAGTTTTTACCACTTTTCGAAAAAACATAGAAAACATAGAATGAAAAATTCAAATTTATCACTTAGTTGGGACATTTAATTTAAAGTAAATTATTAAGCCATAAACCATCAGGTATAAGAAGTTCTTACTGATTTTCGATAGGTTGAAAAACATAGAAAACATTTATTGACAGATTAGAAAGTGTTACAACTAATTAACGACTAACTAAAGGCAAATTATCCACCAGCTCATTTTTCTAACATTGACTTTCATCTGTATTATATGCATTGAAATCTGTTAACTTAACACTTGACACCGAGTAGGTACTTGAAATTTTCCATGCGAAATACAAGTAGTCTTCATGATATTATCGCTACTTGAAATATTTGGAAAAGATTAGGGAAGTTACACATGATTGAGTAATACGTGCAAATGATAAAACATTATTATCATTATTTTCCGGAATACATGGTCGTCCTTCGCAGTCGACTATTCAACATCTGGTGGCCAAATTAAAGTCAATCGTTTCGCTGAACAATCAATCAATACTGGTACTTCAACGTAATCTAGGATCTGTCCATGTGAGTGAGCAGGAGAGCTCCAAACAGCCGATTTCATCAATTCAGCATAAAATACTTACATATTTATGAGTGTTTTGAATATTGTGATTCAATTAAAACAATTAGAATCTATTCAATGTTGAGTGTGACTGATACAATATGCAATTTTGATAATCTTCGTGATAAAATCCAAGTTCAAGATTCAGTGCGAAAAGCGCACTATTACTCATTCTCCTATTAAAAATATAAACAACGATAAGCGAAAACAACAATCAGTCTGCTTACTCTAAATATATTTCCATAAAAGCACATAATAATAATTATCGTATCGTATCGTGATCAATCGTTAATTTTCATTATGCAAATCTTCTCCATAACTCAACGATTATATCAGAACAAAAAAAATAACCAGAAATTATTACCATCGTCGTCGTCGTCATTCTGAAGAAAGAAACCACCTTCACCAGATATGTCTGTCAGTTTTGAGTCAAATTAAGTAATCGTGACGGATATAGAGTTTTTTTTTTGCTTGCTTTTAATCGTCAGAAATTAGCGCGCATTTAATGTATGAGTGGTGATTGTATACGATCGGAAAAAAAAAAACATTTAATAAAAAAAGTCATTGGTATGGCAAAATCTGTAAGACAAGTGAAATCTTTTGCACCAATTAATTGACCAATCCGGAATATGATGCAGTGACGGCGGGGCTTGGTGAATACTGATACTAAGAGTGATGAGAGTTTATGTCGTGTTTACCATCATACATTGCTCGATTAAAGCGAGATAAACAAAAAGAAAGTTTAAACTCATCTCATATCGTACCTCAGCATCAAAGCGATACCGTTGAACTTTTTTTAATTTTTTTTTTTTTACTGTACCTCACGCATCATTTCAGTTCAACATTGCAACATCGTTGAATTATTCCATTCACAAGCAAGTCACATCGAAACTGCCTTAGGAAGCTTTACATTCTTATAGCTCCAGCTATAAACGATGAGTTAGCAAAGCAATTTGAAGCTATTAAAAAAAAGAAAGGCTTTCGCTTGGATCGCGAATAAAAATTATAATTTTTTTTCACTTCGTGGTTTCATGATCGTCTGTAATGTACATTGTACAAGCAGTAATTCGACCTTCCGCTTAAAGAATTAAAGTACAGTATACCACACTATAAGGACACCAGTTTGGTCGCATGGGCTTAAACGTAGGTATGGCTTTTTCCAAAAGGGTAAATCAATTCAAACAGATAATAATATGAAATCAGAAGTGAATTTAATCTTATGGTTCAAAAAATTATAAAATGGTTTTGGATTCAAGCTTCCTTTTTTTCCTGCCAACAAACACGCACACGCAGGAATGGTTGTGAATTGTAAGTCACAAGGCCCTGGTTCTCCATGAGCTGTTGCGCCACCCAATTTATTTATTTTATTCCTTTTTTAGGAAACAATGTTGGAAAATTTTCTTTTCAAGGAATACACCTTGATAAAAAAAATTACAGAAATTCATTCGAGCCACAATGCGAAGTTGTATACAGTAGACGCTCGATATAGTGAAATAATAAAAACCAGGCCTGTTTACTGATTCGAGATTGTTCACTTTTTCGAGCGGGAGTTTTCTAAGGCTTTATAAAAGCGAATTTGATCCAAAATGCACATTTCGTTCGATGTGAATGTTTTTAATTTTAACTAAGCATTAAACAAGGCTTTCTCTCAGGTTTAAACAAAAAACAGAAACAATTCCTCAGAGCTATCAAACTATGTAAAATGCTTGCGCAAAATTTTTATACAAAATACGTTTTTTTATAAAATTTTGTGTGTTTACTAAGTGGATAGTTCACTATTTCGAGATCCACTAAATCGAGTGTCTACTGTACTGTAGGTAAAATAGAATGTAAATAAAAGATTGCGCTAATATTAGGATATTTTTAAAAATTTAATAAAAATTGTAGGTATAGGGGCTGTTTTTGAGAAAAATAAGATTCTCTTTATCGGTTCTTTAACATTTATAGGGACGGTATCGTGATTTTTTTATAAAAAAATATTTTCTTAAAATATTCTAAAAAGTATCTAATAAAAACCCTAAGATTTCAACAAAAAAAAATCGACCATGTCTTTTGCGAAATAGCCATTAACCAAAGAAAAATCTTTGGAATATTGTTAAAAAATCCAAAAAATATTTTTGGAAATTTTTGGTACATCAAACAATTTTCAAAATAGCTTTTTATGGCCTTTAGTCCTACAAATTGGCGTTTTGTTCGGCTTACGCACTTGAACTCATTAGTGACATAGTGAGGGCTTTGTCATACGCAATTTGTATTATTTATTTATTTATTTATTCATTAAGCTGGATGTTTTTTTGACCGGGCCAGGCATAGTTTCTATATATGAACGCTATATAATACAAATTACATATATACTACTGAAATAAATCAGCCAAGTAGAAGACTTAGCATTAAGGATTGGACTTGTTGAATTAAGCCGAACGAAACGCCAATTTGTAGGACTAAAGGCCATAAAAAGCTATTTTGAATCAATAATTCAACAAGTCTAATCCTATTAATGCTAAGTCTTCTACTTGGCTGATTTATTTCAGAAGTATATAGAACCTATATCGCTATTATACCACAAAAAACAATAAAAGGAAATTATAAGCAACCATGGTTCGATGTTTAGTGGGAAAAGTTCAGAAGGAGATCGTTTGCACTATTAGATCTTTACCGAAACTACGACGAGCTGAAGTACAAGCTAATGGACTTAAATGCAAAAAAGGGATTCAAATACATTTATCTAACAAAAGAAATTGAGTTTCAAACAGCCAGTGCAACATGTTTTAAGAGAGTCCAGGTTACTGCACTTACTCGAACACAACTATTACCAAAAAGCATTTAAATATAGAAGAGCTTCTTTTATTGAAGAATTTTTTTAAGTAATACTTTTATTAACTTAACCAAATTGGGCAAACGGCCTTTAGAGATGAGTGGCAAGTTAGCAAAGCAACTTTGACGAATCGAAAAATGAGCTGGTGGATAATTTGCCGTTAATTTGTTGTGACAATTTCGAACTTGATAAGAAGCTAACGAAGAAATAAAAAAGAATAGGAAATATTGCAAGATTGAATTCAATTTTTCACAACTAATTAATGACTAATTAACGGCAAATTATTAAGCCATAAGACATTAAGTACCTATAAGAAGTATCTCACGCTTTTCGAGTCGTGTCAAGTTAGCAAAGTACCCTAAAAAACATAGAAACCATTGAATGACAAATTTAAAATTGTCACAACTAATTAACGGAAAATGATGCCCCTCCCCATATTTCGATTAGTGAAAATTGAATTGGTAACCTGACGCCAATAGAAAACAAATTACCCAACATTACATAGAAAACATCGCATGACAAAATCGAATTTTTCGCCACTAATTACTACAACAATTTAGAAAACATAGAACGACAAACTCAAAACTATCATAAATAATTAACGGCTTGTTAATGGTATATTATAAAGCCATAACCCATCCGGTATACACAGTTTTTACCCCATTTTCAGGTAGTACTTTGCCAACTTGATGTCAAGCTACCAAAGAATCCAAAATAAATGGAAAACATTGCACGACAAATTCAAAATTGTCACAACACTAATTGAAGACTAGTTAGAGGCAAACTATTAAGCCATAAACAGTTCGGTAGTAATAAGCAGTTTTGATACCTTTTCAAGGTGGTGCTTTGCTAGTTTGATATGAAGCTAACGAAGAATAAAAAACAAAAATAGAAAACATTAGACGATTGAACTCAATTTTTCACAACTAATTAGATAGACCGAGAGCCCACAGCAGATTTTGGGTGTGAACGATAGCAAAAAAACAAGTATAGGCGTCAAAAGCTCCATTAAAGACTATTAAAAAAAAATCAAAGTCTTGCAGTCCACAACTGGGGCCTTTATGCGAGAAACAGTGCATCGAAAAAAAAATATGAATGCAACTTCGAGGAAAATCGTGTTAGCTGAAATTGATTTTCACCCCTCCCTAGATAAGCTCCGCGGATCCCATATCACGGAATTTGAGATCATTTGAGTGTTTAGTTCGCCCTGCCAGACTGTTTAAAAAAACCGTTTTTCACTTAGAATTTTGAATTTTTTAAACGGTCCGGTAGAGCGAACTATACACTCAAATGATCTCAGATTCCATTATATGTGATCCGAGGAGCTTCTCAAGGGATGAGTGAAAACCAATTTTGGCTAGGACGATTATCCTCGAAGTTGCATTCATATTTTTTCTTCGATGCACTGTTTCTCGGAAAGGCCCCAGTTGTGGACTGCAAGACTTTGATTTTTTAATAGTCCTTAATGGGGCTTTCGACGCCTATACTTCTTTTTTTGCTATCGTTCACACCCAAAATCTGCTGTGGGCTCTTAGTCTAAGAGGTTTGGGGTCGAAATTCTGTCTGGGTCAAAATTCTTTTTGCAAAATTCAGTGTTCAGAATTTTGTTTTTCAAAATTCTGCTTTCAAAATTCTGCTTTTCAAAATTCTTAATTTCAAGATTCTGTTTTACAAAATTCTGCCAATAATAGAATAATAGAAGGTTTGGAAAATATTAAAAAGCGCAATTTTCTCATACTTGTCTCATCATAAAATAGGAAAAATTTCTTGTATTTGGTTTTAAGACGGCTCTTTTGTCTCAGACCATAATTATAGGTATGAGCACAGTTTACAGTTCCGTGCGCATAAAAAACAAAACTATGAAAACAGTTATACACCCGTTCTAAACGAAAAGATTTTGCCTTGGCCTTAGCTACGCATTGAGTGATTAACTTACACTTAATAAACTATAGGCCAAAAAATGGAAAACAATTAGGTATGTTTGGATGCAAAAATAATTTTCATGCAAAAACTGCTGTAAGGTGAATATATTTTTTTTTTTCGAAGTGTAAATCAACCATACAAAATACTTATTGTCCACCACACTATTTTTCGCACGCAAAACTATTGCTAGCCAATCGTTTTGCATGAATTTCCATGACAGCAATGGCTTTATTTTACATAAAACTGTTAACCAACAACCAATATAGTTTTGTGTTTCACCTGAATCAAACTGTAAACAAGGCCAACTCAACCTTTGCACTTACATTAATAGCTTCATTAACCCGTTAAAGTACAAAAAAAGAGAAAAATAAGTTGTGCGTGGATATTTCGTTGTAGAAAAATATTTGCAGCAATCAAATAACATAAAAAAATGACGAGCAAAAACAGAATCTCTTTCAGATTGGAATAAAGTGTTGCACTAGATTGTCTCACAATAAAGTTAAAAAATCAATTTTTCCTTTTCGTCTTTGAGAAAAACCAGAATTAGCAGAAGTTTATTGCTTAAAATTTTATCATACAGAATTCTGAAAAACAGAATTTTGAAAAGCTGAATTTCGAAAGACAAAACTGAAAAAAAGCAAAATTCGGAAAAATAGAATTTTTGTGCAAAACACTGAATTTTGAAAAGCAGAATTTCGAAACCAGAATTTCTACCCACTCCCCTAATTAGAGTCATGTATTAAAATAAATTTATAATACTAATTTTGTAAATTTAAAATTGAAAGTAATTACAAAATAATCTAAAATAAGTTTGATCAAACCTCATCTTCAGTTTTGTTTAGGAATTAATAACTTGTCTTATATGTACGTATACATGTATGGATGTAGTTAAGTTAGTACTTACACATATGTATATCACAAGTAAGAAGAAGGTAAGCTAAGAATTTTAAAATGGAAAAATTTTATTTGAATGAATTTCTTTTAACGAAATTCTTTTATTCCCAAAAACTTTTATTAAATATTGTTTTTTTGAAAATAGCTTTTTGAGTACTTTTCCAGGTGTACTCTTTGTCAACATTAGAATGCTTGGTCACTGTTGTTGTTGTAACACAATACTTCCAAAACGCAACACAGAAACCAAGTAGGTTATATCAAAAATTTTAATTTCTTAAACGAAACCAATACTTAGTCCTAAGAGTAAGTAAAAGGTCAAATAAAAATCTTAAAGACAAAATCATTTTCGGTTTTACTTTCATCTCAAAATAATCAGAAACCTGTAATTTACTACCAGTCAGTTAATAAAGATACAAACAATGTACATATTTATAAAGTAAGGAACAATAGTTTCACTTTAATTTCTCACCATCTGTACATGGAAGCGTTTTGTCAGCTTGCATGCAGCTGTTGAATTACATTGTATTGATTTATACTTTTCTTTTGAATTTTTGTATGTGCTGAATTGGAATCAGAACTTAAAATTACTTCATTGATATTTTCGCGGTAGTTTGCACAGTATCTTTACTTTCTGGGTAAAGTAAATCGTAAATATGTAAAGTGTTACATAAGGAAATAATGTCTGAGCAAAAACTTGTTTTTTTTTTTCTTTTTTTTTGTAAATACCCAGTTACTAATTGTGAATCTTTGGATAACAGCAAAAGACTGAATTGTAAATTTCTTAAATCTATACTGGTTTTAAAAGTCTCACTTTTGCTGCTAGCCCTTCAAAAACTATTTAATAATTGATTTCTTTTTTTGAATGTCAAACCGTAAGTATGGTTTTTATACCGCTGAAAATATTATATCTTAAAGAAGGAATTAATTAGTTTATTTATATATTAGTTAGTAAATTGTGCTTTTTAATCGATAAGGGCTACTGTGGCGTATGTGGAATATTTTGTTTTGTTAATTTTTTTTCCAAAAATTACAATACAAATTCTATACACGAGTTCAAATTAAATAAATCAGCCAAGTAGAAGAAGGCGTTTTGTGATCTCATTTAGACTCATTATCAGTGAAAAAGTCAGGGTGGTTATATTTTTTTTTTTTTAGAGTTAATATTTTTTTTAATACCGAGCGCTAAGATGCTTACGCATCGGAAAAACGATTTAAAGTGCTCAAGACGAAGTTGTTATGCAAAATGCACTTAGAGATGTAATCAACAAAGTTGAAAACCATATTATTAAATAAAAATATATATACAAAAGTATTTTATTTGAATCAGAGTTGGGTAGTAATTATTACATTTTGTAATTGATTACAGGGTCAATTACAATTACATGTTATCGGTAATTGACTTTTTCCAATTACAATTACCTACATGTAATTTGTAATTGAAAATTTTCAATTAATTACATGTAATTGGGAAAAAGTAATTGAAGACGAAAAAGTAATTGAAAAACCTGTAATGATTACTTTTTTTGTAATCATTACACACAAATTGATTACACAAAATATCAATTATATTTAACACAATGTGAAGGAAAAATCTTTGCGTACCATATATTGTGTTCGTTTTAGGAGAATAGGCATACATTAAAGATCGTTAGGCATAAATTAAAGATTGTTAGAAAGGTTTATACCCAAGATATGAACAAATTAAAAATCGTGCTTGTATAATAGCCATTGAAGTACGTAAAATCATTTGAATTTTGGACAGTTTTATATTTTTATATTTTTAAGGGTTATGTAAAGAAGCTTGGGAGATTATAGAAAATATTTATAAGATTGAGGGTGAAAAATAGAAATTTTTTACTTACCGTTACGATGCAGTTTTAAAGTTCTTAAGTTAACTAATAACAGTAATAAGAAAAATATTATAAAATTTGTTTTAAAGGAAAAAATCCATTATTCAATTCTATTTTTAAATAAAGATGTTTGAATCAAAAGTTTTTCTTAAATAAATTCTCCACAACTTGAAAAAATACTCAAACTTATATTTTAAGTTGGTATTATTGTAGAGTCGGCTTGCTCTTAGTCGAGTTTTCACGGGATATCAAAATTAGGTCGAGTTAGAGGGAGTTTTGGAAAAATTTGTGTTAGAGAGTAATATATTTTTTTGTTAAAAAGTATTAATTGTATGTAAAAAGAGGTTACAAGAATAAATTAATTAATGAAATAAATAAAAAGAAGCTTCTTATAAGGCATTTTTAAATTTAAATGCCTTAAATTGTATGTATTTGTCCGACTTAACATAAAGCAGAAAGCAAAATCGTTTCAACAAAGTTAAAAAACTTTATTTTTAATCTCTACCATGTAACATAAACAGATGGATAGAGTGTAGGTAAATGCTTGATGTTTATCTTAGAAAAAAGAGTTTTATCGTGGGTGTTATGGTAAAGATCCTGCACTTTCCCCTTAAAAAAACACCCTTTCACCATGGATATTTTTCGGGACTCTCTTGATTCTTAGTTCGTATGATTAGTGAAACATTTATTCCAAATTTCATTAACATACCTTTATTTTTAAAGGGTTTTCGGTGAAATTTGACCTGTTTGTACCTGAAAAAAGTCATCATTACTTAAAAAGGACTATAACTTTGGTTTGGGTGGTTGTATCATTTTGAATTTGGTTTCATTAGATTCAGCGTTAAAAGCTACCCTTATAGTATGTATCATACGATTAAGTTTAAGATTACCGACACAAATATTTTAGCTTGTTAGACCTCCAAACTCTCTCCGTCTGCACCTCTTGAAACGCATCTACACAAAATGCCAATGCGGGGATTTTGGGGGACTTTTGATATGTTATAGAGGTTGCAATTCTGCGTCGATTCCAATTTTATTCCATGAATTAATTTTTTCAAGGTTCCCCATACGATTTGAGCTATTTTTCCTGGTCTAAAAGGTTTTCTTCACATATTATTAAATGTAATTGATAATTTTTGTAATCAATTACATTTGTGTGTAATGATTACAAAAAAAGTAATCATTACAGGTTTTTTCAATTACTTTTTTTGTTCAATTACTTTTTTCCAATTACATGTAATTAAATCAAGTAATTGTTTTTTTTTCAATTACATATAATTTGTAATTGAAATTTTCAATTACAATTACGTGTAATCAGTAATTGATCTTTTTCAATTACAAATCACATGTAATCGTAATTGATTTTTCTTTTGTAATGATTACTACCCAACTCTGATTTGAATGAATGAAAATTGTGTACATACATATGTAGGTACGCACATTTATAATAATCAAGTTCTGACCAAGTTTCTTCATCCTATGTCGGAGATACCCCACCTCAACACGGAACACCTACGATACTTTTCTACATTTTTTTAAGCTAAAAAAAGTAGTAAGCAATTTTAAAAAAATCTTAATCTGCCAATATTTTGATTAAATCATGAATTTAGAAAAGAATTTTTAAATTTTTGAAAAAAAAAATATTTTGTCTTAAGGTGATGCAGGTTGCTGACTCTAACACATAGCTTATACTCAGCACATAACTTTAATTTTCTTATATTATTAAATCAAAACATATTTGTCCATAGTTTTGTATCTGTAAGGAGTGCATTCATTTCACCCTCTGTGATAACCATATTTTCATTACATATTGAGAAAATTGAAAAAAATACAATTTTTAATTTTTTTTTTTTTTTATTTTTAGTTTGAAAACAAATTTTGTCGAAACTGTTATAGTCCAGTAACCCTGTAGTTTCATAGGACTGAGACCTTGCGTCAGGTCCGGTAGTTCTGATTTTTTGCTGAGTTGCTTATGATGTTGGCCTAGTAATAAATCCGATTTTTCGACCTCGAGCGCCGAACGCAACATTGGTAAAAATCCAAGAAACCGCGAATGTTTCGCGGTTTTTTCACTTATTGGCCATTTTAACCATTACGCCTTAATTTCCGAATAAAACATTGCTCTACGATTTCAACCTTAATAAATTTGCTTTAATTTGAGTCCAAAGCCGGTTGTGTAGACATAACAGTTTCCAAGGGACGGCTTTTCAAAATATACCAATAAAAAATTTAAAACAATAAGCTCTTATATAAAACAGTATAGTAACAAAAACATGGTCTTTGACATATGTTGCATCAAAGCAATAGAGCATGTAGATTGGGCCAAAAGAAGAAAACAATAATACTGAATGGGGGTATATATTCCCCCGTTTAGGCGGGATGGGCAATTTTAAGGAAAGCTGACTTCAAATAGAAAAATAACTTAAAAAAACAATGGTAATATCTGGACAAAATCTATTGCTCATCTTAAAAGCTGATAGTTTTTGAAAAATTTACTTTCAAACTCAAAATTTTGAGAAAAAGACGATTTTTTTTTGTTAATCTATTTTTTTTTTATTTTATGGTATTAAGTACTATTTTTGTTTGTGGTTTTCAATGCTCTTATTAATTTCTAGTTAAAACTGAAACCAAATTCTAAAATGACTTCTAGTTTTTGAGAAAACTGAAATTGACATGATCAACTTCAATGTGTTCAGCCTAGTATCGTTTTTCTTTGGGTGGGAGGGCTCTGCCTCAGATCCGGTAGTTCTGATTTTTAGATGAGTTGTTTATGATGTTGGCCTTTCCAATAATCCAAGATTTCGACCTCGAGCGCCGAACGCAACTTTGAAAGATATGCATAAAACCGAGAAATTTTCGCGGTTTTTTCAGTTATTGGCTATTTTTACCTTTAAGGCCTGGTTTGCGATTATAACTTTGCTCTACCATTTCAAAATAATTAAATGGACTTCAATTTGAGCTCTAAACATCAATTCAAATTGTGATTTTTTTTCATCAACTTTTGAATTTAGAATGCTGCAAATCGAATTGAAGGGGGCTTATTCACCCCTTGTGTGAAATCGTTTGCCCCTTTTCAATGATTTTTTTTACTGTGTAGCGTGTCATGTTGGCTTTATTTTAAGATCTTAATCATGAAGATCGGATGAGTAGAAACGGAGTTATGATTTTTTAAAGTCAACCATATAAAACTCGAACTAAAACATTCGCTTCAGATAACTCACTGGTGGGTATTGGTCGGCAATCAAATACATTTTGAAATTTTAGGGTTGGCGCAGCCAACCTAGCCAACTGAGAGGAATCGCCATTGGCATGTAGCTGCAGGAAGACAGGGCCTAAGTGTTCCTTAGTCTGCAGTCATTGTAGTGGGGTCTCTTGCGAAAATGCGCCAGACATCGCACCTGAGGTAAATTCGCACTCCCCGATCCGATATCGAAACACTCGAGGATCTCATCAATGACCCCGCTGCAGATATTTGTGCAGAAACAGAGCCAACACCTGGGTAGAAAAATGCGAGAAAAAATGTATTTGATTGCCGACCAGTACCACCAGTGAGTTATCTGAAGCGAATGTTTTAGTTCGAAAATAAACTAATGGAATAATTGTAGCGTTCCAAAGCCCTAGACAATAATACCTACTGTGTTGCCCCTACTGAGAAATTCAAAAATATAAAAATCTTTACATGGCATCAGGTTTACCATTTAAGACGGGTTTTGGTAATTTTTTTTTAACCAAAAAGTTACATGGCTTCACTATTTTTCTGATTCACTGATTTTTTTTTAATCAAAACCGTTAGGGCCATTTTCGAGATAAATGAATTTTTCCTTGATGTTGTATACCGAGAAAACCTTAAGAGTAAACCTTAAGAGTATTCCGGACTGAAATGGTGATTTCATGAAAAAGATCGTGAAGCGTGTACTTGTCTGAACAAAACGATTAAGGTGTCTATGGACAGATAAGCTTGTTTCGAGGACATCATTGGAAATTTTTTTTTATTTTGTGCTCTTATTTTTGGTAAAAGCCTCTAAGAAAACGAGAAAATGGCAAAAATGGCTGTTTTTCAAAGAAAATATAGCTAACACTACAGCATTTTTTGCAAAACAATTTTTAATAACAAATGGGAAAACCGCTATTTTCAATCTCTCGTCCCCACTACGGGCGCCAAAAAAAATCCTGACAGACTTTTATATTCAATATCAAGGTGCATGCACCTACAAACCCTCATACTCAGATTTTGGTTATGCGTTCATCCACAAAATTTGCTACCGGCTCTTAGACTATATGCTCTAAGTACAAAATTCGTCTACGAACATTTGTGTGTATTTAAGGATACAATGCAAAAAAAAATCCGAGTAAAAACACCAACAAAATCATTCCTCCTCCAGTCAAATAAAAAAATTTCTTTTAAGGATATTAGTTGCAAGAACTGCGTTTTCGTTTGATGATTTTATCAATACTGCTGAACACAAAATTAGATACAAATATCCTTTTTTTACATATTCCTTTTAATTTACCAAAAATTAATTTGAATATTGACATAAGTTTAAGTTATCGATTTGATATAAATGTAAATGGAATATAAAAGGCCCAAGGGCTTTTGAATCTTTTAACCTCATATGTGTGCCATTTCAAAGGTCACTTAATAGTCATAAAAAGTCAGTTATAGTTTCAGTAATTGGTCAGGCAAGGATTCTCTTGGGAATTGCAAAAAAAATCCAGTTTAATTTAGTTGATGTCACATGATGATTCAGTGGCTTTTCGCATGGTAGGTAAACGTTTTTTTTTGCGTGAACCCATAATGAGGTGCCAAAAACGACTATGATATTAATAGAGCTTTAAAAATTTATTGGAAAAACAATGCCTGACCAATTACTGAAACTAGCTGAACTTTTTACGTGTACTTGTTTTTAAGATAACATACATGAGGTACCAACAATTTTTACTTGCGATTATAGGTACTATAAGGCAAGTTTTGGATTCGTGCAAAAACAAAATTTTGAGATAACAATCAAACATGATATTACGATGATAGAGAACACCAAAAAAGTGGGTGGCACAATTCTGTCTGTCTGTCTGTTCGTCTACAGCCTAAACGGTTCGATCGATTTTCTTCAAACTTGGTACTTAGTGGTTTTTGGTGATTCTGCCGACACTTTTTTTTCATTTTTTTTTTTAGAACCAAGAATAACGGTACCTGTCATACATTTTTTTTTGGCAAATTTACATAATCATATTTTTCTCAAAAACGGCTCGACAACTTTCTTAAAAAAAATTCAATAAATTTATTTTAGTAAAGGCTTTCTTTGGGTGGAAAACCATTTTTCAAAAATGGTTATTAATGGTACCTCCCAAAGAACCATTTTTTTAATTTTTGATTTTCTTCAAAATGGTATGACCGATTTCAATTATTTTTTTTATACAGAAGCTTCCAAAAAATATAATAAGTTTTGTGTACCAACATTTTTGAAAAAATATTTTTTGGATTTTTAAAAAATATTTCAAAATTTTTTTTGGAAAATCAAATATTTCGAAAACGGCATCATAGATTTTTTTGAAACTCGATATTTAAGACTTTTTTAGTACTCTCTAAAATATTTTTTGAAAAAATTTTACATTTATGAAAAAATAACGGTACCTTCCATACAAAAGTGAAAAAACCGCAAAGGAAAATATTTTTTTGCTTGAAAACGACTCCTACGATTTTGATTAAACTTTTTCATATACTAAAATTAGTGCGATCTACCATCAAAAATTATAAAATTTTACACATAGCAACTATTAGTAGTACCTGTCATAGAACGTATTTTTTTATTTTGAGTTTTCTCGTTATCAGCTTAACGGATTTAAATGAATTTTTTATATACAAATTTCAAATAAGATTAAACAATATTGCATATCAAAATTTTCAAAAAAAAAGTTTTTGGATTTAAAAAAAAAGTTTCAAACTTTTTTTTTGAAAATTCGATATCTCAAAAACGGGTTGACAATTTTTTTTTCAAATTTTGTTTTTATATACACATAAATATATAATTTGAATCTGCATACCAAAATTTGTTCTTAAAAATGTTTTAAGAATTTTATATATAAAAAATTAATTAAAAAAAAAACCGCTCCAACGATTTTAAAATTTTTTTTCCATACAATCATATTCCATCATGAATTAAGATGGCATACTTTTTGTTCACCTCAAACTGTCAAAAGAGTTGTTTTAGCTAATTTAAGTGTCGTATTTCATGCTTCTCTACATTTTTCTCTCATAATTTCCATGTTTGTATATATACAATTTTCTTAAACTCGCAGTGTCTTGAACATAAGAGCAAGTACGTGCGACCCAGTCGTGCATTTTATTTTAAATGACCTTCAGTGGCATTAAGAAAAAACTTTTAAAATTAATTTAAACATAATACATCACCAAACGATTTCTGAAATTTGTAGGTAGAACATTTAGTATAGTGGCCTTTATGGTTAGGTAAGAAATCTTGAAAATAAAATTATACCACTACAAAATCTTGCAGTTACAAAATCACACCACAGTACCACACTGACAAAATCTCGCAAGCTAAAATCTCTCAGATTAAAATTTCGTGAAATATCGTAGCAAATACAATTTTTAATCAAAATTTTGCAAATGTCGCCTGAGATTCTTAATGTTAGAGATTCGTCTTCGAGTTATTTTTTTTTTTTCAGTCTGAAACAGGGAGCGAAGAGTTGCGAGATTTTGTTATTGGAGACCTAAATTCTCGAGATTTCGGTTTATTTACGAAATGTACATAAATGCGAAATTGTTAAAAATGGGATTTTTTAAATTTTTAGGTTATTGAAAAATATGCGACTTCGCTATTCCCGATTTTGGTTTGCGTTATCTTGTAGGATTTCTGGCTTTTCAGATGCTACCCGTTTTTTGAGAATATCTCAAAAACAGGTGGCAAAAATCGTGGGTGACATTGAAAAGCAAATTTCGGTAGCAAATTCATTTTTCGATTGCAATTACCACCGCATTTTGCTTCGGTTTGCCGGAGAGTTTGATTACTTGCACTCCCTCACCTGGCAACTCGACAGAAATTATTAAGGATTCACCTTTTTACTTGCGATATAGGTACTATAGGGCAAGTTTTGGATTCGTGCAAAAAAAAAATTTCGAGATAACAATCAAACATGATATTACGATGATAGAGAACACGAAAAAAGTGGGTGGCACAATTCTGTCTGTCTGTCTGTCTGTATGTACCTCAACCTACAGCCAAAACCACTGAAGCGATTTTCTTCAAATTTTTAACTTAAGGTTTTTTTGTAACTCTCCAGAGGGGAAATTGAAATTTTTTTTTTAGCTCAAAAAATAACGGTACTTGCCATACAACCGTAATGGAAAAGCTTATTTATTTCAAAAACGGCTCCAACGATTTTGATAAAAACAAATCAGTGTATTATTGTAGATATGATGTACCTTTTAGTAAGAAAAAAAATCACCAAAAACATTTATTAACGGTACCTGCCATATAACGGTTTTTTTGTTTTTTGGTTTTCTCATTAACCGCTCATCCGATTTCAATAAAATTTCTTGCACAAAAGCTTTGATAAAATATAAATAATACTGCATACCAAAATTTTGGATTTTTAAAAAAAGATTCAAAATTTTTTTTTGAAAATTCAATATTTCAAAAATGGGTTGATGAATTGTTTTGAAATTTCAGTTTTAAATGTATATTAATATATACTCAAAATTGCCATACCAAATTTTTTTTTGAAAAATGTTGCAAAAATTTTATATATAAAAAATTAATTTTTAAGAAAACGGCTCCAACGATTTAATTTTTTTTTTTGCATATTCATATTTTTTCAAGTAATCAAATGGCATACTTTGTTTTGAGCTCTAAGTGATTTATCAGACTGTTCATACAATTAAAAGAACGATTTAAATGCTTTTTATACATATTCTATAATTATTTGAATATTTATTAAAGTTCTTAAGTCCCACACAACTTGAACATAAGAGCAAGTACGTGCGATCCAGTCGTGCATTTTATTTTTTGTTGATATAGTGACGTACCGCTGTTTTGTGTAGAGGATGTCATTAAAGAAAGTAGCAAGTTAAAGTTCCTTGGGTTTACAATTCACAAGAGAAAAAAAAAAAAAAAAAAAGATATTTTTAGGGCTCAGGTTTTAAGGCCAACAATTACAATATATGACCACCAAAATTTTTGAAATCATTAATGGCTTACCATAAGGAACAGTCTCTGCACCACCTCTATTTTACATTTTCATTGCCGATATACTAAGAGAACTCGATAACTCCTTAGCGTTTGCTGATGATATGATACTATATTTATATGCAAGTAGCCCAAAAATTCCAGATATACAATGTGAACTACAAAATAAGTTCGATAAACTTCAAGCATTCTGCACAGAATAGAAATTAAAACTAAATTATTCAAAATGTGAAACCATACCATTCAACACCCCACTAAGACGCAGTAACTCAGATTTGTTGCATAACTGGAAAAATTTGAAAATAATGAGTTCCAATGGACATCCGGTGTATCGAGAATTTATAACGTAATATAAGACTTCGTGAGAAATTAATTTTACGATCAGCAAACGATAATGGGTTCGTTTCCGTATGGTTTTATCCCAATCCTCAGTATTTTAGAAGTACTTTGGAGAGTGGGTACATACCTCCGGAGGGTTTCTATATTTGGATCCACATGGCTACCTGTCAAATTCAACAAACGTGCATATAATATATATATAGGTACTGCGCTAAGATTAGTTTTATAAGTTAGGTTTAAGTATTAGTTCGTAAGTGTTTTTATGTTTAGAAATCAAGCAATATATAAAAAAAAAAAAACAAAATAAATCGAGTTTTCAAAGGTTTTTCTCCGCGTTTTCATTACTGATAAAAGAATTATTTTTTCTGTATAATAATTCGTTATATAAAAAAATTATATTGTAGACGTGATTAAATAAAATGCACGACTGGGTCTCACGTACTTGCTCTTATGTTCAAGACACTGCGGATTTAAGAAAATTGTATATAAAAACATTGAAATTATGAGAGAAAAATGTATAGAGAAGCATGAAATACGACATTTAAATTGGCTAAACCAGCTCTTTTGACAGTTTGAGGTGAAAAAAAAGAATGCAATCTTAATTCTTGATTGAATATGATTGTATGGGAAAAAAATATTTTAAATCGTTGGAGCGGTTTTTTAAAAAATTAGTTTTTTATATATAAAATTCTTACAACATTTATAAGAACAAATTTTGGTATGCAAATCTGAAGTATATATTTATGTGTATATAAAAACAAAATTTGAAAAAAAATTGTCAACTCGTTTTCGAGATATCGAATTTTCAAAACAAAATTTTGAAACTTTTTTTAAAAATCCAAAAACTTTTTTTTTGAAAATTTTGATATGCAATATTATTAAATCTTACCTGAAATTTTTATATAAAAAAAATCATCTAAATCCGTTAAGCACATAATGAGAAAACTCAAAATAAAAAAATACGTTCTATGACAGGTACTATTAATAGTTGAAAAGTGTAAAATTTTATAATTTTTGGTAGTAGATCGTACTAATTTTAGTATATGAAAAAAGTTTAATCAAAATCGTAGGAGTCATTTTTGAGAAAACAAATATTTTCCTTTGCGGTTTTTTTACTTTTGTATGGCAGGTACCGTTATTTTTTCATAAATGTAAAATTTTTTCTAAAAATATTTTAGAAAGTACTAAAAAACTCATAAGTATCGAGTTTCAAAAAAATCGAGCATGTCGTTTTCGAAATATTTGATTTTCCAAAAAAATTTTTGAAACATTTTTTAAAAATCCAAAAAATATTTTTTCAAAAATTTTGGTAAACAAAACTATTTATATTTTTTGGAAGCTTCTGTATAAAAAAAATTTGAAATAGGTCGTACTGTTTTGAAGAAAATCAAAAATTAAAAAAATGGTTCCTTGGGAGGTACCATTAATAACCATTTTTGAAAAATGGTTTTTCACCCAAAGGAAGCTTTTAATAAAATAAATTTATTGGATTTTTTTGAGAAAAGTTGTCGAGCCGTTTTTGAGAAAAAAAAACGATTATATAAAATTGATAAAAATAAAATGCACGACTGGATCGCACGTACTTGCTCTTATGTTCAAGTTGTGTGGGGCTAAAGAACTTTAAAAAATATTCAAGTAATAATAGAAAAAGTATAAAAAGCATATTTAAATCGTTCTTTTAATTGTATAAACAGTCTGATTAATAACTTAGAGCCAAAAAAAAAAGTATGCCATTTGATAACTTGAAAAAATATGAATATATGCGAAAAAAAAATTTAAAATCGTTGGAGCCGTTTTCTTAAAAATTATTTTTTTATATATAAAGTTTTTGTAACATTTTTCAAAACAAAATTTGGTATGCCAATTTTGAGTATATATTAATATACATTTAAAACTGAAATTTCAAAATAATTCATCAACCCGTTTTTGAAATATTGAATTTTCAAAAAAAAATTTTGAATCTTTTTTTAAAAATCCAAAATTTATTTTTTCAAAAATTTTGGTATGCAGTATTATTAATATTCTAACAAAGCTTTTGTGAAATTTTTTTTATTGAAATCGGATGAGTGGTTAGTGAGAAAACCAAAAATAAAAAAAATCGTTATATGGCAGGTACCGTTAATAAATGTTTTTGGTGATTTTTTTTCTTACTAAAAGGTACACCATATCTACAATAATACACTGATTTTTTTTTATCAAAATCGTTGGAGCCGTTTTCGAGATAATTAAGCTTTTCTTTAACGGTTGTATGGCAAGTACCGCTATTTTTTGAGCTAAAAAAAAAATTTCAATTTCCCCTCTGGAGAGTTACAAAAAAAACTTAAGTTCAAAATTTGAAGAAAATCGCTTCAGTAGTTTAGGCTGTAGGTTGAGGTACGGACAGACAGACAGACAGACAGACAGACAGAATTGTGCCACCCACTTTTTTCGTGTTCTCTATCATCGTAATGTCATGTTTGATTGTTATCTCGAATTTTTTTTTTTGCACGAATCCAAAACTTGCCCTATAGTACCTATATCGCAAGTAAAAATTGTATGGCAGGTACCGTTATTTTTGGTTCTAAAAAAAAATGAAAAAAACATGTCGGCAGAATCCCCAAAAACCACTATGTACCAAGTTTGAAGAAAATCGATCAAGCCGTTTAGGCTGTAGACGAACAGACAGACAGACAGACAGACAGACAGACAGACAGACAGAATTGTGCCACCCACTTTTTTGGTGTTCTCTATCATCGTAATATCATGTTTGATTGTTATCTCAAAAATTTTTTTTTGCACGAATCCAAAACTTGCCTTGTAGACGTGATTAAAAAATAAATGATAAAAATACTTAATGCGTATAGTCTAAGAGCTACCAGCCACTTTGACTAACCTACTAGACACAAGGCTACAACTTTGTGTATGCGTGACTAGGTAAGTATGAAAACCACGGTCTGGCAGGGTTGTTCAAAATTTGAAGAAAATCGCTTCAGTAGTTTAGGCTGTAGGTTGAGGTACGGACAGACAGACAGACAGACAGACAGACAGACAGACAGACAGAATTGTGCCACCCACTTTTTTCGTGTTCTCTATCATCGTAATGTCATGTTTGATTGTTATCTCGAATTTTTTTTTTTGCACGAATCCAAAACTTGCCCTATAGTACCTATATCGCAAGTAAAAATTGTATGGCAGGTACCGTTATTTTTGGTTCTAAAAAAAAATGAAAAAAACATGTCGGCAGAATCCCCAAAAACCACTATGTACCAAGTTTGAAGAAAATCGATCAAGCCGTTTAGGCTGTAGACGAACAGACAGACAGACAGACAGACAGACAGACAGACAGACAGAATTGTGCCACCCACTTTTTTGGTGTTCTCTATCATCGTAATATCATGTTTGATTGTTATCTCAAAAATTTTTTTTTGCACGAATCCAAAACTTGCCTTGTAGACGTGATTAAAAAATAAATGATAAAAATACTTAATGCGTATAGTCTAAGAGCTACCAGCCACTTTGACTAACCTACTAGACACAAGGCTACAACTTTGTGTATGCGTGACTAGGTAAGTATGAAAACCACGGTCTGGCAGGGTTGTTCAAAATTTGAAGAAAATCGCTTCAGTAGTTTAGGCTGTAGGTTGAGGTACGGACAGACAGACAGACAGACAGACAGACAGACAGACAGACAGAATTGTGCCACCCACTTTTTTCGTGTTCTCTATCATCGTAATGTCATGTTTGATTGTTATCTCGAATTTTTTTTTTTGCACGAATCCAAAACTTGCCCTATAGTACCTATATCGCAAGTAAAAATTGTATGGCAGGTACCGTTATTTTTGGTTCTAAAAAAAAATGAAAAAAACATGTCGGCAGAATCCCCAAAAACCACTATGTACCAAGTTTGAAGAAAATCGATCAAGCCGTTTAGGCTGTAGACGAACAGACAGACAGACAGACAGACAGACAGACAGACAGACAGAATTGTGCCACCCACTTTTTTGGTGTTCTCTATCATCGTAATATCATGTTTGATTGTTATCTCAAAAATTTTTTTTTGCACGAATCCAAAACTTGCCTTGTAGACGTGATTAAAAAATAAATGATAAAAATACTTAATGCGTATAGTCTAAGAGCTACCAGCCACTTTGACTAACCTACTAGACACAAGGCTACAACTTTGTGTATGCGTGACTAGGTAAGTATGAAAACCACGGTCTGGCAGGGTTGCCGCGGTCGAAAAGTTGCCATCTGATTTTTTCAAAATGCAAAAAAAAGGTCAAAATTAACTTACTTGCACAAGGCTGAAACTTATTTATAATTAAGTTTATACATTCTTATGCCAGACGGATTTGGCGGTCGAAAGTGCTTGCCAGGCGAGCCTAAAGCTCTTAAGGATTAATTAAAGATATTGGATAACTTGAGATATTTGTTAGGTTCAAGGCTGAAACTTAGTGTATGCTTTATTCTTGAACAGATTATTAAAAAAATAAAGATCAGAGATAGTTCCACAATTCTAGGGTTGCCACCTATTTTTTCAAAATGTAAAATAACTTCCAAATGTAACATATCTACTTTTAGAATGCTGATTTTTGAATTTATAATAACTTATGTCTTTTTTTATATGAAAAAAAAGATGCCAGACCAGTTTGGGGGACGAAAATAGCTTGCCAGACGAGTTTTTAAAAGTTGGTATTAAAAAATGTAATTAATTAGTCAGAGAATAATGTATTAAAAATAGCACGTTAACTGCATATAATCGTCATCATCATCGTGTCCTGTAACCCCGGCTGGGGCATAGGGCGTCAACAAAACGTCTCCATCTTACATGGTCTGCTGCAAGGTAATTTAGCTGTGGCCACGTCTTTCTCTGGGATTCTGCTTCCGCTAAGACAGTTGATTTCCATGTTGTTCTTGGTTTTCCAACCCGCCGTGCACCCTGAGGATTCCATTCAAAGGACTGCTTTGCAATTTCATCGTATGTCAACGTCCAGCCGCTCTTGACTTGTCTTGCGCCACAATTCCTCATTTGATATTATTTGTTTATTTATTTCAGCGAATCTTTAGGATGTGGCAAAGACAGCGATTCACAAAAGCCTGCAATTTCTTCGAAATGATAGACGTGACTTTCCAGGTTTCACAAGCATATAACAGCACGGATTTGACATTGGATTCGAAGAATCTCAACTTAGTGCGTAAGGAGATTTGACTTGATTTCCAGATTGGGGACAGAGTACCGAAGGCAGCACGAGCTTTATTTATTCTACTTTTAACGTCCAGATCCGTACCACCGTTTGCAGAGACAATACTGCCAAGGTAGTTGAACTGTTCACTACTTCAACTGGCGTCTCCTGTAGAATAATACGCTGCTGTGATGTGGAGCGGCCTGTAGGCATTATTTTTGTCTTTTAGACATTTGTTTTTGAGATTTATTGATGTAAGGATTTCCGATTCTGACGGGGGTTCGATGTCAATACCCCTATAGGACCTGCGCATCTCGTTTAGTTGGGGCACTTCAGCACTCTGCTCAACTGAATCCTCATTTAACAGGGGACAAAAATGGTCCTTCCATCTACGAAGCTAATCATCAATTGATACCAAAAGTGTGCCATCCACATCCATTACAGGATGATTCGTGTTGCTTTTTTTACCGATCACGTCCTTGGCTATTTGGTACAATTCCCGGATATCTCCTTTTCTGGCAGCGATTTCCGCATTGTCTGCGAGTCCATCTAACCTCACCCTCTTGTCACGTCTCACACAACGATAGACCATGTTATGTGCAATGCGGTACTCTCTTCGCAAGTCAGCCTTTCGTTGAACATCTGCTTCGGCATTTATTTGAATTTTCAACGATTTGTGAAGTTCGATCTTATCCCAGGTGTCTTGGGATATCCAAGAGTCTCTACGTCTCGTTCGCTTGGGTACAGTTTTGGATCCAGCCACCATAAAAACACTTTTAATTTCACCCCACATCTCATCAATATTGTTGAATGCTGGATTCCGTTTAATGACGAGGCTCTGTCGTTAAGGGTGGTGACATAGTTTCGGCATATGTTGGGGTCATTTAAAGCATTAGTAATGAATTTTGAGCTCCTTGCTGCATCCTGCGCTGGTTTTTGTACGGCAGCGGTTCGTAGTTTGAGACTCATCAGAACCAAATGGTGGTCGCTTCCCACATCGGCATTTCTTATACTCCGGACATCACACATAGACTTCCTCCATCGCTGCTGAATCATGATATGATCAATTTGGTTTTCGGTTTGACCATCCGGATGCACCCAGGTAATTTTGTTGCACGTCTTATGCTTAAATACAGTCCCACCTATAACAAGACGATTCGCGTTACAAAAATCGACAAGCAAGTCACCATTTTCATTCCGTGACCCCAAGCCAATTCTTCCCATCACGCGTTCCAGTCCGTAATTGTCTGAACCGACTTGGACATTAAGGTCTCCCATAACGACTATGATGTCAGCTCTCGGAACACTACAGTAAACCGAGTTAAGATGAGTGTAGAACGCGGTTTTGTCTTCCTCTGTCGCTTCATCTGTGGGGGCGTAGCACTGAATAAATGTGACGTTACGAATTTTTGAACGAAACCTTGCTGTCATTAATCTCGCAGAAATGGGCGCCCAGGGGATCAAACTACGCCTCGCTTCTTCGTTCTACATAATTTGGACACCATGCAGTCTTTGGCCGCCCTCTCTTTCATCTTCCCTGTATTTCATCTTCTGTATTCAGCTCTACCTCTCCACTTAATTTCGCTTATGCCCAGGATACTGATCTTTAGGCGAAGCATTTCACGCCCAACTTGCTTGAACGTTTCATGCTCCGATTTTCGTTCGTATGCGGTAGCCAAAAGTAACAGTTGCGCTTCTTGAAAGATTTCTTCTATTTGTCAACGATTCATTTATTATTATGGAGTCTTGATTGACGCTCGTACATGAAAGATGCCGTTCCATTTGTTGTCATAGTTCATGTATTTGTATATATCCTTCCACCATGGTGTTTTCCGATATATGATTAATAACATACATAAGCTCAGATTTGACAGGCACACCCACCTTTTGTATGGTCAAACACATAACTGCTCGAGGCCGCCCACTATGGGAAAGCAGATGCCTTTTGTAGCCGCCCAATATGGGTTACAGACGCTACCTGCTGCTGCCGTTGGCCTCTTAACAAAAAAAAGCTCCTCGGCCACCAGACTATCATGCCGTTGACCGCCACCTGCAGTTCATCCGCCTTAAGGGGGCTTTTAACCATCCCAAGGACAAGTTTTTGCCCTGACCAGCATCGCTGGGTTGTCTGCTTTTACCGGCATCCATTCGGTCCCCCTGCACGTTAGCGTTACCCGCCCTCTACCAAGCGGAGGTGTGCATAGGGATTTTCCTATCATTGAGCCTAGGGCCATATGGCGTCCTAGCATTCTCAAGTACTTTTAGAGGGCTAAGTTTTTAAGAAATATTAATTTAAAAAAAATAGAAAAATTACTTCTTTTTTCCAAAACTGTGTGTTATTAAGTTTTAAGTTGGATTTTATTACTTACATTTTCCACCAAAGTAATTCTGGGGGAAAAAAACTGGATAAAGTTGACCTTCGTTTCAATTCAACTTAAAAAAAAAAAAACCGAAAATATATTGTCTGTTGTAACTGGAATTATTGTTAAAATTAATTTGACCCCAAAATAGCAAATACATCTCTAATATCAGCAGACTGTCTATACATACTTACATACATCCGGCCAGGTTCTAATGCCTACAATGCACGATGCGATATAAAATATCGCAGTCATTCCATTGACCATACAGCTCCTCATCATGTCCATACCATTTACTCGAAGGCAATTCAATAAGAGTGCTTCTGATTGTTATTATTTACCAATAGCCAATATTTGCAGTTTGCTCTTTTACGAACATGGAATACGCCAATTTACAATTTGTCTTCTTATAGTATCTTTCTCTCGACATTCACTTGGAAAGTTGTGCGTGTCAATATTTTCATCCCAGTGGTGCATATCAAACTTTTGTGGTGCTGTGATGTTGACCCCATCTCAGGTGCATCAGCATCACAGCATTAATTTGCTGATTTGAAAAATAGAAAACCTACATAATTTATAATCAAAAAATGTACGATGTGGTTTGGAGTAGGTATACGAGTATATAGCGATCAGCAGCACAGCGAATGTGTATCGGCACAGCGCGCGATACACTAATGTGTGAAATGCAAGCTCCCGTGATTGGCATTCAATTGCCATTGTTTTCAAGGTGCGCTCAAGTCCCACGGTCAGACTTTCACCCATAGGCGAATACGAGTGTATTTGGATTTATATATGTGATACCATTAGCGTGTGACCCATCAAATCAAACAATAGTTGGTACAAGAACACTCTCTTTAGTTTCAATGTTCATGCAATAGAGACAAAAAAATTTAAAAAAAATAATGAATGTGGGCTATGGGAGTTAAAGTCGGTTATACAGTGTATAAACTATTAAAATTATAAGAGCTACTGCCATCCGTAGAAAAGTGAGTGCTTCTCCATTTAAGTATAGTTTTAAGATATTCGTTTAGAGGTAGATATGCATTTTAAGATTTTTCTTAGCTCAAATAAAAGAAATTTAAAACCCATTTCTAATTTTGCTGCACTGCACATACCTATTGTTAATAAGAGAAGGGATGTAAGCCACGTTAAGTCGAGGAGATACAGAGGCGATTTAGCTGAAATCAAGTGCGGAACTTCTACAAAAGAGTCAAAAAAGAACAACAGAATTCACTCACTTCCCACTCTGGAGGAGCCTGCAAGGATAAGGAAGGAAACACTATACTGGAAACGTAGTTGATGTTTAATATCGGGGGAGATAACTTCAACCAGCTGCATAAAAGCGATGGAGGCCAAGGCCCCGCCAAAGATAGCAGCCTCGTCAAGTAAATTTGGTTGATGATCTTGAGTCCTGCACCTATCCAACCTGAATGAGATCACGGTATAGCCATCGCAAGACTAAAATCAAACAAAGCAGCCAATGCCGACGGTCTACATCAGGTGGAACCTTTCAAGTACACCATCAGAGATCATCTGGCATACCAACTCGTCAATAAAATATGGCCGAAAGAAAATATGCCCGACGAAGAGTGGAACCTTAGCACCATCTGCCCAATCCACAAAAAAGGGGACGCCTTCTCCATACCAACTACAGAGGCTGTTCTGTCTGTTAAATATCACCTACAAGATCCTGTCAAGCGCATTTTCTGAACGCCTGGTGGTGGTTTCATAACTGGAAGGAAAGTCTTCATTATACCAAATCCTGGAGAAGACTTAAGAATTTATCATCAAAACATTCATCGATTTCAAAGCAGCTTATTACAGCGTTGACTTGACAGGGATGAGCTGTAATGAAATGTCAAGTTTTGAAATCACTGAAAAACTGATAAGCCTTTCTACCGAAACTTTCAAAACCACCAGAGAATAACTGCTACAAGGCGAAGAGCTTTCAAGTAGCTGCTTCAAAATTGTTCTCGAAGTTCTTGAAAGGGTAATACGCAACACCCAGGCCATTGAAACTGGCACTATCTTTCAAAACTTCACACCAGAATCTTGGATATGCAGACTATCTTGACATAGTGGGAAGAACTAGTAACGAGCAGTTACGAGTGCCTCTTCAAGTGTGAAGTCTGAGGCACGCAAAATGGGTCATCAATGAATAGAAGATGAAGTCAAATAGATTCGATTCTTATCACAAACTTCCAACATGCAGATTTTGCTGGGCATAGGAGGAAACACCAGACTATATATTGGGAAAATTTGACGCAATCATGCATCAAAGGAAAAAACACCTGGGACACTACCAGGTGGAAGATGGCGACCTTTCCTCTCTAAAAGTCCTCCAAATTCTCAAATTTCTGAGAGAAATTAAGGTGGAGGAGAAGAACTGTAAGATGAGCAATCTCATCCAGTTTTTAGGTGGGGGAACAATAAATCGCAGTGCAACAACCCCAATATTTCATTCATTCATTCATATCACAAACTTGATCTAAAGGTGACTGTAGACACATATAACTTCGAGGTGGTCAGTGAATTTTTCTTCCTGGGCCCTGCTGGGCAGCACACCTATATGAACTGATTGGAGGAGATTTCAATGCCCAACATCTACGATCAAACAACACAACTACACATGACGCTGGAAAATTTCTCGTAAACTGGTCAGATGAAAGCTTTGAGCAGAAGTCGTTCGGTCTCTCTCAACCGAAGCCAATATTTCCACGAACACCATCATGGCTGGAGTTCTTCCTGACTTCATCGAACTCCGTCCACATTTACCTTAGTTAGAAAGCAACTCATGCCAGATCCTTACTACTGGAGATGCAAACCACAAGCCAGTGGCACTTCCCATCAAACTGAGCCAACCAATCTTAGCAACAAATCCACAAAATGAAGAGTACATCAACTACAACCGAAAGGATATCGAGGGAACCATAGTGATGCCAGATGCCAACATAAACTATTCCAAAAATGAATAAATGATCCATCGAGGCGGGGGGAATCACCATAAATAACGCCCTGGATGAGTAGAAGAGACCAAAGACCTCAATTGGACAGAAATACCAATATTTTCCAGAAGGAATTGTTCAACTGTATGATCGCCGAGAGCGCTTGTGAAAACGACTGCAAGGGATCCAACAAAAGGGTTGAAACACGGCCAACGATAACTACCAAATGGTGAACAGTGAATTATTTCAATGTAGGTACACAAATGATGTTAAAGAACGCTCTCCAAATTTCAGTAAAAACCAGTTCCAAAAAAGGCTACAAATACATCAAACGTGCATCCGGTACATTGAAAGAAATAAACAGGATGCATCAGCAAATAAGATAACAAATGGCAGAAAAAATCACCACCTGACAAGGGGAAGTCACGACAGCTCAGGATAAAGCGGAAGCCGAATATTTTGAAGAAAATTTTATGCCAAACCCACCCAGTCATCCTTCATTATTAGAAGAAGTCCAGTCAACAGCTAAGCAACTGCAGCAGACGATTGCTGAAATTACCATTTTAAACGATGGAATTCTTGCTAGTGATTCCGAACTGACTGGATGCTTTACCAACCCCGAAGAAGTATCTGTGCTAATCAATACTGTACAACCTAAGGAATCTTCTGGACAAAATATAATTTCCAGCTACATAGCTAAGTAAGTTCCCCCAAGTCATGGTGCTGTTTCTCCTGATCCTTTTCAACAACTGCGTCAACAATAGCTACTTTCTGAAGTGATGGATATCATTCCACTCTTTTTAACAACACCAGCAAAATCCTTGAAGGACAAATTCTTCAGAAAATGAACATCATCTCGGATATTCAGTGTCCGCTCTTGAAATTCCAGAATGACGTTATAAGTACCCTAAATAACTGGCACGTTGTAAATGGATGCTTCCTGGATATAGAGAAAGCATTCGACAGTATCTGGATATACGATTGAGGAAGGGTTGACGTGAACACCTGCTAATTAAGGCCTAATTTCATGGGGAGCCCACTCAGGTAGGAGTAAGATTAAGTGTTCACAAGCACCGTTAGCTACCATCTGTTCCCTGAATAAACACATAGTTTAATCATAAGAGGTTCATATAGCCAGATAAAAACATAGAACCCCCTTAACGACCATGCTTCACCAATGAAATAGACTTCTGTCAACTCCCTTTGTGTTTACTCTGCAAAAGTAAACTCACCTATGTAAGGAATCTTTCGATCTAATCAAAGTAGACCTGTTTACTTTGAGTGAACATGAATTTGAACGTAACCATCAGCCACCGCAACGCATCTCGAAGGTGCCAGCCAACCCATATCACAAGTATCATCATCGTGTCCTGTAACCCCGGCTGGGGCATAGGGCGTCAACAAAACGTCTCCATCCTTCACGGTCTGCTGCAAGGTACTTTAGCTGTGGCCACGTTTTCCATTCTGCTTCTGCTAAGCTAAGACAGTTGATCTCCATATCACAAGAGTATGGCGGGCTATTGGCGGGTCATCCTTGTGATCTCACGGTACCTTTTATTTCTTTTCATTTCAACTGTGCAAAGGTAAGCTATTGTAATACTCTCTCAGATTTGTCAATAAAAACTTATTCACTTTATTCAAAGCGTCCACTTATTTATTTCACAAAATAAAATACTTCACTTTTCTTACTACAAACAAAACGATTTATTATTCACCACTGAAATTAATTCACAAACTTTACTTTTCACTTTTATTACAACCAACTTTATTCATTCACGATTAAAAACAAACTGTCTCGCTGCCGTTAAAACATATGCCTTTTATACTTGTTTTCCAAACTCTGGAAAGTACTGGAAGGTTCTGGTCTCTGCTTCCAGAGCTTTCCGTAGGGGAAATTTCCCAATAATTTCCCTTCCAAAAGCTTTTATTTGACAGCTGGTATATCTGCTATAATCCGGCAGATGGCACTTCTTTCGTTTGAGAGTCGCTATAATTGTAGCTAATAAGGGTATGTTTGCACTGCGACCGTAAGCTTTATTGTGTCCGTAACAGTAATCTTAACTTTGCTACGATCTTTCGACCCTAAAGTGTAGCAGGGGCGACAGTCTTTGGCTTGATTTTTAAACAACTTCAATGGTAGCAGTTCTGCTTACCAAACCTACTGTCCAACTGTGCTTCGCCACACTTGCTTCAATATGGAGAAGCTGGTAAATCAGTTGTCTCAGGCGAATAGTTATTTCTCGCAGTCTTCCGAAAAAAAAATTCGGCAATATGGAACACCTATGTGATCAGAGATCAGACTCAATCGGTCTTTCCGAAGAAAGATCCAACCAAAACCAAATCAGCAATTAGCATCTGGATACAGTGGCTAATTAATAAGCTCACCCTTTTATTTGTTTTCCACGTACACTAATCAAAATCTTTTTCAGTTTTTTTTTGTCAGATATAAAACAGCCAGTCAACAACTTGAACCATCAAACCAGCAGTTGTTCAAGGGTCAAAGCCTCTTCACCATCTACACATCGGACCAACCTAAATCCAACAATGCTAAGAATTTGCTGTATACAGACGATTTGCTAACATCAAACCCTTTTTTTAAGGATCCTAGTAACAGTTCTCTTTTATTTGCTTATCGCCCATCACTTGGCGCTATAAGGTAGGAATGGTAGTATCAAGGTTCTATAGAGCTTCGTGCTTCGTGTCAGGAGCTTTGAACCTATCTGTTACGCCAAACTGAAGTAGAACCGGTTTTCTGGGGTCATTCTTCGTCGGATCTCCACTAAGATGTGTTTCGTGGGATTAATGTTTACTCCAAGATAGATGAACTCCTTTACTACTTCGAATTTGTTGCTATCAACAGTGACGTTTTGACCTAGCTGGTTGATAAATCTTTCATTGTTTATTTATAGCATCATGTATTAGGTCTTGTCCTTATTTTACTTGAATACCAACAAGTCACACCTGTTCTTCAATTGCCGTGAAAGCCTGTTACGAGTAGCCCATGATGTCAATATTATCGGAAAACCCCAGAAGCTGGACAGATTTGTTCAAAAAAGTGCCTTCAGTGTTAACACCTGCCCAATAGTTGATACTATTTGCCTCAAACAATATTGAAGAAATCACATGATAGCGCATCTTCTTGACAAAACCTGCTGCGTAGTGATGGGCATAATCGAATGATTTCAATAATCGAGATGTTAGTATTCGAGTGATAATAATAATCGAATGATCATTCGAGATATTATGAGAGTCGAGAACCAAGAAATAAGAAAGAAAAGGAATGAAAACCTACATATTCGAGAAATCAATATGTTCATTGTCTATGTATGATTGTATTCAACCACTCGAGTCAACACTGTGAGAATTCGAAAGTAGTTGTGTACACATACATTAACAGTGAGCGTCCCGAACACCGAGTTCTCAATTAATTGTGTTTGTCTTTTTATTATTTCTCCCACCGCATTAGCTCGAGTTATTGAATACACCATACACACACAAACTACGCAACAATCAACGGTCGATAATGTGTGTTTCTCTTTTTCTTGCTTGTCTTTCGTTCTTATTTCTGTTTTTGAATCTCGACCTCTCGAGTTCTCACGAACACGACACTTACTACAGCAGGAAGGAAGAAAAATAATTCGAATGCAAAATCATTCGAGTGATTCATTCATTCATCATTCGAAGTATATTCAAGTCGGCTTTCGAGCTCCTAGCGCGTTGACTCGAGTGGTTGATACACCATACACTCACACAAACTACACAACAATCAATTTCTCGGGTCGATAATGTGTGTGTTTCTCCCTTTCTTGCTTGTCTCTCGTTCTGATATCTGGTCTTGAATCTCGACTTCACGAGTTCTCACTACACTTACTTCAAAAGTAAGCAGGTAGGTAGGAAAATCATTCGAATGCAAAACATCCGAATGATTCATTCATTCATCATTCGAAGTAAATTCAAGCTGTTGTCGGCTCTCGAGCTCCCATCGGGTTGAATGGCGTGGGTGAATACACGCAGTGGCGGATCCAGAGGGGGGGCTATAGGGGCTGAAGCCCCCCCCACAGTCGATTCGTACAATTAATTTAGGCCCTTATTGCGAGTGTCGTTTGCTTTCGATAAACGACTTTTGTCGAAAGTCGATAATCGAAAAAATTAATGTTGGTGTTGAAAATCTTAATTATTATTGTGAGATTTTTTGTTTTGACTTGTTTACGAAAAATTTGGTTCAAAAGATTAAAATTTTCAACACCAAAATTAATTTTTTCGATTATCGACTTTCGACAAAAGTCGTTTATCGAAAGCAAACGACACTCGCAATAAGGGCCTGAGTTGCAAAATAAAATTATTACGATGTTTCAATTTTTTGTTTGTTTTCAAACATAGAATTTTTAAAAACACTGAAATAAAGAATGATCTCAAAAATCATTGATATAATATTTATTAAAACAAGGTTGGGGCTGAAAAACTAGCATGAAAGTATGTTTTTCTAAGCCTCCAAAGCAATTCGATGAAGAAACGAAGATGAGACTAAGCAATTTAAATATAAAAACGTAGGTTCTATTTATTCCAAGCCCTACAAGAGGGACGAAAAATCAGGGTTGGGGCTAATCAATTTACCCCTAAAATGTGTTCTTCTAAGCCCTAAGAGAATTGAAAAAAAACAAGAATGGGGCTAGCAAAGGAGAATAGGACAAAACGGTCTACAAGACCAATAACGACGAGACATATATCGTCGGAAAGGTATTTTTATGTACTACAATAGTTACTATGGGGGCTTACTTCAAATCACTGTGTGAAAAAAGTTATTCGCTGAATAGAATTGTGTTCTGGTGCATTCTAGTATGAATAAAATATATTTAGTATGGGGAAAATTTATGAAAACTGGTCTAACCAATAACGACAATATATATGTCATTGAAAAGGTATTTCCATTACCTACAATATCTTATTATAAGTTTAGTCCGAATCACTGTGTGAAAAAAGTTATTCGTAAACTAATCAAATATTGTGGTTCATTTTAGTGTGAAAAAAATGTTTTTTTTTTTAGTATGGGCGAAAAGTGTGATGGCAAGTTCAACCAATAACAACGGGACGTATGTCGTTGGAAAGGAAATTTTATGTACTACAATAGTCAACACGGCAGCTTAACCCAAATCACTGTGTGAAAAAAGTTATTCGCTAATTGTTACCCATGCTCCATACATTTTATCTGTGCTAAAATTCCCTAAAACAGCGAATAACTATTTCCACACAGTGATTTTTAATAAGTTGTTATGGTAACTATTATTGTTCATAAAAATACCTTTTCAACGACATGCATCTTCTTAGTACTGGAAAGACCAGTTCGTATACATTTTTTCCACACTTAATGGTACCAAAACAAAACCTAGGTTAACGAATAACTTTTTTCACACAGTGATTTGAAATGAGCCGCCATAGTGACTATTGTAGCTCATAAAAATACCTTTCCAACGACATACGTCTCGTTGTTATTGGTTCCTAGACCACCTTCCATACATTTTTGCCGATTGTCCTTTGGATGTTGGCTGTGTTTTTTCAAAAGCCTTAAAGAAATTCGATAAGGACTAGGGCTTTATAAATTTTACATATTAGCGGTTGTTTTCCCAAGCTTCAAGGAAACTGAACGAAAATATAATGTTAGGGCTTAATAATTCACATGTAAACTGTGTTTTTTTTTAAGCCCCTAGGGAATTGGCCACAAAAACAAGGTAGACGCAAAAAAATTCAGAGTTTATGTTCAAGCCCGAAGAGCATTGGGCGAAACAAACGAGGTTGCTTCAGCAAATTTATTATGTTCAATGCAATTGAGGAGCTTAAGGACAACACCTGATATTTGCATTTAATAAAGTTTTTCGGAAATTTAAAACCGAAATTTAGATATGTAAGTGTTTTTACTGAGTGAAAAATGTTACCTTTTTTGCTTTTAAAATTTCTTTTCAGGTAAAATTTTGAGTAGAGCACGCTATTTCTTTAATTTAAATTAAAGAAAGCTAATGATATCAATAGAATTGAATTTGACCACAAGAGCAAATATCACCTTTTTCCTAAGCTCTTCTGTTGATATCTTTCGGGCTTAGATGACCCCCGAAAAATTTTAGAGCTTATTACTCTAAAAACTGTGTTTCCGATGCAAAAACAAAACTCAGCATGAAATTTTTTCGAGCTACCGAATCAAACAATTACTGTTTATTATAATCAGTGTCCTCGAAATTGAAAACTAAAAATTTGCAGTTCGAAGATGTTTTGATGATTTAATACGTTATCTTAAAACGATGCTAGTTTTAATCTAAGTTTCTCTATGGTTTTCCTTAAAATAATAAATAAATAAAATGAAATAAATCAATACATTCAGTCAATCATCAAACAAAATTGAGTGTCTGTAAATGCTTGCTTTAGCGTTAAACCAATATCAATAAGATGTTTTAACCAATATCTTTGAAACGTTATAAAATTTTGCTCCCATACAAAATTTCCCCCTAAATTCTGCCTAGTATTTTAGCTGAGCGGTACGCATCTCCAATTAAAAATAGTTTCTAACTGTATGTCACCAAAATACCTGTAAAAATGTTGTGCATGAAATAATTGTTCGCCACTTTATTCTCGAGCTAAATTGATACAGTTTATTTTGTTCATAAGATTTAGGTAGACTTTACTTTGTTAAAATGAAAATCGATAACGAATAATATTCGAAAAAACCCTTTTTATTTGATCACTTTTACTTGAAATATCGAAAAAAAATTCTTTGAAATCGTTGAGTAAAATTTGTATTCAGAGAACAGCTGTTTTATGTGATATTATTCACAAAAACGATGTGTTAAAATATAGTTTGGAGAGAAATGTGAGAGATAAAACTCAGCACGATCTACGTACTTCCTACATGTATAAATTCTACAAAAATCATTCAGTTAAAAAAGAAAGCCATTTGAATTATCCTAACAACTTTTTGTACAGTGTAACTATCCTGCAACTATACTATGCCAACTGGCCTACATTCTGAGAAAAGAAAGTTAGTATTGAGAGAGATTGTGCATTTTTTTAAATGATATGTCTAAAATAGGAGCCTCAAGCCCCCCCCACAGCCAAATCCTGGATCCGCTACTGAATACACGTGCATAAACAATCAACGGTCTCGAGTTTTCTATTATGTGTTTTCCTCTTTCTCATTTCTGTTTTTGATTCTCAGGTTCTCGAGTTCTCAATGCAGTTACAATTACAAAAGTAAGTAGGTGAGCAAGATTGGTATTGATTAAAAATCATTCGAATGATTCAAGTGAAGAATCGAGATATCTCGAGATGTTGCCTGAATCGATTATAATCGATTATATCATTTGAATGCGCCCCTCACTACTGCTGCGCAAGTTTGAAAAACATATTTCGGAAGAGCTTTTACCTAGTTGCACATTGCATCGCATTATTTCAATCCCAAGTTCACCAGCCCTATAGGGCTCCTGACGACGAATGCTATCATATTGGGCTTTTAAATGAATGAACAGATGGTGAGTCCCGTCTTGAAATTCAATGGTCTTTTCCAGGATTTGCCTTAGAATAAACATTTGGTCTATGGTCGATCTGCCTGGCCGGAAATCACACTGGTACTTGCCGATTATAATGCTGCAGAATGGCTTAAGACGGGCACAAAGTACGTTGGATAGGATTTTGTATTCGATGTTTATCCAGGAATGTGCCTCGATAGTTCGTGCATCGCTTTTTTTTTTGTATATGGAACATATGGAGCTGATAGGCAGGTCATCGGGCATGCTTCCATCCAGCCAAATTTGGTTGATGAGCTGATGTATGCTCCATTTCAACACATCCCCTCCGTGCTTGAAGGACTCCACTGGTAAACCATATGATCCTGGGGCCTTGTTGCTCTTGAGGTTGGTCGTACGGGGTCTTCACTGAGAAGTTGGCTTCTCTCGCGTCCTATATCTCATTCTAGCTGTTGCCCATTCAGCAGCTTCTGGAAATGCTGCTGGTATACTTACTTACTTACTAACTGACTTGGTGCCTCTACAGTCCGGGGTGCACCAGGGCCTCAACCAAAAAGCTTCTTCCACCCGGCTCGGTTTCTATTTAGACGTCTCCAGTTTCACACGCCAAGTTGGTTGAGGTCCTATTTCAATTGCGTGCGCCACCTGTTACGCTATCCTCTTCTACTGCAACTTCCCACGGGGTTGGATTCAAAGACTTTTCAGGCCGGAGAATTGATGTGGTGACCCAGCCATCTCAATAGTGTCCATGCCTCTGCGCACCATACATCAAAACCGGGATGATAAGCGTCTTACAAAGGGATAGTTAAGTTGCTCGAGAGAGGGCGTTGCTTCTCAATTGCCTTCTTAGCCCAAAGAAACTGCGATTGGCATAAGTAATTCCTTGTTTGAGATCTCAGCACTGGTATCGTTCACTGAGTTGATAGAGGAGCCTAGGTAAACAAAGTCGCTGAAAATCTCATAATTATAGCTGTCTATACTGACGTTCTTTCCGAGATGGCGGTGTTAGCTGTCCTTTCCTTTAGACAGATATATGCTGTCGTCTTGCCTTCATTCACCGTTAAGCCCATCTTCTTGGCTTCCTTCTCAATACTCACGAAAGCACCACTGACATCACGCTTTGTCCGTCCAACTATGTCAATGTCGTCAGCAGCGTAAGCGAGTGAGTGGATTGATTTTTGAAAGATTGTGCCTCTAGTATTTCCCTGTTTTGGCTGTGGTGTGAATATCCACAGCTTTACCTTGGCTACAACGAGGTAGTGGTTCGAGTCAACGTTGGCCATCCTTGATACTGGGAAAGTGCCTTGCTTCGATCGCAAACGCAATGTGGGCAATCTGGTTGGTGGTTGATTGACTAGGAATTCGACACTTCTCTTTGCGTTTATCGAGAGTATGAACTGCGTGCTAGCTACAACAACGTTTTGCCCCACAGCAAAGTCAATTAACATGAGTCCATTATCGGAGGTGGTGTCGTGCAGCGTTCAGGCTATACATATCTTTCGATTGTGGCACAAAAGACGTCTTCTCTCCCTAGTTTGGCATTTAAATCACCCAAGACCATTTTAATGTCACAGCTCGTAGGAGTTCGTAGAACTCTGCTGCTTGAATATATCTACTGTTCATTGTGCTTGTTGACTAGGTTGTTAGGTACTTTTGATGTTTCGAAGAGTCTGCGTTCCGAATTTAAAGCCAGAAGCCAGTTGCTTAGCTTTTTTATAAAATTTCCGGGTGTTGTTTCCATTTCGAGACTCTTCGATCCTATGGTGGGAGGCACATACGCTCTCTTCTTTTTCGCAGGGTCTTCTTCTACTCTCTTCTCCGTGCTTGATACTCCTCTCCCGCTCTTGTTTTCCACTGCAGCATATTTGGATATGAATCTTCTGTCACCTTTTTCATCATTCATCATCACAAAACCGTTCTTTTTCGAGGGTGGATGGTAGCCTATTGTGGTTTCAGCTGCCTCTTTGATGGTATCCCGATACGGGAGCACTTGTTGTTGACGTTTGTGGCAAGTGAATGCACAGCAGATGCTTCTCACTCAGATACTCACTGTAGGCTCTGGCAGCTCAAGGTATGCTAAGGGGACCAACACTGATTTTTGGTTGGCGTATCGACAATTTGAGGAGAGCCAGGTTGCTATGTGGATTCTTAGCCGTAGAGACCTTAATACTTAGTGCTACTCATCACTGTACTACGAGCATCTGAAAAGTCTATTTTTCGGAAGCCGTTATCATTTGTCTTTTCGTGGTGGTGGCTGTGACTATCAACTACATATATCAATTCAATAAAGATTAATGCAAAAATTCAAAATGGAAATACATACATCACCATAAGTAGGTACCTACGTTCTCTTCAAAAATGAGCTCTGGGATCTACTAACCTCAATTTAGAATAGAAATTATTTAACTCCCCTTTTGTTTGTTTTTCTTAACTGTTTACATAATCCAAAGTCAAAATTTAAAATTTTATTATTGGTATTTATTTTTTATCACCAGACTTCATAAAATTAACTGCTATTTCTGGCCATGACTTTAAAATTTTCTACTTGGCCTTGAAAGTTAACTCTGCATAAAATTAAATATCTTTCCCACAAATTTAAAAAAGCTTAAATGTGCGAATTAGGTAGGTATAACTCTTCACATTCAAAAAAAAAAAAAAAATCATCTCTTGTGTTTCACACAACAAACATTAAATAAAATAAATTTTTGCTTAATATGTTACATCTTGACATTTTCTGAAAAACATCAGACTCACCATCACCATTACATACAACTTTCGTCGTAAGCCGCATGATGACTTTCGTATCGTATTGAATAGAAGAAACAGCACGTACGTGCGTGTGGTTCGTGTGCGTGTTGCCGTTACTTAATTGAACCGACTTTCAACTTAATATCGATCGTTATTTTTGGAAACGAATGTCACACCCAGACTTATGTAACCCTTTCATCGGAACGGACTCCAAAATGCTATAAAGATTTCTCCAATAAAACATAAAAACTGAATTACCATCATCTGTGATTCTGATGTGACGAACATTATTTTTTTTATTTTTTTGTTGACCTCCCTCAATTCTATCTCTGGCTTGAACTATTCCAAGCTGCATGTTGATGCTTAAGAAGCACGGCTGGGCCATCCATCGTCGTCATCGTCATCGCCTTCTTTTTCGAACGAAATCGAGTCATCAATGAGTGATGAGACGAGTGGAGACCTAATTTAAGATTTCCTCAAGTGGTTTTCAGACTTACGTAACGGAAAGAGATGATGTTCTTCGGAGATGAACGGTATACATACATCAGACGCCCAGATGACTGCAGCTGCCATCGCCATGGAATGGGAAACGGAATCGGAATTGGAATGGCTGCCAAAATAAAACTTTCTTTGGACTTGAAAAAAAAAGAAAAGAGAAAGGGAATTCTGTCGTTCATCACTGGGTCATCATTTCGCTGAAGATTTACAGATTTTTGGTGTGACTTGACTTATTATTATAGAAGCCCGTCGCGTCCGTCACCGTCTTCATTGTCGTCGTTCCAATTGTGGTCTCGCGGTATACTGTGTTTGAACCCATATGTATCACACCACACAGGGAATACTGCGAAATGTCAATGGAATGCGCCGTTTGTTTTGTAGAATTTTGTTTTGAATTCCAATGAGGTTGAGTCATTTGCATCTTAACGCCATATCGCCATCTATGCGCTTTGGCATGCTAATTGCCGAACTTTATTGTCTCGGAAACGGAATTCAAATTTTTCGTGTCGTCTTGTCGTTTGGAAGCGGCAAAGTTTGGTGGCAAGCAAGTGATGGGTGTGTGCAAATAATGCAAAATGCAGGCCACAAAGCCACATCCATGAAAGTGTCATAGAAATGATCAAATTGTGTTCATTGATGATTTTGTATGTTTCTTAAAGATTGGTTGGAGAAATTTTTTGACATTTATGGTATTTCCGTGTACCTGTATGCGTGCAAAAAATTACAAATTACAAAATACAACAAAAAAAAGACTAAAATGAATATCAAACTTTCATTGAATTTGAGCTTCTTTGTCATTTAGTGATAAATTTTAAGCAAAGACGCATTAAAAATAGATAAGTTTTATGTGTAGGTTAGGTTAGGTACATCTGCCTGTCAGAGAAATTTTCTAATATTTATTGTGTGATGAAACCAATGAATAGTAAATTAAATTGATTTATATGAATAAGCGATGCGTGTGGATTATATAATGAGGTGGGTGGAGAGAAATAAAGAAAACATGCTCTAAGATTTATAAAAACAAAAAGCTATACCTACATAGGAACTCAAACTTAAGATCTAAGCTGCCACAGGATTGAAAACTTAACTTAAATGTTCAAATAATGTTTGCCTCAGAGCATTCAAGTTTAATATTTCAGAAAACATTTTAGTTATTCACTACAAAATAAAACAAAAAATAAAAACAAGCAAAGAACATCATCATGCTATTTGCTTTTAAATTCTTACTTGCTGGTACAGGTAGATACATATACAATGAAATAAAGGGTGATTTTTTAGCTGGTTTGGTTTTGGCAACACTGGTTTTGACAGCTGACGTGTGTTTAGTACCTTGTGTCACTGTCAAACAGCTTCAGTTTGGTTTGCAATTTAACCATGGATCGTCTTACAAATGAACAACGCTTGCAAATTATTGAATTTTACTATCAAAATTCGTGCTCGGTTCGAAATGTTCATCGCGCGCTGCTTCCATTTTATGGTCGGCATTCTCGACCTTCTGAGCAGTCTATTCTGAAGATTGTGACCAAATTTCGCACCAAATTTACTTTGTTGGACATTAAACCACCAACACGTTTACGTACTGTGCGTAGTGAAGAAAATATTGCGGCCGTATCAGCTAGTGTGACAGAAGACCGCGAAATGTCGATTCGGCGCCGTTCCCAGCAGTTAGGCCTTTGTTACAGCACTACGTGGAAAATTTTGCGGAAGGATTTGGGCGTAAAGCCTTTTAAGATACAGCTGGTGCAAGAACTAAAGCCAGCCGACCTACCACAACGCCGAATTTTTGGTGAATGGGCTCTTGGAAAGCTGGCCGAGGATCCGCTTTTTTATCGAAAAATTGTGTTCAGCGATGAGGCTCATTTTTGGTTGAATGGGTACGTAAATAAGCATAATTGCCGCATTTGGAGTGAAGATCAGCCAGAAGCATTGCAACAGCTACCAATGCATCCCGAAAAAGCCACTGTTTGGTGCGGTTTATGGGCCGGCGGCATTATTGGGCCATATTTCTTCAAAGATGATGCGAATCGCAGCGTTACTGTCAATGGTGAACGCTACCGAGCGATGATAACAAACTTTTTTTTGCCCGAAATGGAAGTTCTTGACTTGCATGATATGTGGTTTCAACAAGGCGGTGCCACATGCCACACAGCACGCGAAACAATGGCGCAATTGCGAGGCGAGTTTGGTGAACAGTTAATTTCACGTTTCGGGCCGGTCAATTGGCCGCCTAGATCGTGCGATTTGACACCATTAGATTATTTTTTGTGGGGGTATGTCAAGGCTAATGTCTATAGGGACAAGCCCGCTTCGATTGACGCACTGGAAGCCAACATCCATGCATTCATTCGTGAGATACCGGCCGATATGTGTGAAAGAGTATGCCAAAATTGGACTCAGCGGATGGGCTACCTGAGACGCAGCCGCGGTCAACATTTGCATGAAATTATCTTTAAACATTAAATTGCAAGGTTCAAACTATCGATTCAAATAAATATTTCATTCATTTTTTCGAATTTTGTGTGTTTTTTTTTTTTAAAAAGTTCTAAACCTCTTAAAAAATCACCCGTTATTATCCATCAGGGACACAAAAGCAATTTCAGATCTCGGGACTTTTCGTTTTCTGAAATCAGACCATCTTTTTTCTTTTCCAGATCTTGGATCTTTGGCCATTTTTGGACTTTTCAAATCTCAGGACATCCCTACTCCCCACACTTTTCAGATCTTAGGACATCTCAAAAATTTTCAGAACTTGGAACTTCTCGCGACTTTTAAGGCCTCAGGACATCTCGCAGGACTTTTTCTGATCTCAGGACATTTTGAGACTTTTTATACCTTCGGAACTTTTTAGAGGGAGATAGAAAAAAAAATAAAAAAACACCCACAGTTTTCAAAAACAGCAATTCTGGAGAATTGAAGAAAAAAAAACGCACCCCCCCCCGAAAAAGAATTTTTCAATGGAAGCATCCAGGTTAAAAACCAGATATGTAACTCCATTTTTTGTTGAAATATGCTTTCTGGCAGAAATATCAAACAAAAAACCCTGCATTATTTGGTGTCCTTGAAACACTCCTACGTGGGCTCTTAATTAGAAAAAAAAGCTATTTTGTATTTGAGTTATTTTGTTTTTGCACTGAACGATAAAAACTTTGAAAATGTAAAATTGTTAGCGGTACCGAAACCTTGGAGATTTTAGTCTCAAACGGTGCCTAAGCTTATAAAATACTATAATTGAAAAACAACAGTTAGTTCCATAATTTGTAAGTGTATTATGAAAAAAACGAAACCTCCAAATTCCACAAATATATGTGTGGTGTTTGGGAGAATCATGATAACTTCATTTTAAAAATTTGGGTCCTTACGTCCACTTTCATCAACCTAGATTCTAAACGGGTGGAGCGATTTTCTTCAAATTTGGAATTTTTATGGACCTTTGAAAATGGTGTTTGAAATTTGAAGAAAATAGGTCCACCCGTTAAGTTTCTATGCCGATTTAAAGTGGACGTAAGAACGCAAATTTTAAATGATCTTTTAAAAAAAATCACTTTAAGGAACTTGTGTTTTCCCTAAATATTTTGTTTTCTATTTTTTAAGATTTAAATTACATATCTGGTTTGTACATCGGATTCTTTAATTTTGATTTGATTTCAAAAGTTCACGATTTGAATAAATTGGACTGACCTCTAACTTTTTTTGACAAGTTATTTTGTATTGTTTGTTTTTATTGTTTTTTAATTTTGAATGATGATAATTTTGAAAAACTCAAGCAAAATGATCACACTTTTAAATTACTAACTTATTACTGCTGTTCTAATTATAATTAAAAAAAAAATTAAAATTAAAATTAAAATTAAAATTAAAATTAAAATTAAAATTAAAATTAAAATTAAAATTAAAATTAAAATTAAAATTAAAATTAAAATTAAAATTAAAATTAAAATTAAAATTAAAATTAAAATTAAAATTAAAATTAAAATTAAAACTAAAATTAAAATTAAAATTAAAATTAAAATTAAAATTAAAATTAAAATTAAAATTAAAATTAAAATTAAAATTAAAATTAAAATTAAAATTAAAATTAAAATTAAAATTAAAATTAAAATTAAAATTAAAATTAAAATTAAAATTAAAATTAAAATTAAAATTAAAATTAAAATTATTTTTTGGTCGAATGAAGAAGTCAACGCTTTGGGTTCTATAGAAATCCTATCATTTGGAGGGCATCAAAAGATAACAGAAACGTTGGGCAAAATGTATCGATCTAAAAGAAATTTAAGTTGAGAAATAATAAGTTTTGTTTGCGGGACGAGAGGCCAAGAACATCAGCAACCATTTTGGAAAACGCACGACAAAAATATGTAATATTTTTTTAAAAGCTAATATTAAATTCCTTTATTTGTTTTTTTTTTTTTAATCAAGTATCGTGAAAAGTTTCTAAGAAATTAAATTTTCTAAAAAAGTTTAAATTTAATTTTTCTTTAAAATATTGAGTTTGAAACAATAGTTTTGCAAAAATATTAATCTTAAACTTTGAAAATAAACCATAATGGACCTCTGGCTTTCCAAAAAGCTACTAAACAATACCGTAGGTGTAACCGTTGTTTTTTTTTTAACTATTATTGTTTTCTATTTAATGTATTTTTTTTTCATAAAATTGCCAGTGGGAAATAAGGGATTTTTTTGTCTTGTCTAGTTCCAACCTACATACCCTCAATTTTTTGGCAGACTCTACGCGGAACACCTAGCAAAGAAAAGGAAATTTAATTAACCCCTACAGCGACTATATAATATAAAAATCTAAAAAAATTAGGGATTGCTTTTTTTTTGTTCTTAATTTCGAGCCGATTTTGGCCCATCCAAGATGATCTCTTTTTGACAACGACCCTAGGAGCCGATTTTGGCCCATCCACGATTTTTTTTTTACATCCACCCTAATGTACACACAGGTATTTGTTTTTGCAACACTGCGCTGCAACGCACACCGCTGCACTGGAAGACATTATTTGAACGAAAATAATTTATTTTTAGGTGGGAGAAATTTCATTAACATTCTCTTGTTTGCTCATATTATCCATCCTTGAGATGTCTTTCGCATCAATACATTGATGACGCAGCATGTTTCAATGAATCTACAAATTTCACCCAATGTGTGAAGGTCAACCCAATAGTACCTATATAGCGCTGGTGCTACCAACATAATATAAATCCCATTTTTCCCGAAGCAAACTAATTTCCAATTTTGACTCGGGCTTGGCAGTGATGCTTTTCGTTCAATATCCACGTTTAGAGTTCGTCATGATTGTGTCCTTTATTTTAGCAAAAAGTCAACAAATAGATATTCTTTCAAAGAGATAGTTTATTCCTCCAGATTCACAGTTTCTGAAATAGAATTGGGAATACACTTCCATCGTGAATTTCCGTTGAAGAACCAACAAAGACGTCAATGAACCATTTTTAACTGTCACATTTTGCCTGCAAAGTCATTGATGTAGTTATACTAGAAGAGAATATTGTTTTTCGGATTTGTCATGAACATAGAGACAAAACTATACAAAAAAAAAATGTGGATTGACAGCTCGTGATGGACAACTAGGACCTAATGACTTATAACTGTCAACTATTCCTTTGTGCGTGTTGTTGGCAGGTGGAATAGAGGAGATCTATCATTTTTTTCCAAGTCCAAAAGGCTAATATGAGACTTTTTCCGAGAACAGATCCATTCGGAAAATTTGTCAGTTTTCCGCAAGAGTAAGAACTTCTGAGAAATCATTTTTGTGTTTTTCGGCGAAAAAACGGCTGTGAATTGATCCCAGACCTTCAGCGTGACAGTGCAAGGCTTTAACTATTATGCCACGAGGTACATACTTCTTTGTAATATAGATAATTATGGTATTGGGTAAAATTCTTCGATGCATTCCTATTATTAGGGATGGATACATTTGCTACATATTCCCTAACCGTCGTGCATAAACATAAGTCATAATATAAATATGGATTTAGTAGGTAGTGACTAGGTACAAAAACAAAAAAAAACTCCTTTCACGAAAACACACTGCCACCAGTTTCATCTTCATCTCTGCTCAGTGTTGCTATACCTATGCAAACATTTAAATAAATAAAGTACTCTACCGTGCAGATTTCATTTATGAAATGTTTATTTTAAGTTCTTACTTTTGAATATTTTAAATTTTAAACAGAAAGTTTTCCTCCTACGTGGTTTAAAAAAAAACGCTAAGTAAAAAATACACTTCAATGATAGGTATTATATTTTTGTCTTCACTTCCATGGAAGCTCTGATTCCATGGAAATATTTAAGGAAACATTCAACGTGAACAAAAATCTAACATGCAGATTTTTCAGTAAAATAAAAATATACAGTTACAGTATTCATCGAGTTTGAATATTATCCCTTTGTTGCTCCCTACATAGTTTTAGATTATCAATATTTTTTTTTGTTTTATGTGGAATTTTTGCAAAAATCCTTTTAAAAAATACACTTCAACCATACCTATCATATTATCAAAACTTGCTTGTTTTTAAATAAAATAAAATAAAATAAAATAAAATAAAATAAAATAAAATAAAATGCATGACTGCAACTCCAAGCTGGTATTGAATTGAATTTATATTCAATGGCTTAAAGTTGAAGTATGTATGAAGGTTTATGTATGTACGGCCCCACTGACATTAAAAAAAAACGTCCGGCAGTTCAATATGATTATTCTTATAACTGTAAAGATGATTGATATTTACTGGACCAGACAAAATTATTATTATTATTAGGTCTGACCTTCAACTATAGTTCAAAGCAAAAGTGATTATAAAGACGGTGCACCTATTCAAATAAACGAAAAAAAGTGCTACGATTTCAATATGAATTTAAAGAAATGATAATAAAACGTGTAATGATGGTAAGTTTGATATTTTGTGTTTTCTTATTCTCTCCTCAATTGGATGCTTTCTCTAATGCCATTTTCAAAAATGCATTTATCCCACATAGTTAGGAGTTATAACGGTAAATCGCACTCGAAAATTTTGAACCTATTCAATTGAACGGGAGTGTATGTATGTATTTTCATTACACAAAAAAAAATAAAAATTGTCTAATTCACAGTCCAATGACGTGTCCAACGCTTGTTTTCGAAAAGAAAAATCCTAGCAGTATTTTTATTTTAGCTCCCACCGAACGAGTCTGCTTGTGGAAAAAAAATGTCACTGGTCAACAAGGTTTTTGTTACAGAAACCAAAATATACTTTCCCGAAGGTTTTTGGTGTGCTGAATTCGAATCTGAGGTCAGAAAAATTCTGTCAGGCCACGTTTTTGAGGTATTCACGTTATAAAATCGAAAAACCCCTTTTTTTGTTGTTTTCAAAGTTGTATTGTAACGTGAGGTAAATTGTTTCAACAAAATTTTTAATGGTTTCTGAAAGAACTAGTTTCCTTCTTTCAAAATCAGTTTAAATCTTCCCAATACCTCTTTTTTTCTCTGATAAATCTTCAGTTTATTGTAGGGCTTTCATTTAAGATATAAATACAGTGTAAAGGAGAATGGGCAACAAATTTGGGAAATGGTCCATTTTTCAATACGAATGTGTCATATATCCTTGAAAAGGTTATTGTGAGTAGATCATTTCATTATATGGCCGTTAAGCTTTAAGCCATGGGGTTCACGTTTTCGAAGGGCAAATTTTCTCACAGTTTTCTTATTTTTGTTCTAAAACCAAAATGAAGGCACTCGGAAATTACGCCGCAATAAATTACCCCAGATTTTGTTTTGGAGAAAATTCCAGAAAACTCGCCATACAAATTCAGCTGTTTTTTCCAAGGAAGAAAAACGGAAACTTCTGGTATATGTTGAACTTCCGGGTTTTATTCTATACTTTTTGAAATTTGTTTCCATAATAAAAATGAAAAAAAAGCTCCGGGAAAATCAGGACTTTAATGCCAAAAAACCCGAAAATGAAATTAGTTAAAATTGGTGTTCGAACTGGTTTTTCAAAAACATTAATGTTTTCGGGGATTTTCCTTAAAAGAAACTACAACATCCAGTTTCATGTTTAAGAGTACAATTTGGCATTCGCGATTTGAAATGATACAGACTTTTCGTTCGATTTTAAAGTTTATAGAGCACAACAGCGGCATGCGGAGGAGGGGAGTGGCACCAGCATGCAGTGCAGTGCGGGTTGACATCACGTCGTCAACCCGTACTGCCACGTCGACCCACGTTGCGCAGCCCAAGCCCGCACACCGCACCGCACCGCCACACTCCACGCCACCACGCACCGCTGGCTGTGCTCTACCAACTTTCAAAACAAACGAAAAGTCTTTATGAAAAAAGAACGGTACTTCCATACAAATGTCATTAAATCGTTGAGGAAATATTTTTGTTCTCAAAAACGGCTCCTAAGATTTTTATAAAACTTTTTGTGTATGTTTAAATAAGTGCGATCTACTACCAAAGATTATAAAAATTTACACCTAGCAAATATAAGTAGTTACACTCATAGAACGGTTTTTTTTTTATCTCGTTATCGGCGAAACGGATCTAGACTTTTTTGTATGCATGTTTTTTCAAACGAGTTCAAATAAAAAAGCATATCAAAATTTTTGAATTTTTAAAAAGTTCAAATTGTTTTGGAAAATTTATCTCGAAATCGGTTTGACAAATTTTTTTAAACGTTATTTTTTCACAAAAATAAATACATACTTAAGATTGGCATTCTCGTTGTCCTCCTCGAATATAAAAGTAGTTGTCTCAGCTAATTGATATATTGTATTTCATGCTTTTAAATATTTTTCTCATATTTTCCATGTACTTATGTACTTTTTTTGTCGCCCTAGTATTGAAGTGCCGTATACGCCAAATTGCCATACATTTTACGCAAATTTTTGTTTAAGAATTGTCTTGACGTTTATGACCTACTATCCTGCAACGTACGTCATATAACTTCAAATGTTTATTCAGTACCCAAGCAACACATTTTCCTCTTACAGATATCTTTCAGAATTCTTAAATAAAGAGCATTCAACACTGCAAGATAACTTAAAGATGTCTCTAAGACCTAAAAAGGCCCAAAGGGGCGGAGCCAATTGTATGAAGTGAAGAGTTCTAATTAATGTCTTTGTAAGTGCTTATAAAGAGGACTTCTCTTGTTGATGTATTGACGACGTATTCAAGATATTTTAAAGAGGTTTTCAATAGATCTTAAATATCCTCTTAAAAAGGTCTTTAAAATCTCTTTAAAAGTAAACGCGGAAGCGAGAAAAAAAATTACTTTTTCTCTTTTACGCATGCATCATGGCAATAAATAATATTTTCTCTTTCACGCATGTAAACATTGAGTTGCATTTTAATGAAATGGAATGAAACTTAAGATGAGTGGTGAAAACATAAGGAATTGTTTTAATTTCATTTATAAGAAGCTCGGCCAAGTTAGTTATTTTAATATGACAGTCTTAACATATTTTGTGAAGCATATCTAGAATGTGTTTCGACATGCGCGATCATATTTACTTTAAAGTCATAGATGCTACCCCCCTAAAAATTCACGCGCTTACAAAAATAAAGATATTTACATTTTTTTTCATTTTCTTTCTAGACAAAAAACTCGTTACTGAAGTAAAAAAATGTTAATTGCATTTTGTTGGGTTATTATGTTATTTTAAGAGGTCTACACAAAATTATGAAACGAATCTGCGATTATTTAAGCCCAAATTGTCATTTATTATATTTTATACAAAATAGTTTAGAAATTGAAATCAATAAATATGGCGTGTAAGCGACAGGGTGCCTCTTATATATAAATAGTTACGCAATTATTTATTTTGTTTGTTTCTAAAGCTGCATTTTATTATTTACATAAGTCACAAACAAAAAGAGATAGAAAGTTGTCTGAGTGCTGGACTCATGGTTAATATGTGTAAACATCAACGTTTGTTCTTACCTGCTGTCACGGCCAGCGCTTTAGCTCCAGTGGAAACCCGAAAATTTGCAGTTCAGAATTTTAGTACGGCGGATCGAGAAACAGAGTACACCAATTGATTAATATTACTTACTAGTGTCACGTCTGACGTTCTGGGTCTACTAGAATATTTTTAATTTGGCAGGTGTCAAAATGTGTCAAAACTGTTGATACGGTGGACCGAAAAGCGGAGTACACCAATCGATTTAGGAGGTGGATATTACCTAGTGTCACGCCTGACCTTTGGGGTCCACTAGAATACTTTTAGTTTGACAGGTGTCAAAATGTGCCAAAGTTTTGGTACGGCGGAATCGAAAAACGGAGTACGCTAATCGATTTAGGAGGTGGATATTACCTAATGTCACGCCTGACGTTCTGGGTCCACTGGAACACTTTTAGTTTGACAGGTGTCAAAATGTCAAATCAGAATTCCGAGAATACGCGCTACGAAACGTGCTATACTCCGTAATGTTGCACAGAGGAAAGTCTACGTTTTGATTACACATCAAAATTAAAGCGTTTTTCACCCTTCTGAGTTTCGCAAAATTTTCAAAGTTTTATTCACATATTATAAACGCTTTTTCTACTATACAGATCTGATCAAAAAGTTTTATAAAATGCGGCTTATAACAATAATGTAGCCATTTGGTCTCAAAATATAACCTATCATGCGTAGCAGATAGACAAACAAACCAAAAAATATACAAATATCAATTAAACATTTAAATAAAAATATTTTAGTTTGTTAAAGTTAATGACACCCTGTGAAAAATATACATAAATAAATTAATATTTTTTCCAAATCTCAAAACGTTTTAAAAAGTTCTTAAAAAACTCTTAAAAACGTCTTGGATATAGTCACTCTTCCCCAGAGTCAAATCACGCTTAATTACTTCTAAATAAGACACCATTAAGTGGTCATTAATTACTTTTTAGGTCTTAAAAAACGAAATGTCAAACCAGTATCAATGGCAACAACTGTGTTCAAGGAACTTTATAAACTGATCAGATTATGGTGCAGGAAATATGATTGAACTTAGTTTGCTTCCAAGAATAAATTAATGGCAGTTTTTTTTCCATTTATCCCAACAGTTTCTTATATTCAACATTTTTAAAAGATATATGTAACTTCTTATTGTGAGATTTCGTTTCGCTATACAGAAACATAACTTCAAGTTGACAGATAAGAAATCAGTGCAACAATGTCTTTAAAGATATCTGGAAGACCTCTTCAAGATGTCTTTGAGAGAGGACGCTAGTAAACTCTTCAAATACTCTTATTTTTAAGGAGTTAAAGAGGTTTTGAAGAAGTTTCATAAAAAGATATGAAAAAATAACTTCAAAAAGAGGTCGATAAGATGTCTTCAAGATGTCTTGAGAGAGCAAGCTAGTAAACTCTTAAGATACTCTTATTTTTAAGGGGTTAAAGAGGTTTTGAAGAAGTTTCATAAAGAGATATGGAAAAATAACTTCAAAAAGAGGTCTATAAGATGTCTTTGAGAGAGCAAGCTAGTAAACTTTTAAAATACTCTTATTTTTAAGGAATTAAGAAGGTTTTGAAGAAGTTTCATAAAGAGATATGAAAAAATAACTTGAAAAAGATGTCTATAAGGTGTTTTTAAGATGTATTTATAAGTATTGGCTTTAAATTATCTTTTTAGGAGTTCATAAAGTGCTTATTAAATGCAATGGTATCAAGAAGACTGAACTAAGATGCCATTAAGAGCTGATAAATTTATTTCAAGAACTCTGCAAGAGTTTTTGTGTTGCTTGGGTATTGTTTTGACTTACATATTATGTGCATACAAAGGCAGGTACACAAGAAAAATATTTCCTTGTACATAGGATTTTACTTTATATTTTGACGTACGTGTATGAAGAAAAGAAACTTCTGATTTTTATGGCGTATACGGCAATCTCATTTTGGACAAAAATTTAAATATTTTGAGAACTAAAAGAGTATCAGATGTGCATTAACGTGTATATAAAACATAGTTCTTAACTATCATACCTAAAAATCAAAGAATACCAAAAAACTTTTGGAAATAGACTTCCAAACATTTAAACGCGATTTCCCAAAAATGTAAAAATGGCGTATACGGCACTTCAATACTAGGGCAACGAAGTGTACAAGGTTAATGCATGCATTAGCCCGAACCATGATTTGGGAAACAGAGCCTTGCTCCACCACTTCTACCACTGTTAATTACGAAAATGGAGCTTCACCTAAGCTTCTATTCATTAGAGAAGAAGAAGTCAGCTGGAGTCAATGGCATATCCAATATTGTACTTCAACATTTACCACAACATTTACATTTAGAAGCAGTAGACATTTATACAAAACTGTTTAATAACGCTCTGAATAATGCATAATATCCAGTGCGCTGGAGGACCCGAAAAAGGGAAAGGACAACTCCAATCTTGCGAAACTCCGGTCGATAAGTCTTCTTCTAAGTATCAGCAAGGTATTCGAAAAAGTTATCAATAGAGCTCTGTCTAAGTGGGCAGAGGACAATAATATCATACCTGATAATCAGTTTGGATTTAAGGTGGGGCATGACACCATTCATGCCGCGTCTAGTCTCGTTTCTGATGTCCAATGGAACAAAACCAGTGTACGGGTGCCTCTCTGGTTGATTTGGAGAAAGCCTTCGACACCGTATGGTTAGAGGGTCTCTATCTAAAGCTGACCAGACTTGGCATTAGTAAACCACTGATGCTTAATGATATGCTCAATGAATGGTAGAAAGTTTGACTTCTGCCACAACCATATGCATATTAAAAATAGTCTTCAGCAGGGAGCGGTTAACTCGCCGATACTATTCAGCACTTACACCAGCGATCTGATAAGTAGTCTAACTCAGGCAATTGCGTATGCCAACGATCTCATTGGATACAAAACAGTTCCAATAGTCGAGGTCAACAGAATTCTTTTTGCAGCGTGACTTCGAGATGATTCAGCAATATTGCGATGGCTGGAAATTGAAAATCAACTTTCAGAGCCACATAAAGAATACGAGAAAGAACTGTTGCAAACTGGTGATCATAGGGCCACAGGGACATCCACTGGATTGTGCTCTGACCAGGGCTAGGGGATCTTTTGCCCTGACGAAACGGTTAGTTTATAGCAACCGACTTGATAGCAAAGTAAAGGTGATTTGCTACATGGCCCTCATCCGGTCGATGATTGCCTATGGATGCCCGGTTTGGTTCAACGCTGCCCCATCTCAAATGGAAAAGATTCGGTTGTTGGTGTCTTTGACGCTGCCTTGGATTGCACAGAACACTAGAATCGGAGTACAAACATTACTATTCCAACCTGGTTCTATACATCGGCGCCAGCTCGACTAACAGCTTTATTTTTGGGGCTTACTATCCTAACAACGATTACTACGAGAATGTGCTTCTAAACGGCTTTATTTTACCCGGTGCATTCTTCATTTAGACAGTCGAGGGCTGGTTCAGGATAGAGCGGCGATTCCGCTAATCTACCACGTCAGCCGTAGAATTTTTAAAAAGGCGGCTCCTTTACAGTCGAGACATCCTCGCACAAGACAAAGCTGAGCACCTTCATCTTAGTAGGACTGTGTCCGATCAGGACAGAAGAGAAAGGGTAAGGCAGGAGAACCACTTCTGGTGGTTAAGAAATGAAGATCCTTCATATATTTAAAAGCTGACTTTGCCTTTGTGCTTAGGTCATGGCCGACTTACATAGGCTTAGGTAATTAGTTTTAAGCAGGGAAAGTTAGGGTGGCACAAAAAAAAAAAAATGCTTGCTGTGGCTGTTCTTGTTTGTGAGTATGTAGTTTTAAGTAACTTTAAGTAGTTTAATAGTAGTTTTAATAAGCTAGTGTAGTTTTATGTATGTAGTTTTGTAAGTTTTGTATAAAAGTATAAAATATGATAAAGATACCGAGTTCTTTGTTAAATTCTTCTGGGTAAACAATAAAACCAGCATTGAGTTACTATAGTTTAACTTAGATCGCTCGAATGGGGCCAGTCAGTTAGTTAGAAGATATTGATAAGTAGGCTAGTTTTTATGAATTTTTGTCCAGCCTTAAGATAATACCCCTTTTTTGTGGTGCTTAGATAACTTGATATCAAGCTAGTAAAGTACCAAACAAAAATAGAAAACATTGCATGATTGAATTCAATTTTTCACAACTAATTAAAGACTTACTAACGGCAAATTATTATGCCATAAGACGTTTAGTATACATAATATTTTTGAGTTATGTCTGTCAAGTAAGCAAAGCATCCAAAAAACAGAAAACATTGAAGGACAAATTCAAAACTATCCCAACTAATTAAAGACTGGTTAACGGCAAATTATCCACCTGCCCATTTTTCAATTCGTTGTTGCTTTGTTAACTTGACACTCATAGAAAACAAATAACCCAAAAACACATGGAAAACGTCGCACGAAAAAATTGATTTTTTCACAACTAATAAACAACAAATTAATGGCAAACTTTTAAGCAATAAAATATTCAATTTTCGAAGTTTTTACTACTTAAAAAAAAACATAGAAAACATAGAACAAGAAATTCGAAACTTTGTATTGTATCGAAAAGTTGAATTGGAAAAACTTGCTATGCAAAGTGAAATGTTTGGCGTATAGCGTAACTCCATCCCCCTCTCCCTCATTGTGATGACCAGTTGCATTCAAAAACAATTTCGGGTATGTATTGGAGCTTTACTAAATCTACTCATCCTTCCTTATATGAGTATTGCGTGTTGAGTGCATGTTGATTATAGGAAAATAATGTTTTCTCTAATAAGAAGGTACCTAAATCCATTTGGCACAGGCATTTAGCCATCTTAAATAAAAAAACTAAATTCAACCCCAAATCAGTAATCGAACTTTTGACTGAGTTTTTCTATCGGGTAGGTTAGGTTGGTGATCCCTTTTTCTACAGTTGTATGGTTTTTTGTAGATATAGAAAAAAGAAAATAAGCTTCATTGATTCGAATGTGAACAAAGCAAGCTCATGTAAGACTTACAATCGGACATGAATTTTGTTTTCTCGTAAATTTATTAAACCAAACCACAAAAATTGTCAACAATAATTTCTCTACCATCCCACATAGTTCACGCAACCGGACATGACCGTCTTTTCCCAGCACCAGCTCCAGCAGAGATTGATAAAAAAAAAACAAATATAATACCTAAGTGTTCATGTTCATGGAACGGAGCTGCATTAGTTCCACACCATTACCATGTGAGTGACACATTTCTTTGTAAGTTATAGATCCCAAACCGACCAACCAACCACAACCAGCTCTATAAAGAAAATTTGTTTTGTCTATTTCTTACTTGTTTTTTTTTTGTCTTTAAGCCATTTATCTTGTACTGGCCATCACCTTCGCATAAGAAGTTAGTTATAGGTATTTCTATGTTGTTGATGATTTTCAAACATCGCGTCCTCCGGCAACCATCAACATGAAGTCATTGAACCGACACCTTAACCTCAGGCGGGACTCCCATAGCGCGAAAGTGAAACTAGAGTTGCAGCTTTTAAAAAAATGCACACAAATACCATAACATCAATAAACAACCAAATAAATAACAAGCCATTTACAAGAATTTCTTTGAAATTAACAAAATGGTTTTATCCATTTGGAAGGCCTCAAAGCCTACAAGTTGACATAACCCTGCTCACACCTGTTTCCATGGAATTGTGCGTTTCTTTTTAATTGTTGGCAATATGGTTTCCATCGGAAGCCTCTACTGTTTCCGTCCGTCTGGTCTGGGGGTATAATAGGCCCCAAAACAGCTTTCTGGTCTCGTAACAGAGCAACTCTTTGACGGCAAACACTTTGAATTTGAGGAGGCAGAAGGAAAAACAAAACAAAATAAAAAGAGAAAGAATCACGATTGCGTCCCAGATTAAATTAAAAAGTGAGAGTTCTTAAAACGTGTTTTCTGTTACTTTTTTTTGTGTTGCCCTTTTTGTTTCATTGCATGGTTTATTGCTGCCGTTTACTTGTGTTTTTTTTTTAAGACAGTTTTACTTTCAAAATTAGTAGGTTAGGTTGTTAAGGAGGTAGGTATGTATGATATGATTGACGGTTTATTATAGAGTCAATATTGTTGAACTAAAGTCTCATTCCACTGTTTTTCCAATGGCAGGAACTTAAAAAAAAAAAAGATGCACAGAAAAATTAGTAAATGGCAAGTTTTGAAACTTTGATCAAACTCTTCATTACGATAAAGAGAGAGAAGACGAGTAAATAGGTCTCACAATACTGTCTGTCTGTCTATTCAGCTACAGCTACAGCCTAACCGACTGGATGGATTTTCTTTAAGCTCGGTACCTATTATAGCATAGAAAAGTTTTTAATTTTTTTAAGACCGAAAGTAGCGGTAGCTATCATTATTTTTATGTTTAATGAAATCTTATTTTTCTCAAATAAGGCTGCACACTGCACAGGTAGATAGGTAGGTACATTTTTCCTTAGAAAAAAATCAATGAATTAATTTTAAAGTGGATTCATTCTATTAGACTTCCTGAGCATGGAATAGACATTTGAATGTCGGCCTAGTTCATTTAAAAATACTAAAATTTCAACAAGTTTTATTTCATAAATGAATAACTTCTAAACGGTAACTGCTATCTAATTTTTGTTCAACATTTTTTTTAGAAAATTCAATATTCTTTTCAAATATGTCATCGAATTGCTTCCACACTCAACGGTGAGGAAGTTCTAAAATTCCAAAGTTCTCCCAACTTTTTCCCATAACATTTGTATGGAAAAAACAAAATGGGGATGAGGTCCCTCTAAACGTTAAGATTTTGACCTCATTTTCTAACAGAAATTTTTTGAGATCCATTCAAAAGCAATGTTACCTTCTGCCAAATTATATGTCCCACTACTCCTTCGTCCGGCTACTCACACCATGACTTCATCTTGTCTGAACTCATTACGGTGTTGAACTTTCGTTGATTCTGCTGCATACCCGGAATGTCCTCGACAACGTAATGATCGTTAGGAAGGTCCTTGGTGACAATGTATGGCCTTTATTGAAGTTGCTTTAAATTTCGGGATTATCCTGTTGCAGCTGGCTCATACTCATCTAAATCGTATACCATATACTTTGTTGGACCTCAGTGTCTCGAATCGTATCTCCACTTTTGGTATGTTTGGCTTTTGTCAATTTCTCAGCTTCAGCTGTTTCCAACTCCAACAACAACTTGTTTCCCATGATATCCCTCGGTCTGTACATGAACAAAAGCTCATGTGAATTCGCCTTTGTGGTGGGAGCTCTTCCATGTATTTTACCCCCATCGGATTGTTTGTAGTTAGCCTGCGCAATCATTTTCAGCCGATTGAGCACATTTAAGCACGGATAAGATCGTCCGATTGCACCGCTCCACTTACCCGTTTGCCCTTGGTGTCCTCATTGCAGTTTTGATATGTTGAACCCCATTGTTCTCACAAAATTGTGTGAATACTTTTCACGATCGGTAATAATTCGCTTCGGCATACCAAAATACCCTGGAATCTCCATCAACACGTAGAGCACCCCACTTTTATTAATTTTGTTGTTGCTCGTAAAATGACATACTTAGTAAAGCTGTAGACGGTTACCACGACCAAGTCCCTCCTTTTCCTCGAGTAAATGGACCTATGTGCTCCAAGTGGACTGAATCAAATGTCAATGGCACTAGATTTGCACTATATATACTCCTTCTCCCATTCCACATTTCCGTTTAGAGAACGGAGCAGTCTACACAATACTTTAAGATTCCGAGTTGTAGCCACGCATCTTTGGAAACCAATAAGTTCCCTATAATCTATTCCGCATTTTCTCTCCTGCTCGGTGTCCAACATCATCATGGCAAAGCTTAAGAATATGCCAGGGTATTGAATGTGGCACGATCCATTTTTCTTCGGTTCCGACGGACGAGCTGAAATTGTTTTTCCTCCTCCCCCAGTTTTCTACTCAGTACGTCTACGAATGTTGCTTTCTTACCCGCTTGTTCCACCGTCTCAAAAGAGTATTCTTGAAGCTTAGGCCAAAACCTGTCCACCCTCGGTATATTGGGTTTATTTTTCTTTGGTACAATTGCTTCACAGTCAGTATAACCACCTTGAAATCCCTGCCAAGTAAATATACCTGGAATAAATCGAGTTCATCTTTACCTCAGACGAGGCGAGGATCAAACAATGCCAGCACTGGTGGGTTCCTTAAAATTTCCTGAAGTTTTCGGAACACATCCTTCGGCTCAGCTCAGTGAGTGGCTCTGCCACTTGGGCGTAGTTCTGGACGATTTTCCTTAAAAAAACCTGAGAGCTCCATAACTGTCGCACATCGTGAACGCTTTTTGGTGTCGAAAGCTGCATGATTGCCAAAATTGTTCTCCTGCTTGGCTTGGACCCATCTTGACCAAACTCGTTGCCTAAGAACTCTATGTTTTTCTTAAAGAAAAACACATTTTCTCACGTTGAACATCAGCCCAAAGACTTCAAGTGCATCTAAAAGTCTTTTTAGCTTCACCAAGTCTTCTTCCACCATTCTAATTGCTATAATAGTGTCATCTGAGTTAACGGTTGCGTCTCCCTTCTTCAAAACTTCTTTCATAGAGTTAATGCATGCTTGGAAATGTACCAGCCCATTGACTAGACCAAAAGGCATCCGGTTGAATCCGAAAGAACCCTCATTTGTTGTGATAGCTGTGTGTCTCTCACTCTGTTCTGTCATGGAAATTTGATGATAGCCAGAACCCAGAAGCCAAATCCAAAACGGTTAATTAAATACCCAGTTTTCACTTAGAGTCGTTAGTACTTCGTCTATCACCGTGACTTTGTTGAGTGCTCTGAAATCAATACAGAATCGATCCGTGCCATCTTTCTTTTTCGTTAAGACTATAGGTGAACAGAATTCTGATGAAGACGTCCAAATCAACCCAAGCCTAAGCAATTCTTACACTTTTTCCTTTACAATCGCATGTTCAGTTGCAAATGAAAGCCTTTATGGTTGCACACAAATGCGGCTGTAAAGTAGTAAGCTCAATGGTACATTCACTTTATTTTGATTTACCTTATTCTTTTGGGATATCCAACAGGCCCTGCAACTGCTGCATATTAGTTTCTCCCACGTCAAGGGTCAAGGTCAGCAACTCGAAACCTATTCTTTGTCACCTTTGGGTGTTCTTCTTCCACCCGAAACACCTTATGTCCCTAGCGCACAATTTCTCGAATAACCAGTTACTTGAAAGACTGTTCCAACCTTATCTGTGGTTGGTTCAACAGCTTCCTGCAAATTATCGTGAGGTATGATTGGCGACTGTCCGACACAATGAGCACATCGCACGAGGATTTGAGGAGATCAACCGAAACCTCCACGAATAAGAGCACCACCGTGTTACAACCTCCAACACTGAATCCTTTGATATTCATCATGAACGCAGTGTACTTTAAACCCCCGGCCCCGGCATCCACATCTGCGTTTCGCAATGCCACACAATCATTGCCATCATGGAAGAAAGCTATCAACTCATGTCCACTCACCCTCGCTGTCTTCAGATATTCGTTAGCTTCATCTTTGGGAATCAACTGCGTTTGCGCCCCCGACAAGTTAGAGCATTGTTCGGAGCGGTGACGCTCTACACGCTTCCAAGCATTCACCTTCATGCATACCCAGCACGATATACTTGAGAAGGATTGACACTAGCAGACGGCCCCTTGAAGCAGTCTTCTTTATGTCGAATATAAAATTCTTCAGTATCCTCACGCGGTCTCTGCCGCCTTTCGCATAGCATATTGTGGATATCCACAGCATCGTCAACTGTAGGATAGCTTATTGTCAGATCATGCTCGGCCCTGAAAGTCTTTGAACCCAACACCGTTGGACGGCACAGTAGCGGAGGACAGCGTATCAGGTGACGCATGCAAAGGAACGATGACCTTTAAGAGCTTCAAACAACTTGGCGAAACTGGAAATAGGAAGCTAGAGACCGAACCAGCTTGAAGAAGCTTGTTGGTTGAAGCCCTGGTCCTCGTGGCACGACAGCTCTTGGAGAACCAGGGCCTAGTGACTTCCAACTCTCAACCATTCCCGTGTGTGAATTGTTGGCAAGAATGGAGGGGACCTACAATTTTTTGCTGAGTCCGAACAGCACTTATTCATGACAACAGATACCCTTGGAGGATTTGTCAGCTCCTCGAAAGAGGAAGTACATACCTCAAAAAAAACATTTTTGTTCTAGGTGGTAGCGGCTGGGAATCGAACCCAGACCTTCGGCATGACAGTCCAATGCACTAACCATTATGCCACGAGGTACTTCAGCACCGAACTCTAGCGCCACCATAAGAAAGCAAGTAGAATAACAACAATTTTTAGTTATAACCATTTTTTTTTTATTTAAGTTTCCTTTTCCTAAAGTTAGCTCAAAATCTAAGAAATTTCAAATTTTGTGTTTGCCAGAATTTTTTTTTTTTTTTTTTTTTGTAGGATTATAAGCTAACTCGAGCTAGATCTATCACGCAAACCTCAATTTCTTAGCTCACCTGGTTTTATTTTTGTATTCGAAATTCCCGCTAAAATAAGACTTTAGGTACCCCGTATATCTCCAAACAAAATACAAACAAAATATTTCAAACTTTTTTAATGACAAACTTTGTAGCTTTTTGAGTGCTAATTTTGTTGGGCAAAAATTTATTTCGTATTTGTGGATGGCTTTTTATCTAAATGCCCCGTACAAGTACTGACTTTTGTAGTCCACACAAATCTTTACACGTGGTGTGCTGCAGTATAACTGTATACACAGTGAATACATTTCAACCCAACAACGACGACACCAGTTTTTTTAGGTAAAATGGAAACTTATAAGCTCAAAGTGCCTATTTGTCTGCAACTGTAACTGGTTTACAATATATTGTTGGTCTGAAATGGTCTATTGACGCTACCATCCGTTTCGCTTCCAATCGCTGAACACATGCCACTTGAAACATGAACCCACTTCAAAGGGAAAAAATCCCCTTACTGCGTATCACCAGCCGGATCCCAAACTTATACTAAAGAAGCCTTACCCACCATTCCGGTCTTCGCGAAGAGAAGACGACGGCAGCAGCTTGGCTGGCTGATCTCTGCAATGTTGGTGGCAATGAAACATAAATTTCACTTTCTTCCTAAGGTTGAACTCGACTGGATGGACGCGCTACGGTCATGCAAATTCAAGAGGATATAATAACTTTCCCATTGCTGCTCGCAGCAGCGCAGCTCTCAAGTAGTGCAACTGAACTCTTATGAATTTATTGCATTACGTCCATGGCAGTGGGCTGAGTATATAACTATACAAGTCGTGCTTCTTGTTCATCGGAGACTGGTGCTGCTGATGAATGTGGACATTGAATTTCGTTCCGAGAACAAATGACGCTGCAATACCTACTTTGCCTCAATTAGCTCCAATTACAGCCTTTTGAGATATTCGTTGTTTTTTTATGATTATTTTGGTTTTGAGTAAAAGTAAAGTTGTTAATTAAATTTGATAGCTTGGTTTAAGTAATATGGAAATTTCACTTTTATTTTTAAAACCACAAACAATTAAATGTTGTTATTTTCTTTGTGATAATGTTATGCAAGTTGTGTTAATGGATATGAAATAATATTTGCATGGATATCATGACAAATGTTGTCAAAGCTTAAAAGTAAACGAAAAAACGTGAATTTGGGAACAAGGAAACACTTTTTTGTTTTGCAAAAAAAAACTTCAAAATCATTTTCATTTTGTGAACCTAAAATTCAGTTCCCAGGAAAATTTTTTTTTTTTTTTTTTTTGTAGGATTATAAGCTAACTCGAGCTAGATCTATCACGCAAACCTCAATTTCTTAGCTCACCTGGTTTTATTTTTGTATTCGAAATTCCCGCTAAAATAAGACTTTAGGTACCCCGTATATCTCCAAACAAAATACAAACAAAATATTTCAAACTTTTTAATGACAAACTTTGTAGCTTTTTGAGTGCTAATTTTGTTGGGCAAAAATTTATTTCGTATTTGTGGATGGCTTTTTATCTAAATGCCCCGTACAAGTACTGACTTTTGTAGTCCACACAAATCTTTACACGTGGTGTGCTGCAGTATAACTGTATACACAGTGAATACATTTCAACCCAACAACGACGACACCAGTTTTTTTTAGGTAAAATGGAAACTTATAAGCTCAAAGTGCCTATTTGTCTGCAACTGTAACTGGTTTACAATATATTGTTGGTCTGAAATGGTCTATTGACGCTACCATCCGTTTCGCTTCCAATCGCTGAACACATGCCACTTGAAAACATGAACCCACTTCAAAGGGAAAAAATCCCCTTACTGCGTATCACCAGCCGGATCCCAAACTTATACTAAAGAAGCCTTACCCACCATTCCGGTCTTCGCGAAGAGAAGACGACGGCAGCAGCTTGGCTGGCTGATCTCTGCAATGTTGGTGGCAATGAAACATAAATTTCACTTTCTTCCTAAGGTTGAACTCGACTGGATGGACGCGCTACGGTCATGCAAATTCAAGAGGATATAATAACTTTCCCATTGCTGCTCGCAGCAGCGCAGCTCTCAAGTAGTGCAACTGAACTCTTATGAATTTATTGCATTACGTCCATGGCAGTGGGCTGAGTATATAACTATACAAGTCGTGCTTCTTGTTCATCGGAGACTGGTGCTGCTGATGAATGTGGACATTGAATTTCGTTCCGAGAACAAATGACGCTGCAATACCTACTTTGCCTCAATTAGCTCCAATTACAGCTTTTGAGATATTCGTTGTTTTTTTATGATTATTTTGGTTTTGAGTAAAAGTAAAAGTTGTTAATTAAATTTGATAGCTTGGTTTAAGTAATATGGAAATTTCACTTTTATTTTTAAAACCACAAACAATTAAATGTTGTTATTTTCTTTGTGATAATGTTATGCAAGTTGTGTTAATGGATATGAAATAATATTTGCATGGATATCATGACAAATGTTGTCAAGCTTAAAAGTAAACGAAAAAACGTGAATTTGGGAACAAGGAAAACACTTTTTTGTTTTGCAAAAAAAAACTTCAAAATCATTTTCATTTTGTGAACCTAAAATTCAGTTCCCAGGAAAATTACACGATCACTTCGAAAATACTCCGATAAAGCAGAATTTTGGTATTGAGTTTTTTTTTGTCTTCTGAAGTATTCATTAAAAAAAGTTTCCATAATTTGGACCAGTGCAGTGTTAAGTTCTTAGGAAAGTGAAATATATTATGCTTGTGTTAGTTACCAGAGAGCGATATGTGAGATTTTGATTTGCTAGATTTTGGTATGCAGGTTTTGAATTTGCTATAAGTGAGAATTTGTGGATTCAAGATTTTCATAATCTTAACCAGGATTAGTTATTTGAATGGTTTTGCCTGTCGATATTTTCGCTGAGAAATTTGAAAAGGTCGCATAAAAAAGGGTCACAAGGAAAAAAAGTCGCACTAAGAAATTTTTTGATGAATAACAAAAACAATCAGAATTTGTATAAATAAATTGCAAACAAAGTAAACTATTTTTACTTGCGATTATAGGTACTATAAGAAAAGGCAAGTTTGGATTCGTGCAAAAAAAAATTTTGAGATAACAAATACATGATATTACGATGATAGAGAACACCAAAAAAGTGGGTGGCACCATTCTGTCTGTCTGTCTGTCTGTCTGTTCGTTTACAGCCTAACCGGCTTGATCGATTTTCCAAACCTGGCACATAGTAGTTTTTGGTGATTATGCCCACATGTATTTAAAATTTTTTTTTTAGAATCAAAAATAACGGTACCTGCCATACAATTTTTTTTATCAATTTAACATAAACGTATTTTTATCAAAAACGGCTCAACAACTTTTCTTAAAAAAAATTCAATAAATTTACTTTATCAAAGGCTTTCTTTGGGTTGAAAACCATTTTTCAAAAATGGTTATTAATGGTACCTCCCAAAGAACCTTTTTTTTTATTTTCAATTTTCTTCAAAATGGTACGACCGATTTCATTATTTTTTTACACAGAAGCTTCCAAAAAATATGAATAGTTTTGTGTACCAAAATTTTTGAAAAATATTTTTTGGATTTTTAAAAATGCTTAAAATTTTTTTTTTTGGAAAATCAAATATTTCGAAACGACATGATCGATTTTTTTGAAACTCGATATTTAAGACTTTTTAAGTACTCTCTAAAATATTTTTAGAAAAATTTTTACATTTATGAAAAAATAACGGTACCTTCCATACCAACGAGACGTAGAAACTCTTGGATATCCCAAGACACCTGGGATAAGATCGAACTTCGCAAATCGTTGAAAATTCAAATAAATGAAGCAGATGTTCAACGAAAGGCTGACTTGCGAAGAGAGTACCGCATTGCACATAAGATGGTCTATCGCTGTGTGAGACGTGACAAGAGGGTGAAGGTAGATGGACTCGCAGATAATGCGGAAATCGGAAGAGGAGATATCCGGGAATTGTACCAAATAGCCAAAGATGTTATCGGGAAAAAAAAACAACACCAATCATCCTGTAATGGATGTGGATGGCACACTTTTGGTATCAATTGAGGATCAGCTTCGTAGATGGAAGGACCATTTTTGTGCCCTGCTAAATGAGGATTCAGTTGAGCAGAGTGCTGAAGTGCCCCAACTAAACGAGATGCGCAGGTCCTATAGGGGTATTGACATCGAACCCCCGTCAGAATCGGAAATCCAAACATCAATAAATCTCCTCAAAAACAACAAGGCAGCTGGACTGAACGGAATACCAGCTGAATTCCTGAAAGCCGATCCCGTAACAGCGGCTAGTATTTTACATCCGTTGATACAAAGCATTTGGGAAAACAAATGCTATCCCAGGGATTGGAAGGATGGTGTGATTGTTAAGTTGCCAAAGAAAGGTGACTTAAAGAATTGCAACAATTGGCGTGGTATCACCGTTTTGTCCGTTTTCCCAAGACTAATGGCAACCATCATTCTCGAGCGAATAAAGGATAGAATCGAGTCTACACTCAAGAGGCATCAAGCTGGCTTCCGATCGTGTGTCGACCATATCAACACCCTGCGTATCGTCCTCGAGCAGTCGATGGAATTTCAATCACCGCTTAACCTAATGTTCGTGGATTTTGAGAAGGCCTTTGATCGAGTTAACCGAGAATGTATATGGAGATCGTTGCTTGGTAGAGGAATTTCACCAAAAAATTGTTGCCATTATTAAAGAGTCCTACAACAACGCAAGGTGTTTTGTTTTGCACAATGGGCAGCTATCCGACTCCTTCGTAGTGCAACAGGGTGTGAGACAAGGGGATGTTTTATCGCTAATTCTATTCCTGCTGGCGATGGACGACGTATTGACGGCCAGTGTTGGTACAGCTGAGCGACAGGGCATTCAATGAAGACCGTTCGAAAGGCTCAGTCGTTTAGACTATGCCGATGACATATGTCTACTGGCAAATAACATCAGTGGGCTGAACGGGATGTGCCAAACGCTGCAAGTGAAGGGAGAGTCGAGTGGTCTAAGAATAAACAGCAAAAAGACAAAAATAATGCTCACAGGCCGCTCCACACAGCAGCGTATTATTCTACAGGAGACGCCAGTTGAAGTAGTCGAACAGTTCAACTACCTTGGCAGTATTGTCTCTGCAAACGGTGGTACGGATCTGGACGTTAAAAGTAGAATAAATAAAGCTCGTGCTGCCTTCGGTACTCTGTCCCCAATCTGGAAATCAAGTCAAATCTCCTTTCGCACTAAGTTGAGATTCTTCGAATCCAATGTCAAATCCGTGCTGTTATATGCTTGTGAAACCTGGAAAGTCACGTCTATCATTTCGAAAAAATTGCAGGCTTTTGTGAATCGCTGTCTTCGCCACATCCTAAAGATTCGATGGCCACAAATAATATCAAATGAGGAATTGTGGCGCAGGACAAGTCAAGAGCGGCTGGACGTCGACATAAGAAAGCGTAAATGGCGTTGGATTGGTCACACACTGAGGAAACCAAACGATGAAATTGCAAAGCAGTCCTTTGAATGGAATCCTCAGGGTGCACGGCGGGTTGGAAGACCAAGAACAACATGGAAATCAACTGTCTTAGCAGAAGCAGAATCCCAGAGAAAGACGTGGCCACAGCTAAAGTACCTTGCAGCAGACCGTGAAGGATGGAGACGTTTTGTTGACGCCCTATGCCCCAGCCGGGGTTACAGGACACGATGATGATGACCTTCCATACAAAAGTTAAAAAACCGCAAAGGAAAATATTTTTTTGCTTAAAAACGACTCCTACGATTTTGATTAAACTTTTTTCATATACAAACTTAAATTAGTACGATCTACTACCAAAAATTATAAAATTTTACACTTAGCAACTATTAATAGTAGCTGTCATAGAACGTATTTTTTTATTTTGAATTTTCTCGTTATCGGCTAAACGGATTTAGATGAATTTTCTTTATATACAAAATTTAGATAAGATCAAATAATATTGCATATCAAAATTTTCAAAAAAAAAGTTTTCAGATTTTTAAAAAAAGTTTCAAAATTTTTTTTTGAAAATTCGATATCTCAAAAACGGGTGGACAAATTTTTTTCAAATTTTGCTTTTATATATACATAAGTATATACTTTAGATTTGCATACCAAAATTTATTCTTAAAAATGTTTTAAGAATTTTATATATAAGAAATTATTTTTTTTAAAAACCGCTCCAACGATTTTAATTTTTTTTTTCCCTTACAATCATATTCAATCAAGAATTAAGATGGCATTCTTTTTTTCCACATCAAACTGTCAAAAGAGTTGTTTTATCCAATTTAAATGTCGTATATCATACTTCTCTACATTTTTCTCTCATAATTTCCATGTTTTTATATACAATTTTCTCAAGCCCACAGTGTCTGGAACATAAGAGCAAGTACGTGCGACCCAGTCGTGCATTTTATTTTTTTGTAGTTTTCTTTCTTTGAAAATCGACCATAACATAAAGTCAGTACTTATATTCAATCAAATTTTATTCAACTGCACAAACACATTTAAATCTGAAGTTTTCGTATAAATAATATTAAGTCCAAAAATTAATTTGCTTCTTCTCATCCATGGTTTACATCGAGTTAGAGCCGAAAACCGTTTACCAATTTTCTTCAAAATGTATGCATATTTTTCTTAAGAACATGTTCATAAATATTTTAATTTTGAAGAAAATCATACTTAACTCGTTTAGGCTCTAGCTTGATGTATTTTACATCGAACGTAAGTTATCCTTATCATTCTTGTACCAAACACCACAGAAGAAATATTGTAAATTCCAAAAAAAATAATAATTTTTAACAAATCCAAAATTTCTTTTTTTCAAAATTTTTATATGCAATATAATTAATACCTTAAGGGTTCTTTAAAAACTTTTTCATTAAAATCGTTGGAGCCGTTATAGCCTATTGAATAGACCTTTTAAAAAGGAACAATTACGTGCAAGGGTTTTTATTATTGAATATGTTTGTTTGGCCCATAAGCATGCTTAAAACCGAAAATGCTACTAAATTCACCCATGCGTTTCTGAGAGACACACACTGGCCACTTTTCAGTATTTTTGGTATAACTCGAAAACTAAGCTGAATATGACAATTTTACATATAATACTTTTTGTTTAAAATTAAATTTTCTATCGAAATGGATAGTATGGAAAATTTCTTAAAAAAATTTAAGCAGCAAAAGTTAACAAAAACCAACATAAAAAGCTTGAATATGACATGTGAAAAAGCCATATTATTTGAAAATTGACAGAGATATATCCATTCAAACTTTACCATTTCTTATCATTTTTCACAGTGTTTGCCCGAAAGCCTATTTTTTGGTACTTTATGACAAATTTAATGTTCTTAGCAACTAGTACCAAATATGTTAATCGGACCAGCTGTTCGGTCTTTTTATAAATTCTCTATAGTTCTAATGTCATATTATATCGAAATTTTTATTTCGAACATTTTTACGAAAGTGAAATTTGCCATATTGTACCGAAAAAGGGACTTTCGGGCTAAAACTGCGAAAAATTATAAGAAATGATAAGGTTTGAACGGGAATATCTCTGTCAATTTTGAACAAATATTAATTTTTGAACATGCCATATTAAGGCCTTAATACTCTACTTTATTTTTTCTCTGTATGTATTGACCCTATCCTTGCTTCAAAAAAAGTTATGCACAGTTTATAAAAAAATTTAGATATCCCTATTTTTCAATTTTTATTAGGTTGGTTTTTGTTAACTTTTCCTGCTCAAATTTTTTCGTAAAATTTTTTGAACTATCCATTCCAATAGAAAATTTAATTTTGAACAAAAAGTATTATATGTAAAATTGTCAAATTCGGCTGAGTTTTCGAGTTATACCAAAAATACTGAAAAGTGGCCAGTGTGGCCATTCTCTCAGAAACGCATGGGTGAATTTAGTAGCATTTTCGGTTATAAGCATGCTTATGGACCAAACAAACATATTCAATAATAAAAACCCTTGCACGTAATTGTTCCTTTATACCCCTCATTTGCCGGTCTATTCAATAGGCTATTAATGAACAAGTCAAAGACATTTGTGTCCCCCTTCTACATTTTCAGTTTTGGGGGACGAAATCGTTTTTGAGATAAAAAATTTATACAATCGCTCTTTTTGAGATGTCCAAGTTTTTTCTTTACAGTTGTATGGCAAGTACCCTTATTGTGAACCAAAACCTCTAAGGAATTACCAAAAATCTGAACTTCAAAATGTGAAAAAATTGTTTCAATGGCTTTGGGCTCAGGTCGAGGTAGAAATAGACAGACAGAATTGTGCCTTACACTCTTTTGGGGTTCTCTATCATCGTACTGACATTATGTTTTCTTCATATACATAAATGGAAATTGGAAAAAAAATTCTATAAAAAAACGGAGAACTTAGCCTTTTCCATGCAATTTTTTAGAGATGGGGTCAAAAAAGTCGCAAGATTTCTAAAAATGGGTAAGAAGAGCTAGTTTTTTAAAAAGTCGTCTCATGGTTGCATGAGGCAATAAAAGGGGTCAAAATGCGATAAAATTCGCACAGCGGCAACCGTGCCTATAATACTGCCGTGTTAAGAAGAAAAACGTATCTGTATTTTTGGAATTTGAGATAAATGCGTTTTTCTGTTTATATACGTAACTTTTTATTTTTTGATGAATTTGTTTCACACTTTAAGGAAGAGATGAGTAATCAAATAATTAATTTTGATCAAAAACGCATTTAATTATATTTAATAGAAGTCTAGTTAATTAACTTTCATCTTAAGACTATCTGCCGTATCTGCAAGTAAATAATTTTCCTTTCCGGATCTACGAATATTTGTTTGGTAGTTACATTTATTTTTCTTTTGAAAAATGCAGATACGTCAATTTATCTTAAAAAAGCATGCAGGTACGTCAATTTATCTGAAAAAAGCATGGTTTTTTGTACATACATACGTCATATTTCGTAAGCGCTTTTAACCACTAAAAAGGCAAGATAGTGATTTAATTACTAAACAATAAAATAATACCAAGGATGTCAAAACTGACTCTAACTTAAAACAGCCAAAATGTCAGTTACGTTTTTTCTTCTTAACACGGCAGAATATCCCGCAAACCAAAATCTCGAATAACGAAATCTCGAATTTTTTTTTTAAATCTCAAATCTTGTTTTTCATAATCTCGCAATTACAAAATCTCGCTTTTTACAATCGCGCATTTACATCTTGAAACTAAAAATCTCGCAAATTTCAACCAAAATTTCGCAAATCAAAATCTCGCAAATTCAATTTCAGAGCAACGAATGGCACACGGCTTTTAGAAAAATTTGTTTTTTTTTTTAATACCTAATATACCCAAGAGCACTTTGCATAATTTTTCTTTCCAACTAATAACAACTATTACCCGTCAGTAAAAAAATTCGTACATCCTTTATTACCTACTGTTATCTGTTAATAACCTCAATAATCATTTTTGTTGCCTTTTACGAGTTTATAATGGAACTAAAAGTATTTTCTCATTCAAGACCAAATACGATTAATGCAATTTGCAAATGACACTTTACAACTGGATATACCTCTTCCTTGTTCTTTTGACAACAATAATATTGAGAAATCAGCTGTTAAAATTAATAAAATAATTAATGAAAGACACTGGATTATAATTATATATTTTGCAGTAGGTAGGATATCTCGCAAAATTGAATTGCATTGCAACAAATACATTTTTTAAATCAAAATCTCGCAATTTTAAATCTCACGCGAGATTTCGATATATTTGTTGCAATGCAATTCAATTTTGCGAGATTTTGATTTGCGAGATTTTAGTTTGCGTGATTCCATTATTGCGAGATTATGAAAAGCGGGATTTTTTAATTGCGGGATTATGAAAAGCGAGATTTTGTAATTGCGAGATTTCACTATGCGAGATTTCGAATGCGAGATTTCGAATGCGAGATTTTGATTTGCGAGATTTCGTAGCCAACCCTAAAAAAAAGCGATATTTCATGTTATTCCAGGTTTTTTGTTTCTAAAATTTCGCATCGCTCGGTTCCCTTACGTCTGCGGGATTGTTAAAAGCAGTATTTGGACGTCTGTGAAGTTAGAATAACAATTTAAGGCTAGACCAATGGGACCATGAAAGGAATTTGCATTTTTTTGTGGAAAATGGTAAACTAAAAAGAAACCCGTAAATTACTTGGAAAATTTCCAAAATAAAAATTATAATTTATGTCTTAAAAGAAAGGTTTTGAGTTGACGAACCTTCGGGTAAAATTTCAGTGTTGCCACTTTTCGAGAACATACTATTTTATGTCAACGGGTTGAACCTAGGGCTGGCCACGATACCAGAAAAGTCCTGGAAACGGCTCTAAGAGATTTGGATGAAATTTTCATAGTTTCTTTTTTAAGCAAAGAGGTCTAGAAAATTATTTTAGTGAAAACCAGCTAGTGGCACGCCCATTTTTATCATGCTTTATTTTTCGGTTTAAATTTCAAGACTTTTACCTGGTTGAAGTTACTTTAGTAAAAGCCACCCACGAGCCACGCTTGTGGGCTCCAACTTAACAATTTTACCTAACCCATTTTTTAGTAACTAGTACCACCAATAGATCGCGTTTTTTTTTTAGTTTGTTCATTGATTGCTTAACTAATATGGATCAAACTTTTTAAAAGATTAAGTGAAAAAATAAATGTCTGCCATTCATTATGCATATTTTCTAATAGTGAATTTTTGTTAAATCTTAAAAATACCAAGCATTTTAAACTACAAGATCTTGGACATACCAAGTCGTGCATTTTTTTTTTGACTGACTCCAGACCGAAACCAGACGAGACCGATATCGATACCGAGACGAGATTTTCTTATACAAGACCGAGACCGAGCCAATACTGATATTTTTCGATCGACCGAGACGATATATAAGTATCGTTTGGTTAGTTATCGTGGCCAACCCTCCACTTTTTTGATAATTTTTAATATGTATTTAAATAATGCCTCTAGATGCCAAGCACGCGTTGGGAATAAAAATTAATATTTTGTAAAATGGGTGTTGAATATTCGCACTTTCGGTTAAAATTTCAATATTGCCATTTTTGTAGATACGTAGAATATTACGTTGTGGAACTACTGCACGAGTTTTTTAATTGGTAATTATAAATGAAAACTTCTTATCCTCGCACAAATCTAATTTTTATTAGTAAACGTTTTCGAGAATATTTATTCTCATCTTCAGACTAATAGCAAAACTAAAAATTATTGATACAATTTTTGTCAATATATGTTTACTTTTATTGACAAAAATTGTATCAATAATTTTTAGTTTTGCTATTAGTCTGAAGATGAGAATAAATATTCTCGAAAACGTTTACTAATAAAAATTAGATTTGTGCGAGGATAAGAAGTTTTCATTTATAATTACCAATTGCCATTTTTCAAAAACATACTTTTTTAATGTAAAAATGTGGGACTTTCCTCATCTTTGGGTAGTTTTTAACGTGAACAAAGTTGCGGAAGACATCAACCGTTATTTTTCAAAGAGAAATTTGACGCATAGAGGCGCTTCCGCAACTATTTTCACATCAAAACCCACCATTTTGACACTAAAAGAAAGTATGTTCCCGAAAAGTGGCAATACTGAAATATACTCAAAGGTTTATCTTCACAAAACCATTCGTTTAAAACATAAATCCGTTGATTGTGGAAATTTTCCAAGTAATTTACGAGTTTTTGTTTAATTTACCATTTTCCACAGACTGGGCGCCATTTTTAAAAATGACGCCCGAGTGACAGGATTACAAAAATTATTTCCAGTTTCCAGTCTAAATTTCATCCTGTGTAAGTAATGAATTCAAGTCATAAGAAAGGTCGCCGTCAAAAAGCGCACGGGATTAGGTTTCCTGACCGGACTAAATCGCGAGATGCCTTTATTTGAGATTTGGAATGAGAGATTTCAACTGAGGTGACGAAGAACATTTATATGACAGAGGATGAGCTATGAGCTTATGGCTAAATTAAGTTTGGATTCCCATCAGAGCTAATAGAATAAGCCCCATACAGCAATATTGCAGAAGCAGTAGCACGAAACAGTTGAATTTTTGAACTATGTTCAATATATTTGTTGTTAACGCAACGAACCCAAACAGAAGAAACAGCTCTTTTTGCCTCAGCTACTTTGATCTGGAAGTGTTTTTTCATGTTAAGATTCGCTGTAATCAATACACCTAGGTACTTATACTCCCGCACTATTGCCACATTTTCTCCCTTGTAGGTCCACTTTTCATTGCGCGAATATCTACCACCACCATCTCTGAAAATCATCATTTTTGATTTTTCTAAATTCACTGTTAGATTCCAAAGCTCGCAGTAGCTTTCAAGTCTATTCATCATAAGCTGCATTCCAGTTACAGACTCCAACAGAAAAACTATATCATCCGCAAAAAGCAGACCTGGTATCTACAATTCTACTTATGTAGAATAAGATAAGTTTTTCTGAGTGTACTTACCTAAGTTAGAAAAACACGCATAACTGGCCGAACACAATGGTGTAGCTGTAGTTGTGGCGTGTAGCACTGTCAAAGTAGAGAAATACAAAAATAGTATACAGGGACACAATGAGAAGCAGTAAATGTTGCAAGAATAGTATGGTGTAGCAGAAGTTAAACAAAATTCAACTCTTGCTACAAGCTGCATCTACATTCATTCTGTTCAAGGGGTAAAGACTATAATATTGTATTCAAAGACTATTATTATCATATCTGTTATATTAATAGTTTTTTTTTTATAAATACAAACTTTTCTTCAGCTTCATTATTTCCCTTCAATAAAGACCAGGAAAAATGGCTCAAATCGTATAGGGAACCTTGTAATAATTAATTCATGAAATATTAAAATAAAAAGCGACGCATATGCAAAGTCCCCGAAAATCCCCGAATTGGCTTTTTGTGTAGATGCATTAGAAGAGATGGAGAGAAAAAGTTGCCATATTTTTTCAGACAAATTTTATTTGATTTCATGAAATTTCCAGCATTTTCTTGCAAGAAATAAATATAAAAATTAAAAATAATTAACTGTCAATCAGGTATTCAAGAGCCATAAAAACAATCCACATTAGTCTCGCAAATGAGAGTGTGAAAAACAATGCCAATGTGGAATACTTGGCGCATATAAATGGCCAATAAATATTGATACCTACTCTTTGCCATAACAATACCATAAGCATCAGCAGCAGGAGTGGCAGTAGCCGCGGCGTAGCGCAGCGTTGTTAGCCAAAGTATCGTGCCATAAGGCAGATGTCACACCATGACATGAATGTTCGAATAGATAACTCAGGATGGATATTGGATACATTCACGAGCGCCAAGGCGCAACAAAGTAAAAAAACATGTAGAGATTTGCTAAGCACCCGGCCGCCACCACTGAGGCTTCAAATATAGTTACATATAGTAGCCAGCCGCCTGGTGCGCAGCGCACTTAAAGCCATGTTAAAAAGAGGGCTATGAACTTGGATGGTTTTTCGAACTTGATCGCGTGTGGCTGGCAAAAGTGAATGCGCTTTCACGCCCGCATTCGATAAAATATAATGAAGTTTATAAGAGTGGTATGGTGGGTTGAGAAATAGAGGTTATTTGTTATTGACAGAAACAGAGAGAAGATACTAAATTACTTTTATAATACAAAAAATCGTTAAGAAATTTTAAATAAATCATTTTAGAAGTATGAACATCGAACATGCACATTTCTCATATTGATGTTGGGAAAAAATATGCACTACTGGGTGACTGGGGTCGAACGTAGCTTTTTTCCACGCTCCCAGTTAAAGTAAAAGTTCCCAAAAGAATAATTTGGCAATACGAGAAATTCAATTGGGATAGTTTTAAAGACTTTTTCGTAGCTTTAAGATTTCTGGATAAGGATTCTAGCTGGTAAGGGGAAGTTATCAGGGTCAGAGAAAGGTGTTTTTGGTCATACAAAGCCAGCCAACCCTATAAATAAATAAATTCGGAGGACAACCGAATAAAATTTACGCAAACTAAAAGTATAAAATACTGCAGTGCTCAAAAGGCAGTAAAAACTTTTGGTCATTCGTCAAAAACATAAAAAATTCTACAACTACAACTCTGTCATAAGTTCTATGAACAAAGCCAATTTGTTTGTAGAACAATTATTCGCAGCAATCTCAATATTGCCACAGAGTGATGTGAGGCCACCTGTGCACCTATGTTTGAGAACGTATATTTTTCCATGGACAAAATTCATATTCATACTCGTACAGTCGCTAGAGAACTCAAAGATCTCGACCTATCCAAATCCGCTGGTCCTGATGTTATACCCTCCATTGTTTTGAAAAGGTGTTCTTCCACATTGGCAAAACAGTTGCGTAAGCTTTTCTTTTCATCATTTTATTCTTTTGGGCATTCTCCAAGTAAATGGAAAATAGGAACAGCATTTGTCCAACCAAATCTTTGAAAAGGTAAATCTTCTTCACCCTCTAATATCGGCATATTGCATTAACGAACCTTCTTTCCAAGGTCATGAAAATGCTGATCAATCGTCAGCTTAAGAAATATTTAGAAGAACGGAAGCTTCTTAATGGCTTTTGAGGCAATAGATCCACTCGTGATGTGATGGCATATCTCTCCGAAAAGTGGAATCAATCTTTGCATTGTTTTGGAGAAAGCAATATTATTGCGCTAAATATTTCTAAAGCATTCGATAGAATCATTGTTGGTTTCGGTCTCCAAGATAGAGTTAGGCACCCAACTCTTTTATAAAAAATGCGTGCATTTGGTATCGATGAAGTTCTTCTTTGTTGGATTAGTATAACTTGCTTTCTGACCTTTCAATTCAGGTTGATTTGGATGGTTTTAAGATTGAAGTTTGCAAAATAAAAGCTAATGTCCTTCAAGGCTCTGTTTTGTCTCCAACTTTTTTTCATAAATTATAACTTGTCTGTTCTTCAAATGTGGAACTGCAACGGCATAGCGTTTGATAAGATCATTAAATTCCGATCGAAGCAATATCGATGGGGTATCAATAATCGTGTGGAATTTAATGCTTCCAAAACTCAATGCTGTTTTCTTTTGTTAAAGCTAAATATCCCTCCTTTAAAATTATGCATGGATGGTACTTGCATTGAAGAAACCGATAAGCATATCTGAACTCGTGTCGTCAGATCATGTTCACACCAGCTAGATAGAATCCAGAATAAATCTTAAAAACTATCGGTGTAAGATCGATTCTGAAAACATTAGTATCGCTCTTACCTCACACTGTTCTTTCACTTCTTTTTAAAACAGTGATAAAGTGATTTAGCCAGCTGCATTCCTCTCAAACAATTTAGCCGCAATACTCGCTCAGCTAAGAATGCTCATCAGTATACCCTAACATTGGACGTACCGTTAAGTGCATCGTTATCTTTTACCCTTCATCCTTCTACTGCATCATAATCGCTTGCACTGTGCTAAATAGTTGTTAAAGGGTATTCATAAGCCCTTGAGTGCGTGGTTATTATAAAAAACAAGTTACCAAATCAAATAATTTTTGTATTGGCTCTAAAGCTTTTTCAAGTTGTTTTTGCAGCTCGAAGATATATTGGGAAATCGGCTTAGATCGAAAGTCATTGATTTTAAGCCGATTAGCGACCGCCTGGCTGTGATCCGCAATATCTCTGGCGGGTAAGTTGGAAAGCACAGCCTCCACAAAGCGACAACAGATAACGGCATCCGACCAATCGACTTTGCTGCAGCTCGTCATACGGTGATAAGTATCACTAGGTACCCCAGGCGAAGGATAAACATAGAAATCTGGCAATCTCCAGATGATCGAACCGCCAACCAATCAACTTTGTGCTAGTTGGCACAAGGCACACATCGAACATCCTAGACTTGAGAACTGTCCTAGATGCAAACGTGGACTCTGAATACTTACTTGTTGTGACAAAGTTCAGAGCCTGACTGTTCACCGAGAAGAAAGCAAAGACCGCCCAAAAGAAGGAAATTCAACATTGCATGCCTTAGCACATCAGAGAAAGCCAGAGACTTCAGTGAAAAATTGCCACAAGCGTCAACAACCAGTGGAACCAGTATCGTGACATCATAAGGGAGATTAAATAAATAAATTGGGTGGCGCAACAGCTCATGGAGAACCAGGGCCTAGTGACTTACAACTCACAACCATTCCTGTGTGCGTGTTTGTTGGCAGGAATGGAGGGGACCTACAGTTTTTTGCCGAGTCCGAACGGCTAAATGGGAAGCACTTTTTCATGACAAGTATACTCTTGGAGGATTTGTCAGTTCCTCGCAAGAGGCAGTACCTCGAATAAAACATTTCTGTTTTTAGGTGGCACGGCTGGGAATCGAACCCACACCTTCGGCATGACTGTCCTACGCACTAACCATCAAGCCACGAGGTACTACCATAAGGGAGATAGCTGAGACCATCAAAGCTTCTCAACCACCTAGGAAAAAGAACCCGTAGTATGATGATGAATTCGCGATATTAAGGTAAGAGACGGAAAGGAAAATGCACAAATGCAAATGGAAAAACAAGAGCAGCAAGAGAGGAATACCGTGAAAAAAGAAGAAAAGAGAAAAAACCCCTGCGCACAGAAAAGAGCATCCATAGCTTCTCAGCTCAGGTATCTCGAGGAGTCTAGCACCGCCACCAACACCCTTCAGCTCTACAAAACAGCCAAACAACGGGCATCTGGTTATAGGACCGGCACGGAATCTCTTGAAAACAGCGAAAGGAGTCTAGTCACGAAGCACAGGGAATTGTAGACGTGTTTAAGCAGCATTTCCAGCAACTGCTTAATGGGCATTATGTGGAGAAGGCGACAGGGTAACAAAGAAGCATGAGACCAGTCAATGAAGATCCAGTCCCAGCGCCTAGTACTGAAGAGGTTAAGAAAGCCATCCACAAGCTCAAGAACAACAGATCCGCCGGCCGGCTCGGATGGCCTGTAGGCGGCGGGTGAATGCACCAGGTCATCAAACAAGTGTGGGAGGAGGAAAGTATGCCTGATGACTGGTCAAATAGGTTCATATGCCCAATCTACAAAAAAGGCAGTCCTATGCCCTGCAAAAACTACAGAGGCTTACTTAATGCTGCCTACAAGATACTATCTATCCAAAGTACCATCTGAGCCTTTAAAAACCCTTCTGCAACACTATGATCGGCACGTACCAGTGTGAGTTCAGGCCAGGCAGATCAATTATAGACCAAATCTGTACATTCAAGCAAAACCTGGAAAAGACCAACGAAAAACAGGCAGTCTTTTCATTGACTCCAAAGCCGTATATGATAATCATAGGTCACCAAGAACTGCTATTGGCGATGTATGATATCGGAAGCCCTAAAAAACAGATCCAGCTATGCCGCACGACGTTACAAAATACACGATGCAAAGTGCGAAAGGGTAACAGCTCACGTGTACTGGGTTCAAACAAGGAGATTAGCTATCATGTGATTTCTTCAACATAGTCCTGGAGCAGATAGTGCGCTAGAGTGGTGTTAACCTGGAAGGCACTATCTTCCATAGGTCTTCTCAACTGATTAAATATGCTGACGACATCGACATCATCGGCCGCCCCAAGTGAGCTGAACAAGGAGCATTCACAGCTATTGATGAACAGGCGAAACACGTTGGCCTTGAAGTGAATGAGGATAAAACAAAGTACATGCTATCAACAAACAAAGCCTCATCTGTCCATCACCTAGGCAAAAACGTCTGTTAGAAGCAATAATTTAAAGGTAGTCAAGAAGTTTACCTACATCGGAGCAAACATTTATTCCATGAAAGTCAACTTTGTGGAAATTCGTCGAAGAATATCCTAGCGAACGGATGCTACTTCGGTTTGCCCAAATAAATTAGTTCAAAATTCCTTTCTCGAAAGACAAAGTGCACGCTATACAAAACGCTAATTTTACCAGTTCTACTCTACGGCGCCGAGTGCTGGACGATAAGTAAAAAAGGGGAATTGATACTGGGCACTTTCGAGAGAAAAATTCTTCGGCGGATATTTGGTCCTATATGCGAAGATGGCGAATGGAGGAGAATATTCAATCGTGAATTGTACCAGCTGTACCTAGATGTGGACTACACTGACTCAGCGAAATCGACCAAATGGACAACAACGCTCCAGCCAAGAAAATCTTCGAATCTCATCCCCCAGTTTCAAGACAACCAGGGAAACTGAACCTCCGCTACAGTGACCAGGTGGTTACAGACGCAAGAGCCCTTGGCTGCTGAAGCACATCAAAAACATTGCGTGCATATGATTGAAGCTTTTTTTTCCTTTGGGTCTAAAATAGGAGCCTCAAGCCCATCCACAGCCAAATTATAGATCCGGTGCTAGTAGAATATAAAATGTATTTTGAAGGGGAATCAATCGCTTGAATAGCAGAAGCAGAATATTGGGTAAAGTCGGCTGATATGGCACCACGGGAGATATGGCACCCTTTAAATATTTCCTACTTAACTAATTATTTTCAAAACAAAAATATCAGAATATCATCAGGTTTAACTTTAGCTCTCAATTGATGCTGTTAAAACTGAAGTAGCTTTTTTAACTTTAAAACCACAACCGAGAGTAAAATAATAGTGACTATATTTAAGTCAATTCTTTTTGTGCATAACATAACAAAGTGCAGCAACGGAATTATTTGGCACCAGGTGCTCGCTTTAACGAAAAAAAAAGAGTGATGCGTGTTTATTTGTTTTTAATTATCGCAATATGGAAGCATACTTGTTTTGTCTGAGTAATTTGAAAAAATAGTGGTAATATCAAAAGGGAGATATGGCACCCCTTAAGCTTAGTACAAATTGCAATTGTGCCATTTCACCCACTACAACATTTTGGTAATTTTTCATTGACTTTCTAGGACCGTTTTTTATAAATTAAATTTGAGCCAAAAAGTGCATTATGTATTTGACTTTTCTCATTGCATTTGACATTAAATTGCATTGAGTGTGGCAAAAATCCATACAAAAAGTAAAGTTCCATATCACCCTCTAGCAGGTGCCATATCACCCGCCATTTTTTCACATGTCTTTTTACTTGCGATTATAGGTACTATAAGGCAAGTTTTGGATTCGTGAAAAAAAAAAATTTTGAGATAACAATCAAACATGATATTACGATGATAGAGAACACCAAAAAAGTGGGTGGCAAAATTCTGTCTGTCTGTCTGTCTGTCTGTTCGTCTACAGCCTAAACGGCTCGATGGATTTTGTTCAAACTTGGTACTTAGTGGTTTTTGGTGATTATGCCCACACATTTTTTTCATTTTTTTTTTAGAACCAAGAATAACGGTACCTGCCATACAATTTTTTTGACAGTTTTACATAACCATATTTTTCTCGAAAACGGCTCGACAACTTTTCTTAAAAAAAATTCAGTAAATTTATTTTAGTGAAGGCTTCCTTTGGGTGGAAAACCAATTTTCAAAAATGGTTATTAATGGTACCTCCCAAGGAACCATTTTTTTAATTTTTGATTTTCTTCAAAACAAAACGACCGATTTCAATTATTTTTCTTATACAAAAGCTTTCAAAAAATATAAACAGTTTTGCGTACCAAAATTTTTGAAAAAATATTTTTTGGATTTTTAAAAAATGTTTCAAATTTTTTTTTTTGAAAATCAAATATTTCGAAAACGACACGATCGATTTTTTTGAAACTCGATATTTAAGAGTTTTTTAGTATTTTCTACAATATTTTTAGAAAAAAATTTACATTTATGAAAAAATAAAAGTACCTGCCAAAAGTTAAAAAACCACAAAGGAAAATATTTTTTTGCTTAAAAACGACTCCTACGATTGTGATTAAACTTTTTTAATAAACTAAAAATAGTACGATCTACTACCAAAAATTATAAAATTTCACACTTAGCAATTATTAATAGTACCTGTCATGGAACGTATTTTTATTTTGAATTTTCTCGTTTTTGGCTAAGCGCATTAAAATGATTTTTTTATGTAAAAATTTCAGATAAGATTAAATAATATTGCATATCAAAATTTTCAAAAAAAAAGTTTTTGGATTTTTAAAAAATCTTTCAATTTTTTTTTTTGAAAATTCGATATCTCAAAAACGGGTTGACAATTTTTTTCAAATTTTGTTTTTATATACACATAAATATATACTTTAGATTTGCATACCAAAATTTGTTCTTAAAAATGTTATAAGAATTTTATATATAAAAAAATTAATTTTTTAAGAAACCGCTCCAACGATTTTAAATTTTTTTTTCCCTATACAATCATATTCAATCAAGAATTAAGATGGCATTCTTTTTTTCCACCTCAAACTGTCAAAAGAGTTGTTTTAGCCAATTTCAATGTCGTATTTCATGCTTCTCTTCATTTTTCTCTCATAATTTCTATGTTTTTACATACAATTTCCTTAACCCCACAGTGTCTTGAACATAAGAGCAAGTACGTGCGACCCAGTCGTGCATTTTATTTTTAAGGTATTTTAATTTCTTTTAAAAATATGTGTTTTTATAAAAGCTTTCGTAATCAACCTATTTTGTTTGTTTTAAAATTAACTACAGAACACATATATAAAAGTTTAAAATAAAAACAATTTTTACTTTGTGAGTTATAAAGAAAAGTGAAAATGGGTGCCATATCACCCGACTTTACCCTTTACCCCAGAAAAAAAGAATTTCATTTAATTGTTTTTGAAATGTGCTTGTGCCTAAACTTCTAATATTTTATTCAAATTTTCTTAGTGCAAGCACTTATACCAAACCATCAACCATTAGTGCGATAACGAATCATTTTTCAAGCTATATACCTACATTCCTTATTGGGTCAACATTAAATGAGTTTAAAAGTTTAATAGGTTCTCTTGCAATATAGTTTGCTCATCACTAGGTTCTTCGTTTATTTCATTTATTGCTTTTTTTTCTTTCTATTTACTTTGCCCCTATTTCAGGAGTTTTATAAATACCTTTATAAATGACGTGACATTTTTCATTAAAGTTGCATGTCAGCCATGAACACACACATTTTGCAATCATGAATAAAGGAACAAAAAGTTCAAGCACATTAGACCAAACAAAGAAGTAGGTAAGCTAAACTTCAATGTAATCTAGATCACTAGGTCGATTTATCCAATCAATCACAAAACACTGCGAACTGTATTGTTTCTCTTTTACCTCCACTTGCTATACTTATCCATCACCATCACCATCACAAACAAATAGCATCAAGTAAGTGACACAAAAACAAAAAGTGTAAAATCTCTTCCGTAAACAACGAGTCCCATGAAAGAAGAGCTAGAATACTTACATTGTTGATGTCGGTGTCAGACTTTTCAAAAGACTTGTTCCGCACCACTGTACAGCCTCCTCCTCCACCCCACTCAATAAGTTATCGGAATAAAATGGAAACCACAAACCACTATACAATTTGTATAGAGATACAATTGGGTTTTGAGTAGGTAGGTGGTGTACAGATGAACCTTTGTTATTTTATCTCTAAGAACAAGTTGTCATTATTCCTGGAGTAGAGGATTCCTTCTTTTGTTTGAATGATGCTTCAAAGAAATTTCATGAAATCATTAATCTAATCATCACTTTTGGATTCAATAGAACTGCCACATAATCAAGATATGTACATCAAACGTACCTTACTTTTGCATATAGATAGTATATTATTACCATTGATTTCCCCATCAGTAGCTTTGTAGAGTATTCCTTAAAATTTCTGAAGGCGATTAAGTTATTATCAGTGATTCTCGTATTCATAGGAAAAAAGCATTAATATTCCTGCTCCTTAACGCACGTGTGTTAATATATTGATGCCATCACAAAGGCTTACGAAATGAACACTCGAGTGTGTTCAGAATGTATTCCTTCCCTGAACGCTGAATTTTTCCAGTTATGTTGGATTTACACGACAGAAAAAATGCCATTATTTTTACCATATTTAAGCCATTTATTGCTATAATTGTATTTTATGACAAATTATGGTAGGTGTTTAATGGCAGGAATACATACCTACTGATAAATACAGAATTATGGTTATCCACTCGCTATTACATGTCACAGGCTATTTCACATTTATTTCTAAGAAGAATTACATCAAGCTAGCAGACGAACATTATACATAAATGCTAACTGCCTATTTAGATAACATGGTGGAAAAAAATCTATTTTATGCCACTTTTTAAATTTCCTCTTTAGACTCTTATAATTAACTCCATTAAAGTGCAATAGGAGTGAATAAAAGTTCACCTTATTTACTCTGTGGAGTATAATGCAATTTATGAGTAGAATAAATAGAAATAAGAAGCATAAAAATGGATTAATTCACGAGTGAAACGTGATCCAGAGGACGCCGTTTTCGACGATGATCTCTTTATTGTCGAAGATCCGCAGGAGAAAGTGGAGGCTGTGGGGGCTGCTTTCCAGCAAGTGTACAAGGTGAATGCATGCACTCGCCTGAACCATAACCTAGAAAACAGAGCCTTGCTCCACCACTTCTACCTTCGGAAATACATCACGCTATGGCAATCAGAGAACCTCGGTTTCACTGGGTTCAATGAAGATCATTTTTGGCAAACGCCATAATCGCCGAGCGAAATGGGCCCAGTTCCCTGTTAATTACGAAGGTGGAGCTTCACCTCATCTTCGATTCATTAAAGAAGAAGAAGTCAGCAGAAGTCGATGGCATATCCAACGTTGTACTTCGACATTTACCGCAAGAAGCAGTAGACATTTATACCACACTGTTTAACAACGCTCTGAATAATGCATATTATCCAATGCTGTGGAAGACGGCTGTGGTGCATCCTCTCCCGAAAAAAGGAAAGGACAACTCCAATCCAGCAAATCTCCGGTCGATAAGTCTTCTTCCGAGTATCAGCAAGGTATTCGAAAAAGTTATCAATAGAGCTCTGTCTAAGTGGGCAGAGGACAATAATATCATACCGGATAATCAGTTCGGTTTTAAGGCGGGACATGACACCATTCATGCCGCATCCAAACTTGTTTCTGATATCCAATGGAACAAATCTAGAAAGCAGTGTACGGGTGCCTGTCTGGTTGATTTGGAGAAGGCCTTCGACACCGTATGGCTAGAGGGTCTTTATCTAAAGCTGACAATACTTGGCATTAGTAAAACACTATTATAATATGCTTAATGATATGCTCAATTGCAGAAAGTTTGTTGCCAAGAATGGCAATGTGTCTTCAACCACAACCTTTAATATTAAAAATGATCTTCAGCAGGGAGCGGTCAACTCGCCGATTCTACCAGCGATCTGATAAGTAGTCTAACTCAGGCAATTGCGTATGCCAACGATCTAATTGCGTACAGAACAGCTCCAAAAGTCGAGGTCATCAGAATTCTCTTGCAGCGTGACTTCGAGAAGATTCAGCAATATTGCGATGACTGGAAGTTGAAAATCAACTTTCAGAAATCAGAAACTATCTTGTTTAGGACTCTGTTGCATGGAGCCACAAGGGATACGAGAAAGAACTGGCGTAAGCTGGTGATCGTAGGGCCAATTTCTACATCTCATTTTTACTTGCTTAGTTACTTACAGCGCACAGTGGTTCCAGATGTATTCAGAGGTGATCTTAAACCTATACAATCTGAAGCAGCAAACCGATTAAGATGAAATTTTCAGAAATGATAAATGCTTTCATAAGACATAACCAGAGAAAATATCCGCACACTGACACGCCCACTTTTTAAAACAGGACACTATATCGTCAAAATTTTATGTAAATGAGGGGTGTGTTCTTTAGAAAAGTTGTATTAATGCAATTTATGGTGGCTTTTGCGTACAAAATATTTTTCCACGCCCACTTTTGGGGGCGTTTTGACAAAATATTCCTTTTTTGCCAAAATAAAATTAAAATTGAAACAGATAACCGATTAAGATGAAATTTTCAGGAAAGATAAAGGGGCTCTGGACCTTTGGTCCCTCATATGGGGGAAATTTGATAAAAAAAAGATGCCATCTAATTGGTCAGTGATTGGTCAGAAAAGGTCAAGTGGTCCCAGAAATTGGTCAGCCCTAGATAACCTTTAACCAACGCGTTTTTTGGCACCTCATTCAAGAGAAATTCCCCAAAAATGTATACCATCCGAAAGATTTCTAGATGATAAAAGGTGATAAAAGGTCAACTATATCTGTAATTGGTCAGCCATAGATTTTTTTTATGAATATTTGATGATTGTTAGAACAAATTTCAAGGATAAACGATTTTTGGCACCTCATTTTAGGGAATTTTGCAAAAATTTAATACCACCTGAAAGGCCCTAAGATCTATATAAAAGGTCAGCTAGTTTCAGTAATTGGTCAGCTATAGATTCGTTTTTAAGATTTTTAAAAGTATTTTTTTTCTAGGTCACGAATCGTTCATGACCTTGAAAAAAAAAACTTAAAAAAAGGACTTTCTGATGGTATTAAATTTTTGAAAAATTCCCATAAATGAGGTGCCAAAAATCGCTATGACCTTGAAATTTTTAAAAATTCATTAAAAAAAATCTATACCTGACCAATTCCGGAAAAAAGCATCTTTTAAGTATGCCAACTTTTTGCTTCAAAATTGAAATCTCATTTATCAACTTTGGATTCCAAAATTGTATACATATTTAGAAACTGTTTTCATAAAAAAAAATCCTGATCATAATGCTTCAACTAATACTTAATCAAACTGCAATATCGAAAATCTAAATATTTTGTAGTCGCGATAAAATGATTTTTGTTCGCCTCTGAATCACAGTGCGATGCGGCGGGGCTACAGTCCGGGGTGGACCATGGCCTCAACCTACAAGATTCGGCTTGGTTTCTAGCTAGCTGTTTCCAGTTTCGCACAACAAGTTGGTTGGGGTCCTCTTCCACTTACGTGTGCCACTTTTTACGCTGTCCACTTTTACTGCGTTGTCCCACGGGGTTCTTCTCCATTTACCATCTATGCAGACGGGACCAAAATTCACCGAGAGAACTTTCCTCTCAAAACAGCCAACCGTGTTCTCATCCACAGTTAACCCATGCCTCTGCACCATACATCAGGACAGGGATGATAAGCGTTTTATTTTATTTTTTTAATTCTCTATTGCCTTTTTTCTCTAAAGAACAGCAATTGACAAGAGTAATATTCTTCGTTTGCTGAGTTTTTAGCTGATCCTAGGTAGACAAAGCCTCTGACCACCACAAAATGATAGCTGTCTATAGAGTGACGTTCTGTCCGAGACGTTGATATTGGGTGTCCTTTCTGGTTGAGAGCATATATTTCGTTTGGCCTTTAGTCCGTTAAGCCTATCTTCTTAGCTTCCTTCTCAATACCCTCGAAACTGACATCACGTTTTGTTCGTCCGATTATGTCAATGTCATCAGCGAAAACGAGTAATTGGACGGACTTTTGAAAGTTTGAGCCTCTAGAGTAGAGTTGACATTACATTTTTGTACCATTTTTTTCTAGAAATATTTTAAAGAAGTCGTATCGCTTAGTCGTGTCGCTTAGTCGCTATGTCTAAAACCTTTTTTGCCATCAAAGGTATCGGTGAGGTCTTTACCGACCTTAAAGTAGCAGCGTGCTTTCTCTATTGTCATCCTGAACAAACGGACGAGTTTGGGAGGGATGCAAAAAGTAGATATTGTTCTATTAGCTCGTCCCTAAAGATGCTGTCATATGCCACCATGAAATCGATGAAAAGGTGGTGGGTATAGATTTGTAATGCCAGGGTTTTTTTCCAAGATCTGCCGTAGTGAAATATTTGGTCGAAGGCGGACTTTCCTGGCCTAAGGACAGACTGATATGAACCTTTCAGGTTGTTGACGGATTACTTAAGGCGTTCACAAAGTACGGTAGAAAGATCTTGTATGTGCAATGTTGAGGAGACTGATGCCTGTCTATAGTTAGTGATGCAGTCCAGAGGATAACCTTTCCTTAGGATCGGTCAAACAATGCTGAGGTTCCTATCATCGGGCCTGCTTTCCTCTGACCATATTTTACAGATGAGCTGGTGCATACTCCTAACCAATTCATCGCCAGTTGCTTATTGAATAGCTCAGCCACAAGGCCATCAGCTCCAGCATCTTTATTGGACTTAAGTTTAAATACAGTAGACGCTCGATCTAGTGAAACTTGAAATAGTGAACTATCTACAGTAGTGAAGACACAAAATTTTATATTAAAACGTATTTTGTATAAAAATGTCGCGCAAGCATTTTACATAGCTCCGAGGAAGTGTTTCTGTATTTTGTTTAAACTTGAGTGAAAGCCTTGTTCAATGCTAAGTTAAAATTTCAGACATTCATATCGAGCGAAATGTGCATTTTGGATCAAATTAGCCTTCAGAAAGTCTCAGAAAACTCCCGCTCGAAAAAGTGAACAATTTCGTAAGAGTGAACAGGCTTGGTTTTTATTACTTCACTATATCCAGCGTCTACTGTATAGCTATCTTCACTTCGTTGAGATCGGGTGAACGGAATTGTTGGCCTGCGTCGTCCAGAATGGTGCAATCTGCATCGTAGGGGTATTCGGTTCGTCATCGCCGTTATAGAATTTGCCGAAATGATTTTTCCTTATTCTCAGGACCGACTGTGATTCTCCCACGATTTTCTAGTGATCGTCCTTGCAGACGTCGGTTCGGGTCCTGTAACCCTGAGAGGTTCTTTTTACTTTTTGGTAAAAATTCTGAACTTCATTCGTGCAATGGAATCACTCTATTTCCTCTATCACGTGCTTCTCATGCTCTTCCTTTTTCTCTCCTAGAAGCTTCTGTTCCTCTCTCCTCTTCTGATCGAAAGCAGTTCTGGTGCAGCGGCAATTTGTATACCTGTTGTTTGGCTGCATGTCCCTGCCGACATTCTTCATCGAACCTGGGGTTTCGGTGTGGTAGTCGTGCGAGGCCCAGTACTTCAGAGGAGGCATCTCTGATAGCTTCCCGGCAAATCTTCCACTAGCTCTCGATGCTTGAAGTTGGCGACATAGGATTACTTAAGAGGGCTGAGAGGCTCGATCGAAAAAGTACCTGACTGTAGCCGTCCGATATCAAACCTCCTCACATCATTTCCCAGTCTTGGCTTGGTCTGGTTATCCGGAGCATGACCTTGGTTACAACTAAATAGTAGTCCGAGTCAACATTGCTCTTCGGAACGTTTGAACATCCTGGATACTGGAGGAGTGCCGTCAATCGTAATGTGGTCGATCTGGTTGGCAGTTGATTGAACAGATATCCACCATGTCCTTTTTTGTATATTGACTAACTATCATAATGTTTCACCCCACTGCAAAGTTGATTGATGACCAAAATCCATTATCTAGACTCCTTGCCTAGGTCTACCTCTAACGACGAATGCACACGCAAATAGACGCTGCCTTTGTTGTCGGTAACAATCCCCGTAGAAGATATTGCAGTCTTTCATTTTGCTTTTACCCGTCCCATGCCATCGCACTTTTTGGATGGCGGTGATGTCTGCTTTGTAGCAATCTATGGCCTCCGCTGAATGTTCGGCTGCATGGTAGTCTAAAGAGAGACGCATACTACCATGTGCCGATCCGAAGTTTGTTGTCCTTATTTCGATTGCTAGGTTCGTCAATAGAAAATTCGTCCGTATCCCAGGCTTGTTGTAGCTTCGCAACTAAATATCTTAACATGGCTGGGAAGTCACCCTGTGCGTCGTGTCAATCGGCACGACCCCAAACGAAGAGAACCAGACCCTTAGTATGACTTTAAGGGCCGGTAGCCGGACTTAGCGCTAGCAATAAGCCAGAGCTCCGAATATGTCGTAGTAGCCCGTAAAAGCTGTTCACTAACCCCCAGTTTCACAGTCTCGTTTAAACCTTGAACTGAGTTCAATTGTTCTGCTGAACTAATGTTTAAACCATTAAAGTGAAGTTTAAACTCCCACTGTGAAACTGGGGGTAAGTAGTTCAACCTGGAACATCTGGGGAATTCTTCCGCTTGTCGTTGATGAAAGTAGAAGTGTCTTAGTGGGAACACTCCTCCCCCTCACTCGTTCTTGAACGCACTTGTCTAGCCTTATTTATGTGTAGAATAATAATTACTCTACAAAGACTAACATAAAATCAATATTATAACTGCACTGACAACTTAAAAGTAGGTATTAAAAAATAAAACAATGTTATTTTTATTAATTGAAAAATTCATGGAGTTTCTGAAAATATTAATAATTGCCACACTGGACAGAAGCAATATTAATAAGCTGCACGATGGTTATAACACTCATTCAATTAGGGTGTTTATCTAAAAGCTTATAATGCAATTGTGTGGTTTTATGTTGGTTTATTAAGTAATTAAATTAGATCCTTTTATCAAATTCCTAACACTATTAGTGGTTGCGATGATGATTTTAGTGAAATCTGATACTCTGCAGTGAGGGTTATTTTTAGCTATATGGCACCATGTCATTGTCTCAAATTGCTTAAATATACCTTTGTCATTAAAGGCCTTTTACCTACAATCAAATCAAATCTATGAACAAGTAGTGTGTCATTTACATATATACGTTCCATCTCTTGTAGTTTTGACTATTAGTCTTTAATTATTTGTGTAAATTTAAAATCGATAAAGCAAAAATGTATTTTTTTTTTAATTCTTCTTGGTTGAAAAGCAAAGAATATTTTTCCATGCAGTATGAAATATGTGGAAAACTGAGAAAAAACTGATCAAAATCGGTCAAAAATCAATTTACCAGAAAAACCTTATTTAATTACGTGCATTCTGGTAACTGGAGATGAATTAAAGTTCTGATGTACCTACATACATTGTCTTACAGCCAATTTGTTTTATCAAAAGAGAACTCATCTTATAAATAAATCTTTTTTTTTGTGGGTAGACACTCCCAGTTTTGTTGTTTCCTGAGCCTAAAAGTACACCTTTAAGGTTCAAGACTTAATTACTCTATATTTTTCATCTATAGGTCGAGGTTAGATCGCGTGAGACATTATTGTCTTCTTAACGGCAATGTCAACATTGAAAATTTTAAAATTCAAATTTGAATTGAACGTCTCTGAAAAATAGACATTATAAAACTTTTAAAAGCTAAGCCAGCCTTCATGAGCTCCAAGAATTGTTCATTGCATATTTTTAGGATGTAGAAGTAGATTTATCCTAAAAGTATGAATAAACCAACTTCTTTCAATGACAGCTAATGGTCTAAATTATTGTGAATTGGTCATAAAGGTTTTGTTGGTATCAAATTAATGACGTGCTGACACTGGGTCAGAGAAGAAGGGTACTGCTTCATCGTTGGTTGTTGGAGTTATACCCAGGATTTCCATACCACTTATGTTCATTGATGCGGGTTGTCGTTGTTGGTTTATCATCCTTCTCATCAGTTAATAAGGGTGGTTGACAATGTTTCTAACCAGCTTGTCGGCAGATAGAAACTAGTACATGTCCAGGGGGCTATCTTAGCCACAGAGTAGAGTTGCTCGTTCTTGAAATGCTTACGCTGCTGACAATCGAAGCCCAGTGCAGATCCTCAGGATTTTCCTCTCGAATATTTGTAGTTCCTTCATAGCCGTTTTGGAGACCGTCAACTAAACTGGGAAACAGTAACTGAAGACTGGTCTCAGGAGTTGTTTGTAGATTAAAACTTTTGTCTGTTGGCTTAGCCCAGTTTTCTTCTTCATCAAAATTGGAATAGTTTGAGGATATGTGCCGCGACTCCTCGGACAGCTATTAAAGGAGAGCGAAGAGAAGGTTGTCGCATTCACTTGAAATTGGTTGGTCAGAGGTCCAACAGTGCTTAGTTTCCAGTTGCACGAAAAAGCTCCTGGTAGAATGAAACGAAAATATAATTTTGATTAGCGCTAAAGGAAAGCCTAGTATGTGGAGTTTTTGGATAAGGGCCTCAATCTATACACTGTCGAATGCTTTCTCGACATCCAGGAAGCATCCGACAGTAACTTGATTGCTGTTTAAGGCTGTGGTGATGTCGTGATGAAGCTTCTGGAGTGGATGCAGGGTGGAATGTTTTTTTCCAGAAACCGAACTGCATGTCTGGGATGATGTTGTTCTCACTGCAGAACTTCTTGAGCTTTCTATATGTAGCTATCAGCTCTTCCCAGAGCTTACTTAGATTGTTGAGGAAGGATATCGACCTGTATAGTTGGTGATCTTTTTCCTTTCACCTTTCTTGGGAATAGCCACGATTTTTGCAGTTTTCCACTTCTGGAGAAAGTAACTGTTGTTGATGAAGTTGTTGAATATGATTGCTAACAACACCATCACCGTTTGTGGAAGCCTTTTTAGATCAAATTTGGATACCCCATCCTGTACAGATGACTTCTTTGGTTTGGAACTGCGAATTATCTCTGCTATCTCCTCTGGAGTGCTTAAGTTTGGGCTGTTGACTGGCTCACTTGCAGGATTGTCGTCGCTAAACATTGCGCTTTCCAAGTTTGGGATAATTGTCTGCTGGGTGGATGCCTCAATTTCATCAAGGAAGACTGAATCATCTGATGGACTCGGCATGAAGCTTCCTTCGAAGTGGGATGCGAAGGCTTCAACTTTGTCCTGTATTGTTGTTGCTTCTCCATTGTTGGTGATGATCGTCGCAGGCATTGGTGATTTTTGGCCGATTAGTCTGTTGATGTTCTTGAAGGCGTCAGGTCCAGGTTTGATTGACTGCAGTCTCTTCTGGAACTGGTTGTTGTTGTGCTGTTGGATGAAATTCCGGAACAAAATGTTGACACACTGAAGTTCACTCCACACTGTCTGGTAGTTGCTGTTAGTTGTGTTGGGTTCTCGCTGTTGGATCTTTTGAAGACGTTTCCTAAATCGTTGCATGTGGGTATATAGGTTTTTGATATTTTAGGGAAGCTGCTGATATCTGTCCTTTGACGCCTTGGACTGCTTTTGGTTATCCAATGCGTTCGCAACAGCCAGTTTCAGATGGCTGTGTCAATTTCAAAACTATCCAGATTCCTGTTTGCGAATGGCAGCATTATGGTGTCTTCAACGTCTCTTTGAAGCCTGTGTACATCCAGTCTCCTGTAGTTGATGAAGTTTTCTACTGGTTCTGTCGCTAGGAAGATGGGTTGGTGGAGTCGCTGGGTACTTTTATGCGGGTGAAGTTGCTGATTTCTGGAAGAATATGAACAAAATTAGATGAAGCAATGAAAAAATCTAATGTTGAAGGTGTTCAGGGGAAGATTGGTTTGGGTTGTGAAATAACAACCAATGAGTGCTGATCGCTGTTGGTATCCAGCCAGTCAGCAATAGCCTTCCCAACTAACAATTTAACTTGTATAAGGTCCAATTTTTCGAATTTGGTAAACTATAGCTCACATAGAACTAACATAAGGCTTTATTATTCAAGCCAACCGTTTTCCAATTTAATTTTTGATAATAGCCTGTTTAATGACTTTAAAATTGAGATTGGCAAGTTGTATACAAGAATAGTATGCTTTAGTATGAAAAGGCCTGTTTAAGGCCTGTCCAAGTTGTTTTACTGAAAGTAAATAAAAACATTTTGTATACGGCTTTCTTAAATAAGCTTGTTGTTGTTACACACAGCTGCAAGATTGACATTTCTCTGTAGTTGAAAGTATTCTGCAGCGAGTTTAAGTTTAACAAATATTCGAAAGTGTTCGTCATTCATATCAATAGGTTAAAAACAATATTACTGAACATTTATTTATCAAAAAGAAGTGAATAATTAATAAGAAGTTATCAAATGAAATTCGTTTTCAAGTGCCGAAAGTCGATTAACGATATGAAGCGTGAGCTCGCCGAAGTGTTCCCCGAATGATGTGTTTCGTGATTGAGTTTGTGTTGTCTTTTTTTTTTTACTTAAATAAATGCATAACTATTTTTGTTTATTTTTGGAAACTTTACTCGTAAATATATTTGTTTTTAATCTAACAGAACTACGCGAAAAAAATGAATGCACTTCTGAATATTTTGTATGAGTTTGTATGTGCATAAGTTTGTTTATTTTTTTCTACTGTCAAATGGCACACACATAATTCCAAACAAATATTGATTTTTTACAAATATCTTCCAACCAAAAAATTGTTCTGATATCGTTGTAAAGAATTCGGCATTAAATCATCTGTAACTACTATGTTTTGTTTAGTTATTCTGATTTTTTTGTAATTTGTTTTCAAAGATGAAATAAATAAATTGTTAAAAGCAAACCTATTAACATTTGCCTTTTTCTTGAACTATTTTGTTTTGCATGTAACAGATGGTGCCCTCTGTAAGGAAATATAAAGTTTTTATAAAATGTTGGTAACAAACTTTTAGAAATGATAGCCCTCTTTCGTGAGCTATTTCGATTAGCTTCTGACAGATGCACAAATGTTGCCCTCTTTAAGAACAAAAATACTTTTTATAAAATGGTAGTAGCAAACTTTTAGAAATTATTGCCTTCTTTCATGAGCTATTTCGTTTTGCTTCTGACAGATGCAAAGATGGTGCCCTCTGTAAGGAAATATATAGTTTTTATAAAATGTGAGTAGTTTATTTATTTAAATGACTGTCTTCTTTCGAGAGCTATTTCATTTTGTCTGTGACAGATGTTGCCTAGCGTAGGGAAATATATACGTTTTATAAAATGTTAGTAGCAAACTTTAAGAAATTATTTCCTTCTTTCGTGAGCTATTTCGTTTTGCTTGTGAAAGATGTTAAATGTTAAACACCAATGCATCGTACGTATTTGCTGTTATAATTCAAGTTGTATCTAAAGCTGAATTTATTTAAATAAATAAACGTGTACCCAAAACTTGATAACGAGATATGAACGATTGTAAGGGCTTAAGTTTTTATTTCAAACGACCAAAAAATTTAGTATCAAAGTTTTGGTTATAGTATTGGAAGTATAACGTATGATTTTTTAAAATCATTCATTCATTTATTTTCAAAGTTCTTGTGATAACAATGTATGGAAAAAAAATGTTAAAGATTTAAACGTAAACTCATATATTCTTCACATTTCTTTTCAAACACTACAAGAATCAATTGATTTACACTTCAAACTAAAAAAAAGGACAAAGATTCAAGAAAATCGCAACAGTACCTACGGTTTAGGTAAGGTCAAGGTACAGACAATTAAGAAGTCTTTAAATGTAGATATAGCTGTCAAAGAGGTTCTCTATTATATCGTAATGAGGTTTGATTAAAATCTCGAGTTACGTTTTTATAAATCCAATACATGGCCTTTACTACTCATATGTTGCTAGTAAAATTTTACTCGCTGTGACATATACGGAAAGTGTATCAACTCATTAAAATTTTGATACCACTCTTCTGAATTAAGAATGGCCTAGTGGGTAGCGCGCTGGATCGATCCAGAGGACGCCGTCTTGGACGATGACCTCTTTATTGTTGAAGATCCGCAGGAGAAAGTGGAGGCTGTGGGGGCTGCTTTCCAGCAAGTGTACAAGGTGAATGCATGCATTCGCCCGAACCATGACCTGGAAAACAGAGCCTTGCTCCACCACTTCTACCTTCGGAATGACATAACGCAATGGCGATCAGGGTTTCACCGGTTTCAATGAAGATCATTTGGCAAACGCCATAATCGCCGAGCGAAATGGGCCCAGTTCCCTGTTAATTACGAAGGTGGAGCTTCAGCTCTTCTTCGATTCATTAAAGAAGAAGAAGTCAGCAGGAGTCGATGGCATATCCAACGTTGTACTTCGACATTTACCCCAAGAAGCTGTAGACATTTATACCACACTGTTTAACAACGCTCTGAATAATGCATATTATCCAGTGCGGTGGAAGACAGCTGTGGTGCATCCTCTCCCGAAAAAGGGAAAGGACAACTCCAATCCGGCGAATCTCCGGTCGATAAGTCTTCTTCCGAGTATCAGCAAGGTATTCGAAAAAGTTATCAATAGAGCTCTGTCTAAGTGGGCAGAGGACAATAATATCATACCGGATAATCAGTTCGGTTTTAAGGCGGGACATGACACCATTCATGCCGCGTCTAAACTCGTTTCTGATGTCCAATGGAACAAATCTAAAAAGCAGTGTACGGGTGCCTGTCTGGTTGATTTGGAGAAGGCCTTCGACACCGTATGGCTAGAGGGTCTTTATCTAAAGCTGACCAGACTTGGCATTAGTAAACCACTATTATATATGCTTTATGATATGCTCAATGGTAGAAAGTTTGTTGTCAAGAGTGGCAATGTGACTTCTGCCACAACCTTTAATATTAAAAATGGTCTTCAGCAGGGAGCGGTCAGCTCGCTGATTCTATTCAGCATTTACACCAGCGATCTGATAAGTAGTCTAACTCAGGCAATTGCGTATGCAGACGATCTAATTGCGTACAGAACAGCTCCAAAAGTCAAGGTCATCAGAATTCTTTTGCAGCGTGACTTCGAGAAGATTCAGCGATATTGCGATGACTGGAAGTTGAAAATCAACTTCCAGAAATCAGAAACTATCTTGTTTAGGACTCCGTTGCATGGAGCCACAAGGGATACGAGAAAGAACTGGCGTGAGCTGGTGATCGTAGGGCCAAATGGACAGCCACTGGCGAGTAAAAGTGTAGTAAAGTACCTTGGCATCTGGATGGATCAGTATTTGTATTTCGACAGACATATAAATGCTGCTCTGTCCAGGGCTAGGAGAGCCTTTGCCCTGACGAAACGGTTGTTTTATAGCAGCCGGCTTGACAGCAGAGTGAAGGTGATTTGCTACATGGCCCTCATACGGCCGATGATTGCCTATGGGTGCCCGGTTTGGTTCAACGTTGCCCCATCTCAAATGGAAAAGATTCGGGTGTTTGAGAGGCAGTGTCTTAGACGCTGCCTTGGATTACACAGAACACCAGAGTCGGAGTACAAACATTATTATTCTAACCTGGTTCTATACAACGGCGCCAACATAAACAGGATAGATAATTTCTTGCTGAAGCTTATTCGAGGTCACATTGCGAGAGCAATGTCCTCGACCAACAGCTTAATTTTTGGGGCTTATTACCCTAAAAACGAATACTACGAGGGTGTGCGTCTAAGCGGCTTTATTCCGCCCGATGCATTCCTCTATTTAGACAGTCGAGGGCTGATCCAGGATAGAGCGGCGGTTCCGCTAATCTACCACGTCGGCCGTAGAACTGTAGATCGGCGGCTCCTTTACAGTCGAGACGTCCTCGCACAACACGGAGCGGAGCACCTTCGGTTCAGTAGGACTGTGTCCGATCGGGACCGAATGAATAGGATAAAGCAGGAGAACCAGTTCTGGTTGTTGAAACCTGAACACGAAGATTCTTCGGATATTTAAAAGTTGACTGCATTTTGCTATGCCATGGCCGACTTACATAGGTTCAGGTAGTTAGTTTTAAGCAGGGACAGTCAGGGTGGCACCAAAAAAAAAAAAAAAAAAAAAAAAAAAAAAAAAATAAAAAAAACAAAAAAAACACAAAAAAATTATAAAACCAATAAAAACACAAAAAAATTATAAAAACCCGAAAATGCTTGCTGACGCTGTTCTAGTTTGTAAGTAGTCTGTAAGTAGTTTGTAAGTAGCTTTAAGTAGTTTTATAGTAGTTTTAATTAGTTTTAATTAGTTATAATTAGTTTTAATTAGTTTTAATTAGTTTTAATTAGTTTTAATTAGTTTTTATTTAGTTTTATTTAGTTTGTAAGTTTTATATAAAACAAAAAATAAAGACAAAGATACCGAGTTTTTTTTATAAATTCTTCTCGGTGAAAAATAAAACCGATATGGATTCTAGTTTTAAGATAGTTCTTAGGCCGAAAGGCATTAGCATTAAGTTATTAGTTTAACTTAGAGCGCCCGAATGGGGCCAGTAAGTTAGTTGTAAGATATTGATAAGTAGGCTAGTTTTTTATGAATTTTTGTCTAGCTTTAAGATAGTTTTAAGATAATGGAAAAATAAAAAAAAATTTACAAAAAAAAAAAAAAAAAAGCGCGCTGGATCGGTAATTGGGAGGACGTGAGTTCAAACCTCGGAAAAAATAAGTAACATTTTTTGAAATAAAATAAAATTCTTCACATTTCAGAACGAAGAAAAACGCAGTCCAGACCTCTCATAAAGAGAAAATAAACAGATAAAATAAAATTAATAAAAATTAAATAATTGAAAGCAAGCAAATTCTTTTTTAATGCAACTGTATTGAGTAGCTATTATAAGGCCTTAATGCAAAGTCTTTATATGGCATTTCACAGGTCTTATTATACAAGCCATTTGCTTTAGCATAATAGCTTGTTTAGTTGATTAATATTTTGCCTTTTGAAGGCCTTATTACACTGTTGCTCAGAAGCTATTTGATTGTATAGCACTTGTCATGACAGGTTTTAAGGGAATCAAATAGCTTGTTTAATGTCAGCCAAAATGATTTGCATAAGGCCTTTTTAAGTTACTACACAAGCCAGAAAATTGCTTGTATTAACACTTAAACAAGTTAAATTGTTAGTTGGGTTGTCTTCATTGGTGACAGCAGTATCCAGCCAAAGGTGATGCCTTGCATTGAAATGACCACCGATGATTCCATAAGTGCTTCGCCTAAGGATGCTGTTGAGAATGTGAAGATCGCTGTGAATGTTTCTCATGCTGGATTTGCATTTGAAGTACACGCTGATGATTGTAAGAGTCTGTTACTAGTTGTATGGTGATTACGGTGGCTTCGCCGGTTGTGAGACCTGAGATGATGGTTTCAGTGGTGTTGGGCGAAATCTTCTTGTGTACATAGATTAGATAGCCGTCCCTCGACGGTTTTCAAAGTAAGTATTAAAGTAAGTGGTTTGTCCTATTTTCATGAAACTAATTTTCTCCATCAGAAGAATCGATTGGATCATGATCTTTGTCGTCTAGAAAATGTGAAAATAGTTGGAATCAACGGCTATCACGGTAAAATTTACCGCAACAAGGAATGTTCTTTCTAAATTCCAAAATCCTAGTTCCTGTCGGGCAGTCTGTGGTGAAATGTATCCAAAAACTCTTATACAGACGGTATGTTCAAGTCCAATTACCAAGACAGATAGTGGTGGTTCATTCGAATCCAAATTACCCCAAGGAAGCGTGGTTGACATTCGTTGCCGGAGTTCTCTATTTACTTTAGGAAATATGGAGGGGAAAATGGTTATACAATTTCGAAATTGATTTTTTTCGATTTTTGGTGCTTCCATCTGGTTTTCTCTAAGAAAGTTCGAAAATATAGGGATAATGGCTGAATGCATTCATCCTGTTCGCGCGATGGAAGTGACACCATCGATTGGCGAATTTCACGATCACTTGCCTAAGCTAGGGTTTCAATGTCCCCTTTCACACGAAGAAACAAGTTTGAAATTTTGTTGACGTTTTTTTATCTCATTAAAAATCTCTTGCACATTTCACACGAGGAAACAAATCTCGAAGCAATTTTTGAAATTTCTTTTGAAAGTCTTTGAACACACCTTAAAAGGAAATGTCAAAAAAATTTCTTCAAATCATCGACCGGGAAGATTATGTTCACCCCTCTTCACTCCTGCTTTTCTCATCCTGGAACTGAAAGTTGCTAGCAACTTTATTTCCTCGTGTGAAGGGGTACAATGGATTTCGTCAACGGTGGAACTGTTCAGAAACATAGATAAAAGTTGCTTACAAATGACGTGATTGAAGTCCGAGAGCTCCGATTGGTTGAAAGCACAGGGGAAGCAAGTCCAATAAGGTTCGGATCGAACAGACATTGAAAAATCTGGAAGGACACTACTTGACTGAAGAACAGACTAAGAAGAGAGAGGTAGAGGAAAGTTTTGACAAATCGAAGAAAGTAATTGATGTTAAAGTAGAAAAAATAAAGTGAAAAAAAATTGTAAATTTGAAATGAGAGGTATTTTGGAGAAAGTTAAAGGAAGAAACTTTGCAGGTAAGATGAAATTAGAAAAGATAAGTTGCTTTCATTAATAATAATTGTTCGTTATTTGGTGGAAAAATTGTGCACTTAAACTTTTTTTTTTTTGAAAATGTCATAATATTTTTGTTAAATAAATACTTACGCTTACCAGCGAATGCAGTTGTCATAAAACAGCCCCTTCGAGCTGTTGATGTATATATATATATTTTTTTTTATTATTCTTTTGTGTAACAATTTGCTGTCCAAAAAGTCGGAAGCAATCAGATAGATAACAAAAAATATCGGCATATCCACCGCATGAATTCGAAGCAAGTTAATTTTAATTCGTAATTTAAACTTATATTTGAAATTCTCTAACAAAACTCTGCAAAAAATAATAAGAAGTCTTTTGGAAAATGCTAAAAACCCGTGCTTTTTAACATTTAGCAACAGAATTAGGAAAACCAGCATTATAAAAAACTGAATTTTGAAAAAAGATTTTTGAAAAGCAGAATTTTGAAAACTGAATTTTGACCCCAACTCGTTATTTCAAAATAATTCTACTTAAATTTAGAACTTAGCGTACCTATTCTTAGATCTTATTTCTTTTCGTTGCTGCTTTGTTTCACACATATTTTGAATATAGGAGAACTTGGCACATTTTTTAAGAAAACAGTTGGTTCTTTGAAAGTACATAAAAACCCTGTTCCTTGGTTAGTCCCAAACAGTTTCAAACAGTTTCAGACCGCCAGATTTGGTGCGGACCAGTACAATTTTTCAAGTGTGGAACGACTTCGCACTAAATCTGGCGGTTTCAAACTGTTTGAAAGTCGGCAAGGAACAAACCTGAAGTGTCGCGTCGTTCTTGTTACTACAGCAACTTTACGTTACACTTATGAAATACATTAATGATATGGAGTTGTGTTGTTCTGAGCAGATTGTTATTTGAAAAATGTATACCGTTCAAATATACGACGACAGTGAACATAACATGTATTTATTTGCCGTTGAGGATAGATTCCTGAGTTGTTCGATCTGAAATCAAAACCTGAGCAGCCACCAGCAAACGTTATTCTGCCACAAAAATAATACATAAATATAATAAAGAGTAAATTAATTTAAATAATTCAATAAATTGATCTTTTACATAAATAACGATAACAACAACGTATTTCCATAGAAATAAATTTCACATCCAATGACTAATGGTTTGGTTTCCGTAAAATGTATATTACAGAAATAAATTAAAAATATTTATTTTCAAGGAATTTACAATATATTTAAGCAGCTTAAATTTGTTTTACCTAGTATAAAAAGTTTGGCAGGATAATCCTCTTACGTAATGGATTAATCAGAAAATATCAATGTCACATATGAAAAGCTTTCTTGAACCAAATAAAAACCAATTATGTCAATATTAATTATTAATTATATAATCTTAATATACATACATTCATACGTAGGTCGAATTTTTTCATCAAAAAGATTAATGATGAAGAGATGAACTAATAAAAATATTCCAAATTCAAATAAATAGGTGTTTCCAAAGACCAAAACTACAAATTTTACTGTTTCGATTTAGGCACATGGCTATTAATAAGACAGATGCAAAGCAAGTGTTAACTTGGATTTATTGAACAAAGGTGGATTGGACATAAAGTGAATATGGTTTGGTCGGGAGCGGATCCAGGATTTTGCTCAGGGGCGGAGGACTCTACACACTTGGCCACACAAAGCAATGTGAGTGGATGAGTTTGAAATTTGAAGAAAGCAATTACCTCATTCATAACTGGCACAGTGTCTAAATCAGGGGGTACTCTTTGGAACTTTACGAAATGAAGTTATGAAGTTTGTGTGGCTGTAGCAGTTAGGCTGAACAACTAAGTGAACACCTTATACGGGCTACTACGCCATATTCGGAGCTCAGGCCTATAAGGAGCGGTAAATCCGGCTCACCGCTCTTGGAGTTATATTGTAAGGGTCGGTCCTCCAGGTTGGGGGTGGTGCCGTCGGGGTGACTTCCCGGCCACGTAAAGCTATTAAGGTGCGAAGCAACAACAAGCCTCGGATACGGACGGATATACTGTTGACGAACCTAGCAAACGAAATAAGGACAATGAACTTCGGATCTGCACGTGGAATGTTCTGTCTCTCTATAGACTACGTGCAGCCGAACATTTAGCGGAGGCCCTACACTGCTACAAAGCAGACATCACCGCCATCCAAGAAGTGCGATGGGATGGGTCGGCCAAAAGAAAATTGTAAGTCTGCTACATCTACTACGGTGACTGTTACCTTCTACAAGGACAGCGTCTCTGTAGAAGTGGACTCGTCGTTATAGGCAAAAAGTCTTGAGTTTCAACTATGTGAACGAGTGCCTCACGACAATTCGCTTCAAGGCTAAATTCGCCATCATTAACCTCATATGCGGGCATGCCCCCACAGAGGAGATAGATGACGACACCAAGGACGAGTTTAACGAGCTCCTGGACAAGACATTATGAGCAATGCCCTAGCTATGACATTAAAATTGTCTTGGGTGATTTTAATGCCACACTAGGAAGAGAAAACGTCTTTGTTGGCACAATCGGAAGATATAGCCTCCACGACACCACCTTCTATAATGGACGCTAACCAGATTGACCACATTTCAATCGACGCAAGGCACATGTGCTTGAAGTTAGCACCGCCATTTTGGATTCTCAAAAAAAAAGTTGTGCTGTATTGTGCTCAACTTGTGCTGCCTTGTGCCGTAAATATTTTTTAAGAATTCGCAAATTTGCCAATTTTACGGATGAAAATTTTTCAGATTTTGCAATTTTGTAAAAAATTTAAGCTGTGCTGTTTTTTGTGCTATTTGTTCTGCCATATTCCGAAGAGAAAACAAAAAAATCTTATATTTGTTACTTTTATGGCCAAAAACAGTTTTGCGAAGCGTGAAGTTGGCATTTCCATTTGCGATTTAAAAAAAAAAAATGTGCTGTATTGTGCTCAACTTGTGCTGCCTTGTGCCGTAAATATTTTTAAAAAATTTGCAAATTTTGTAAAAATTAAAGTTGTACTGTTTTTTCTCAATTTGTGCTGCCATGTTCCAAAAAATTCGCATATTTGTAACTTTTACTACCAAAAAACAGTTTTGTGAAGCTACTTTGTGCCCAATTTGCGTTCCCATGTCCTGGTGCATATGTACATATTTCCGTAAAATTTGCAAATTTGCGAATTTTTCATAAATATTTACGGCACATTCCACCACAAGTTGAGCACAGTACAGGAAAACTTTTTGTTTTTCGAAAATCAAAAATGGCGGTGCTAGCTTCAGGCTATAAAAATGGGTACCCTCTAAAAACCAAACCCTTAGTACGATTATAGTAAACAAAAAGCACATTACAGCACAACTTTTTTTTTTGAAAATCAAAAAGGGCGGTGCTTACTTCACGCACATGCAAGGCACTTCTCCAGTATCAAGGATGTCCGAACGTTCTGAGGAGCCATAATAATTTCTGCAATGTAACGGCAAGACGGACTGAATTCGGCTGCCATGCAAATTGCACCATTTATCGACGGATGTAGGCCAACAATTCTGTCCAACAGATCTCGGCGACTTGAAGATAAATGAATCTAAACTTAAGCTAATTTTAGCTGCTGGTACTGATGGCATTACGGCCAAGGCTTTTCAAGGCGGCTGGCGACGTATTGGTTAGGTTCATCTCCAGAATATAACATGCCCGTTGAAAGGAACCTCAGCATTGTGTGCCCGATCCTGAAGAAAGGTGATCCTCTAAAGATGCATCCGCCTAATTAATATCGCATTCAAGATCTTTTCTGTCGTACTTTGTGAACGCCTGAAGCCATTCGTCAAATACCTGATAGGTTATCATATCAGTTTGGAATTAGGCCACAAAAGTCCACCATCGATCAAATATTCGCACTACGGCAGATCTAGGAAAAAACCCTGGAGTTTCAAGTCGATACCCACCACCTTTTTATAGATTTCAAGGCTGCGTATATGACAGCATCTATAACTAGAGAAGAGCTATATTGGGCAAAAAAAAAAAAAAAAAAAAAAAAAAACTAATACGCTTGATGTCAAAAAAAGTTTTGACAGGGCGACGAACGGACGCGCTGTCATGCGATTCTTCAACAACGTTCTGGAAAGAATGGGGTAAAAGTCTCAAATCAACACTAGTGGCAAAATATTTCAAAAGCCCATGTGATTACTCGCTTACGCTGACAACACTGATATAATTGTACTAAGCGTGATGCAGCAGAAGCAGACTCCCAGAGAAAGACGTGGCCACAGTTTAAATATCTAGCTGCAGACGGTGAAGGATAGAAACGACTTGTTGGCACCCTATGCCCCAATCGGGGTTACAGGACTAGCTTGAAGATGATGAAGCGTTATGTCAGTGTTGCTTTCGTGAGAATTGAGAAGGAAGACACAAGAAGATGAGTTTAACGGTGAATGAATGGAAGACCAAGTATATGCTGTCAAAAAGAAAGGACGCCCAACATTGACGTCTTGGACAGAACATCACTATAGATAGCTTTAATTTTGAGGTAGTCGGAGACCTTGTCTGCCTAGGCTCCACTATTAACTCAGCAAACAGTATCAGTGCTGAGATTTAACGAAGAATAATTAGTTTTGCCAATCGCTGTTTCTTTGGGCTAAGAAGGCAATTGAAAAGCAAAGCCCTTTCTGAAGCAACTATAAAGTGTCCCTGTATAAGACGCTTAAAATCCCGGTCTAAATGTATGGAGCAGAGGCATGGACAAAATTAATGGTGGATAAGAACGCCATAGGTTTTTTTTTAGAGGAAAATTGTAAAACGTTTCTTTAAACCAATCAGGCAGACGGCAAAGCCATGCAAAATGATTAAGTTTATAAAAAATATACCTACTACTATAATAATTTTGGTTTGTCAATAAATCTTATCTTATCTATTCTCTCCGGATAGTTTTTGATCCTGTCTGCTGCATAGATAGACACCGACCTACCCACAAAAGTGAAAAGTCCACAACTGAGATGCCTGAGTCACTTAGAGCGAATGAACATTAATGGTCTGGCCTGGAAAGTCTTTGAATCCAACCCCTTGGGACGACGGATCAGAAGAGGTGGACAGCGTAACAGGTGACACACGCATGTGGAAGAAGACCTCAACCAACTTAGTGAGCAAAACTGGAGCAGCTAGCAAGAAACCGAGTCGACTTAAAGAAGCTTGTTGGTTGAGGCCCTGGTCCACCCCGGATTGTATTGCTTCCTTAAGTAAGTAAGTTACTCTTTGAGTGCGGTATTTTTTTATTTTTTTTTTTATTATCCGATGGAAATCTTCAATAGACACTCGGTAAGAATCGGTACCGAGTAATGTGGGACTGTTACCGCACTAACACCACCGGTGAATCAGGACCAATCTACGAAAGATCGACAAATTAGTTTTCTTTTTTAGATTATAAATCACATTGGGGAAAGTTTAAAGTTATATACCTTCCCATAGCCTTTAGACCATCAGCTCATGAGGCTTGGTTCTTCTAAATCTCCGAACATTGTCTCGTACATTTAAGACGGTCTCCATTTCGGAATTGGTATGACTTTGCTGTATCTGGTTATGTGATACAGCGTGTTTTTAACTTCTGTAACCATTTAAATTTGAAGGTCCCTATTTCTAAAATACCAAGGGGCGTTTATTATTCCACGAAGGACCTTGCTTTGGAATTTTTGGTTGGGTCCAACATTTGTTTTCTTTGTACAGCCCCATAGTTGGATACCATATGTCCAAACGGGTTTAAAAACTTGCTTATATAACATTTGTTTGTTCTGGATAGATAGGTCAGACTTCTTTCCTAGTAACCATTACATTTATCTGTACTTCAAGTTTAGTTTGTCTCGTTTCTTTTTGATGTGCTCTTCCCATTTTATAAGAATTGGAACATTGTTGATGTTTTTGTTTCTAAAGTTTATATGCGTCGGTTTTGTTTCGTTTAATTTGATGCGCCATTTTTGCGTCCAATAACTAACCTTATCGACCGCATTTTGCAGTTTTTGTGTAGCCTTCGTAACGGATTTATCTGGTACCATTATTGCAGTATCATCAGCAAAGGTGGCCATGAGAGCGTTGATGTCCAATGGAATATCCCTTGTATATAACAGATACAGGGTTGGTCCTAGAGAGCTTGAAAGCCCTTTTGTATAAGGTCTTCAGCAGTTTCCTTGGCGTCATATGAAGAGTGAAGGCCTCTTGCTACTACTTTTATCGATCTTTCAGCATTATTTTCGTACGAGTGCCACTGAATTAGCTTTTTGTCCGATTCTTCAGTGACAGATCTGTACACATCGGAGTCATCAACAATGACTTTCTAATTGTCTTTTTTGTATGATGTATAAATACCTTATTAGTGCAGTTTTCTACTATGCTCTTAAGCTCGTCAAACATTGCCAATCCGGAAACCACGATTGGAGGTGGTGCTGTTTGCTGGGCACCTTTAATCTAAGACTTCTTTTGGGGTACATTTTCTTTTTGTTTATTTGATGCTCTCATTATTGTAGCTGCATCTGCTTTTGGAGCTGTTTGCTGACTTTTTTGAACAGTCTCTGTGCTACCCTCTGCTTTTCATTTCTTGGAGTTACGTTTCTTTCGGTTTCCATCAGTTTCAAGGAGAAGCTCTTCCCCATCAGTATGAAACTCATTTGCATTTTCTTGGGAGCTTTTCAATGCTGGTGACCTCGAACTTGATTTGTTGTCTTTCACGGACCTTTTCTTCGAGTCTCTTAACTTGTTACTAAAGACTTTCAACAAGGACTTCAATTTGACTGGCTGAAATTTCTTTTTGCTATTCCTGGAAATAATTTTCGGGTTCAACTTGGTTAATATCGCTGTTTTGTTTGGTTATTTCGATCTTTTCATAGGTTTTGGTTCCTTTTTTGTTAATGACTTCTATGTCATTTGATTTTTGCACAGAGGTTTTCTATGGAATAACCCTTGATTATATTTTTGGTGGAGTCCTTAGTGTTTTTGAACTCGGTTTGTTTTCTATAAGCAATAATATGGTCCTCCCCAAAGTCCTTAGGACCGATCTCCGAAGATAGTGGATTTGCCAGTTTGTCTGGATTGCCACCTGGGGTATCATATCTATATGTTTTACTCATTTCCATATTTTTTTGTTTGTTACTTTTGTTTATTCCCATAAATAGCTCAGTTACCTCTTCTATTTAGGCTCTATGGGTACGCTGGCTGACCAATGAGCCGCACATTATGCGTCAGACGAGAGCTGGTTCTTTTATCTTTTGCTCCTAGTTCCTGAGAAAGTAACTCAGGTATCTCAGCTCTTGGATCCAATAGATCCAACGCTCGTCGTTACTTCACCTTACGGCTATCCAGCGGACACCACTTTAAGGTGACGATGCGATTTTGCTCCACGGTTGAATTGTGCTTGAGGGCGGGTGAAATTAATAAAAAATCTTGAAAGGTGCTTACATACTAAGTAGTTTAGCCTGACTAGATTGGTTCTATTAAAAAAGATCCTCTTCTGCTGCCATCTGTATCAAAGAGAATTGCCTGCAAAACACTACCCTCAATCCACCACCTTTCAGATATGGGGTAGGTATGTACTATAAATCAGGCCGTGAGTGCAATAGTGGCCTAACTGCAATTTTATCGAAACTGAGTTTATTACAAAAATTGAATCTGTATGTATTAAACAACAGTTCTGCATTTAATTTTTTCAAATTGACGCCTTCATGCCATAGTTACAGGACTTTGTACTTAGGCCAAACAAAAAATTAAAAAAAATTAAAAATTAAAAGCTTAAGTGCAGGAGTGGCCTATCTCACTCGCATATTTGATTTTATTGTTTGAAACTTTAAGTTAGACCAACTTTTTGCTCACAGGCAGTGTTGCCAGATGAAAAAAAATTGTCCCCCCAGAAAAATTTAGAAACTCCCCAGATTTCCACATTTTGACAAAAACAGCCCCTAGATTTTTTGTCCAACTTCCAAATTTAATTTTTCTTTCAATACACATAAGTTCATTACATATTTCAAATGAAATAAATAAATTATAATAAATATGAAATATGCATCCAGCTACATAAATATACTTTATTAAAAAAAAATCAAGAATAATATTTACGCTCGTCATCTTCATTTTTGCAGCCGTTTTCACTAGCGAATTTTTCAGCATTTCCTCTGACGGCGTAAAATTCTGCGATCCAGAATGAAAGGAATATCTCAATCACAGATGAGGCCGTGAGTGGATCAGTTGTGTAACCCACATATGTCATACAAATTACAAAGGACTGACGGTTAACTGACTCAAGATTCATGAGCTTAAATATTTTAAGACCGACCGACCCTTATATTCAACGTGTTTGTATTTCAAAAAAAAAAAAAAATAAGTATACCTAAGCCTATAGATTAAGAGCTCACAGCAGATTTTGGGTTTGAACAGTGCATCGAAAACAAACTATGAATACAACTTCGAGAGTAATAATTGTGCTTGCCAATGTTGGTTTTCACCCCTCCCTGGGTATAATCTCCTCTGATCATGCAAATCGAGATCATTTGAGTATAGTTCGCCTTGCCAGACCATTTTAAAAACCCGTTTTTCACTTTGAACTTTGAATCTTTTAAACGATCTGGCAGAACTAATTACTCACTCAAATGGTCTCAGATTCCATGATCTGTGATCATTATCTTGCATTTATGTTTTGTTTTCGATGCACTTTTTAGTCACCAAAGCCCCGGTTGTGGACTGCAAGACCTTGATTTCTTGTACAAGTTTTACTCCAGCTGTCAACTCCCATATTTTTTATTTGTATCATTCACACCCAAAATTTGCTGTGGGCTCTCGGTCTTCTAGCAAGCTTTATATCTTTATAATTTATACCTTAATACCCGAAAATACATCATAGTCATAGTTCAAATACTACCAAAATTTTATGAATCCTAACACATCTGAAAGTGAATAAAAATGTTAAATTTCAAATTATTTTAAAAGAAAAATAAGAAAAAACTCATAGAAAGCAGTTTTTTACAAATGATTGGCCTATCATTACAAGTGTCTAATTTTTATATATTTTTTTCTTCGCGCAATAGTGGCCTATCTGACTGTAAAATCATTTATAACGGTATTTTGAAGGATCATGAGTACAAAATCAAAAACCTTTTATTTTTGTTATCATATTGCTAAAAGAAAATCAAACCTATGTTTTTTTTATTTTAAAACAACAAGTGTTTAAAAATAACCAGTTTCTTATTTTTGCTCTACTGAAAATAATGAAAAATGCAGTTAAGCCACTATTGGCCTCAAATCATCTCGTGGAATTGGAGTTGAGTGTTGGAGTTTATAAAAAACAGATGTACCTTTTTAAATACATTTTTTTTTTTTTTGAAGAGTGCTATTGTCCTCTTGAATCTAATTATCTAACCTTTGAACATCACCTGTAACATTCACCTTTTCTATATATTAAGCCCCCAGTCATAACACTTTCCTTGAGTTAACACTTAATTACAAATAGCAAATACTGCTTTAACAAAAGAAAAAAAACCTGTTAGCACCCTTTATACAAAACTTTTTCCATTATCTTCAATAAGGTGTTCAACACCACAAAACACTTATCACCCATGACAGCGAAAGTAAAATGATAGGTACCTACTTACTTTTAAGCTCTATGCCAACAATACAAAAAAAAATAAAAATAAAAAAAACCCATCATCTCCAGACATCAGCAACCTCTTTTTTTCTTTTCTTTAAATGACAATGAAAATTACACATTCCAAATTGTCCAATAGTCATTTCAATCAAATAAATAAAAATACTTCTTTTTTATATTAATTTTTAAAGAAATTTCTCTTTCTTGGCACGCAGAACTACCTATAAACAAAAACGACAGAAGCTTATAAATAATAGTATAATCCATTTGGTAAAAAAAAGCCCCAACCCAACAGTGAAAGATAGATTGATACTCGTACAAAAAAAAAGTAGAAAAAAAAAGAAAAACCAAATATGTGTGTAAATACTTTCCATGATGGCGTAACTCAATTAAAAACAGGAAAAATAATATCACCCATTGACACCAAAATAATTGTGAGCTAAATATTTAAATAATTGATGAATGAGATTCAGATTGTATCTCAAAGTATGTAAACTGCCCAACTTACATAAATAATGCATTGGATAACTTTTATGATACTGTCTCTGCCTCTGCCGCCTTTGAAAGCTGCTCTGTGTGTCAGAAAAAAAAGGTTATCTCAATTTCACTGTCACTTTTATAACAACCATCATCAGGAAAAAAGTTGTATATTTTGTGAGATACAAAGATACAGATACAGATTGTGTATGTCTACTTCTTTTGAACTCATTCAATACCCTTGAGTGGTGCTTGATTATGAGTGTGACAAATTTGGCCAAAAGGTCTTGGACTTTTATTATTAAAGTCATACCCTCCACATCAGCTTGTGCCCTGATAAAGACCAGTTATTATGCTACAAGCAATTAAATATGCCAAACCGCAGATGAAATTTCTGATATAACAGTTTTTCTGACTCTTTTTTAATTATTATTCATTTATGCGTAGATACATAGATACTTTTTTTGTAACCTATTGAAATAATAAAGAAAGACAGCTTAGCAATTTTGGTTTTTTATAGAAATTTTTATATTTCGGTTATCTAAAGATTTGATGTAGATTTTATTACAAAAGGCAACACTTTCGATGCTGAGATGAAAATGGTAATAGAAATGGAAGAACTGAAAACAGGAATGAAAAAAGTGAAAGAGAAAAGATTGCAGTTTTTGAGAAATAAAATAAAAGAAAATAGATGAGTTTTTGTTGTTTAAAATAGTTTTGGCTTTTTTTTAATGAGGTTCACATGGCATTGATATAAATAGAAAATGAAATTGATAGAAGAATAGTAGTTGATATAATGATAGAAGCTTATAGATTGATCTAGGAAAAGATGGAAAGTAATTTGAAAAACTAAGAATAGAAAACAGATGTAGCTGATAGTTTAAAGATAGTTTAAAGATAGTTTAACGACAGTTTAAAAATAGTTTAGATGAAAAAAAAAGATTGGAAAATGGTAGATGAAGGAAGGAAAGTTTTTTACAGAAAAAAAGTAAAGATAGTTCTAGTTTAAAAGATACTTTTGAAAATAGAAGATATAGTACAGATTTTTAGATGAAGTAACATGCAAAAGAAAGAATTTAAAAATGAAGAAGAAAATAATGATTCGATTTGAAAAAGAAGAAAATACAGAAATAGATAGAATTTTAGATGAAAAAAAAGATAGATTGACAGAATAGATATGAAAATGTATAGATAGATATCGACTAGTTGCATGCAACTTTTCATAGTTGTTTATGTTTGTTTTTTTACAGTTATAACCTGAAATATAGTTTTATCTTTGTTCTTTGCTAGCTTAACAGTAATGTGCATAAAACATACACACTACCATTAATAACATTTTTTTATAATTAAAATTCAATAAATTGCTATTATGCAATATTAATTTTAAATAAATTAAATAAATTAATTTGAAAACAAAAAGGTTTGAAAAAAATAAAAAAAAATATAACAATAAGTAGGTAGATAATATCTTTTCATCTCCTCTCAGGGAAAATCATGATATCTCTCTCTCAAAATGGCAATGACACATCAATCATCTTTGCTCTACCGCCTCCTGGCTTGCTTGTAGCCATTGTAGGCAAGTGATTGTGCAACAGGTGAGCTATATGCTCCACTCGAATCCCATCCGGATGATGTGCTTGGTACCAAATTCGATGCACTACCCAAAAGACCACCGCCGCTCTTTGAGAATATTCCACCAAGTCCACCAAGCAAACCTGAAGCAGCACCAGCTGCACTTCCTACTTTGCTTCCAATACCAGCTAGAATTGCAACACCCAAAGCAAGAACAGAAATAATCAAAGCCTTCTTGGCCATCAGCAAGACTCCAAACATTGATGCGACTCCCAAGAGGGCAACTTTAGCACCGATTCCCAAAATGATTGGCAAGAATTTCTTCAAAAGACGCTTCTTCTTTCCGGTACGAGCTTCAGAGATCAATTCTTTGATGTCATCTTTGATGTCAGCGGGAATTGCACGAGCAATACTGCGAGCAGTGTTGGCAAAGTTAAAACTTAACGAACGTTCAGCGAAGAAATTTTTCATATTATTAATGAAATAGGTGCTCATTTCAGAGGTGCGTGCTTCAACAGTGGGTGCTACTTCGACGGCAAATGAATTGTCATCGAGAGCTTTGCCTTGACGACCTTGAGTGTCCTTGATTAGAGAAACACCACCGAAGACTTCGATTTGTGGATTGTCAAAGATCGATTTGGCACGACGGAAGAGCTGGAATTTGAAAAAAAAACAAAGAAGAAACATTATAAATTTGAAATATTATGAAAGAAAAGTAAAAATTATTTAGTTCAGAAGTGGGATTGTATATAAATTGTTGGAACTAGGTTTAATGTATTGTGTTTAGATGGAATTTTCTTTGTTTGAAGAAAGTTATTTTAGAAAAATTGAAGTTATGTAAGTCTTATATCTTTGGAGGCAATTTTTAAAATAAAAAAAATTATAATTTGAGAAATTTAAGTTAAATGCAATACTGTTTTTACGAAGAAACACTTAAGGAAATTTAAGTTACGTAAGCCTTATAACTTTGAAGGCTGTTTCGAGTGCTAGAAACATGAGCTAAGGGGTTAATTAATTGCAAAAAAAAAAGATTCATAAAACTTGCAAATTATATAAAAGAACAATTTATCCAAATAGAAAGAGGTTAACCGATAAAAATGAAGTTCAAATTAAGGAGTTCAGGTTACAGTTCAGAAGTGGGATATATGTAACTGATATTTATGAAAAGCTTTTAATGATTTTAGAATTAACTATTTAAAAAAAAACTTCTTTATCTAAAGTTATAAAAGTGTAATTTTTTTAAATGATGTTTTAAGCAATAGAAACATGAGTTCTGAGAACTTGTATCAGAAAAACCAGGTTTTATGTATGAAAACTAAAATTTTAAGATTGCTTTTTTTTTGGTAATTTTCACAGGAAAATAATTTAAATTAGGAAATCTTGTGTGGAAAATTAAGTTAACAAACGGCTTTGAAATTGCGAGAAGGAACTTGAGGTTACACATATCAGAAGTGGGAAAGATTTGGTTGATATTTATGAAATTATTTATTTATTATATTAATGAAATAGTTAAGGCTTTTAAACAGAAGTGAGATAGAATAAAACTACAATTAGTAAAACTTAGATATCCAGAAGGAGTAGTAGAAAAGTTGTATCAGAAGTGGGATAAGTGTAGGATCTAGTTGAAATATTTTGTAATTTAAAAAAAAAATTATTTTTATTAAGAAACTTTTATGTTTCAAGTTGTAAAAGTTTTATATTTTTGAAAGATATTTTGAGCAAAAGAAACATAAGCTAAAAATTTTGTATCGGAGAACTGAGCTTTTGTGTATGAAATCAAAAATTTTATGAATTCTTTTTTTCTTCGGTTGACTTTCCAATACAGGTAGTTACTTTTAATTATGAAATATTGTGTGGAGGATTAAATTCAAAATGAAAAAGTAAACATATGACTCTAAAATTAGGTAGAAGTTGAGTTGAGGTTACATAAATCAGAAGTGGGAAAGATTAAACAGATATTTTTTTAATTTTGAAGTATAGCTAGGATTTCGGATCAGAAGTGGTATAAAAAAAGCTTAAATAAATAACGAAAAGCTAAAATTAGATATACAGAAGAATTTGTAAGAAGTTTGGATCAGAAGTGGGATGTAGGAACTATGTAGTTGAAATATTCTTTATTTTTATGGATTTCCTATTATTTTTATGAATTTTTTTTTAGCACAGATTTTATGATGTAAGTTGTAGAAAGAACTAGTTGAAATATTCTATATTTTTATTGATTTCCCACTATTGCTATGAAAGTTTTTTTAGGAGTGATTTTATTATGTAAGTTTTAAATTTTTTGAAGTGAAAGAAAATTTCATATTAATGTTCGTGTTTTGGAAAAGTGAATTTTCTTGGATCAGAAGTGGGGTTAAATGTATGACTTAGCTAATTGAAAATTGTATTTTATTGAGCTGAAATTTTATAAAGAAACTTCTAAGAGAAATTTAAGCTTTGTAAGTCGTGCAATTTCAAAGGCTGTTTTGAATGATTAATTTAGAATTTATATGAGCTTTCATGATGACCAAAAACTTTTTTGATGTTTTTTTACTGGTGATTGTCTAGTAATTAAGAAAAAGTTAATAATTTTAAATAAAAAGAAGTAAATTGATTACATTTAAAATCAAAAGAAGTGAGATTACAAATCAGAAGTGGGATAAAATTAACTGATATTTATCAAACTTAGAAGAAGTAATATTTTTGGATCAGAAGTGTGATAGAAATAGCTGAAACTTATGTAATTTAAAGAAGATATTGTTGAGTTTTTGGATCAGAAGTGGGATAAATATATGTAAATGTAAATTATTAATTTCTAAGTGAAATTAAAAAAAGAAACGATTTTTTAAATTTTAATCAGAAAATATAATTTAAAAGCTACAAAATTACATAATTTTGTAAGAAAAAAAAATATTTAAAAATCAAAACATTATTCCAACTGATAATTATTGGAAAAATTCAAGGCATAACTATTTTCATCATGTCTCTGAAGTTAAAAATCTTAAATTTTCAATGCGCTCACATATGGAAGTTTTGTAAGAAGTTATTGAAAAAATCATAACACTCAAACTATTGATTTAAAATTGAAATGTGCTTCAAGGATTTTCAAGGTGAGTTAAGCACTGTAATAAGCCTGAATATGATGTAATAGTTCCATTTCACTCAATTACTAGGTTTATCAATTCAAAAATAGATTCATAAATCCACTTTCACTTATTTATGTAAATTAAATTATCACTTTCCATTTTGTAATTATTAGAGATTTTGATTAAACTTAATCCACACACAAAAAAAAACAACAAACAACAAATAAACAGTTATTTTAATCTTATATAATCCTTAATCCGTACCGTCATTTGTAGACAGGAAATTGAATCAGCATCCAGGCACTTTTCAAATCCACTTGAATTTTGTGTATCCACAGAATTACTATCGATTTCAGCGTATATTCCATTGCTCAACAGCAGGACACAAACGGACACAATGAAGAATTTCATATTGAATTAGATTTATATAGGGTTGGTTGTTCGATAAAATTTATAAATAAATTTAGAAGGATTTTTTAAAAATAATTCTTGAAACTTTTGAAGAAACACAACCCGGAATCACTGTGTGTTTATTCGAATGAAACAAGCTGCGGTTTGATAATTTTCCGTCAGTGTCAGGCTGTTTTTAAACAATTTCGAAAATATATCGAGCTAAATTATTATGCAAACACACATAGATACCAAACACAATAAGATAATATACAAATGAATAGCAAGTAGGTACCCCTTAACTATAGAGAGTCAAGTCGCACATCAGTTGAAGCCAAGCGACAAATAATATAAAAATACCAACGAATATAACCAAAAAAAAAAGTAAAATTAAAAACAAATTATGAAAACGAAAATCTTTTACCTTATGCACAGTATCACAAGCTTAACCAAAAAAAAAAGAGAGCCAAGAGCCATACCTTCAACAACCTACCTGCGTTTAGTACCACACACACCTTTACATGGGTTTTAGTCATAATTTCTCATATAATGCGGTGGCTAAGCCTTTTGTTGTGTATCTTTTCTCCCACTCCCGGATTTATGACTAAAAGACCTCTGAGTCTGAGATACATATTTGTGCTTTTTTTGAATGATATTTGGGCAAGCATTGCTTTCTTCTTTCCTTATTCAGCTTCTTCTTGAAAAAAAAAATAATAATAATATAGATACCAATCGATGATGGGAAGAAGACTTGAACATGTAAAATGCTTATAGCTTAACTTTTAAAAGGTTATGTTTTCCTACTGCGTTACTAAGGCTAAGCCTTCACCCCGCGCCACCCCATTTCACCCTTTTTATCTAATAGATTCAAAGATGCATAAACACGATGATGGTTATGTTAGAGGTATAGGAAAGCTCATCTCATTATTGATTCCTATCTTTATGAAGAAGCTGCGGTTCTATTTGCTGTGGGGCGCGACATGAGACGTATAAAGATGCAAAATCACCCAAAGACGAAGAAAGGTGTGAATGTGTGAAAGAGAACTTTAGCTTTTATGTAAGTTTTGTTTTCAACATCAGTTTTGTATCTTTGAATACTTAGTTATTGTTATGTTACAGCAAGTGATTGAAGGTTGGGTCGAATGTGGGTATACGTATATGCATTAGCAGAGATTTGGTGAAATTGGAAGAGATGCTGTCATAATCAATTCAGACACCATCGATTGAAGAAGCCCTCTGGTCACCAATAATAATATCAATTAATAAAGTACGGAATGTTGTGATAGGAAGTCGCAAATCGTCAAGTGTACCTAACCTACTTATCTTCTGTACGTGCTGATGGATTTTTTGGTTATTGGAATATAAATGTGTCAGTAGTATGATGACAACGAAGGAAAAAAGTGATGGTTTCCGTTTTTTGCTTGCGGCGAAATGAATTCGATTGATTTTTGTCGGAAAATTGTTTAATCATATCAAAGAAAAATTCAACTTGGTAAAAAAATAAGGGAAATTGAACTTATAATCGAAGGAGCATGACAAAATTAAAAGCCAATAACCTTTACCTCTGTCCGACAGTAGGTAGGTATACTTAAGGAAAGAATTACTTTTATCAAAAGGATGCTTTTAATGGAAAATTATTAAATTAATATTTTATTAATTTAATTGAAGAGCACCTATAAGGTCATTTTTATCATGGAGAGAATTTTTTCAAGCGACAATAAAGGGAGATTTGCTTAAGGATATATCAAAATGAGTACCTTTTTTTGTGTTGTCTTGTCCCTTATTGATCTTAATAATGGTTATGAGTGTCCTTGGGGCAATATTATACAAATCCAATAATATGTCGATATTAATAATTCCTATAAGGTCACATTAAGTAAATACGTTTTAATATTGTCGGTTTTTAATTAAGGTATAGGTTTGTGTAGGTATACCAGGAGAGATTTTAGGGAGAAGCAGCATGAAATATTCAAAAATACTCTTTATAAAGAAATTTTAAGATTAACAAGGAAATATGTTAAAGTCTTTACCTTTTTCGATTAAAATATTTAAAGCCGTATTTATTGAGGAATTTTAAAGGTTTCGTTACTTTAAAACGCTTCTAATTTGTATGGAAAATTTGACAAATTTACGCAGTTTTTTAACTTTAATATTTTTACGACGCTCTTACGCCGGCCACCATCGCCGCACAGTAGTCCGTTTGTTGAATTTTTGTGTCAAAAATTATTTCCCACTCCAATTCTTTTTTTCAATTCATTTCATTTTATTTATTTACTCCTATTCATGATACAAATTAATGAAATTAGATGCAATTAATGATTTGGGAATGTGAAATGCTGAATTCAGAAGCACTGCCTATGTTTTTCTACTTCAAGCACATGGGCTGCAAAATTAAGGTCAAAACATGGTCCCAAATTTCAAAAATTAAAAAAAAGTACAATCGAAGTCAGGAGCTGAGTCAAGTTCATGTGTGAAAAGTCCTAAAATCAAATAAAATCATTGTGCACACCTCCCCGTGGTAGAGAGTTTGTGACGCTAATGTGCAGGGGGACCAAATGGATGCTGAGATAAGCATAAAAAACCAACAGTGCTAGTCAGAGCAAAGCTTGTCCCTGGGGTGGTTAAAAGCCCCAACCGCAGCAGAAAGTAGCATCCATAATCCCATAATTAGCGGCTACAAAAGGCGACTGTTTTCCCATAGTGGGTGGCCTCGATTAGTTATGTGTTTGACCATTCAAAGGGTGGGTGTGCGTGTCATATGTGAGCTTATGTATGTTATTAATCGTTTCTCGGAATACATCATGGTGGAAAGATACATACATACATGCAAATGAACTATGGCAACAGCTGGAAATGAGTCCCCAACTTTTTAATGTAGAATTTTTCAACAGCTCCGGCTGCAGTAAACCACCCATCGGATTTGGGGTTGCGACATCATGTGCCAGCGTCAAACAAGACGCCATAACAATAAATGAATTGTTAACAAATAGAGGAAATATTTCAAGAAGAGTAAATGATATTTTTGGCTACCGCATAGGTACGAAAATCGGAGCATGAAACGTTCGATCCTTGTACAGCAAAGGTAGATAAGAGCAGGTTGAGTGTGAAATGCTTCACCTTAAGATCAGTATCCGGGGCGTCACCGAAACTTAGTGGAGAGGATGAGCCAGATACAGATCTGACACCGGGATAACGAGAATGCTGTGTTCCGGGGAGGATGAAATAAATATGGTTGCAAAGGGCTGATGCATAGTATCACATAGCACACACCCCTTGCTAGTTGATGAAACTGGTTTTACTTCGATCCATTTGGAGTAAGAATCGACTAGAATAAAGAATAAATTGTTGACCTTTTAAAGGTCGCAGGAAATCAACATGGAGACGAGACAGGCTTCGTAGTCTCCTCCCAAGGCTGAACAGTTGTTTTGTGCTTTTTTGGTGGTGACTGTTGTCACGTACTTCTTCACAGTTGTTTCTATGTCCTCATCTAGGTTAGGTTGGAAGGGGTTGGAGGGAAGGGGGGGCACTGATGAAAATATATTTATCTTCGATATTTTTTCTTCACAGGTTCTTTTCAATGTTCTTGGCTTGTCCCCTCCTGGCATTTGCAAAAAGAAAAGGCAGTTATAGGTAATTGATATATTCAAATAGTTGAGGCAAATGGAAACATGCATGAGAAGGATACTACCTCGCAAGAAAATTGCTAATTGTTGTTTGCCGAAAATTATTTACAATCTTTTTTGTGAGTGATTCTCTGATTTCTGACATTAAACCAAGAACCTTTCCTTGCTTTCCAGTACCTATCCGCTACGCTATCTAGCTTAGCTACCTTAACAAAAATTCAGTTATCTTGAGATGCTTTTGTTTCACAAGGGTTTACAACAACACAAACCTATCCAAAGAGCCTTGGATTATTTTTGAATAAAGAATTTTTTGTTTAGAATTTCCAAATTATTTAATATTTTTTCTCGAAATAAAATTCAATTCTGACTCCTTATTTTCATTACCTGGATACTGTTCCCATACAAATAATTTTGTTTTTAAACTTTTTACGATTTGTTTTTACTTGGCATATTAAAGGCACTAGCTATTTAACAAATTTTGCATTCGTAAAAAAAATTGACTCGAGATTTGATCAAACGACCGACGATACGGAAAACGAAAAAAGTGGGTTTTTCAACTCTGTCTGTCTGCCTGTTTGCTTGTCTGCCTGTCTGTCTGTCTGTCTGCCTGCCTATCTGTGTGTTTGTCCGTTTGTTTGGCTACAGCCTTAACGGCTGGATCCATTTTCCTTTAATTCAATTCAATTTCAATGACCACAACGCATTTGAGTGATAGAAATTTTTGTTAGTTAGTGAGTAGGGCTGTCATGCCGAAGGTGTGGGTTCGATTCCCACTTACGAAACGAGCCTGTTTAGACTGTAATTGCTCACTATGCCACCATGACGATGAATTAATGGATGAAATTTTCTCTTCACTGATTTCTTCTACAAAAACATGGTCATGACGAAGTGAAAAGTTACAGTCTAAACAGGGCCATGGATTCAACATAATTCTACTTTAACTTTTATCGGCAGTGATTTTGCTGCCGATGCTGTTTTTGTAATTCATATATAACTTCACTGTGCAGCAGATAGCTTTCTCAATAAAACACACTTAATATTCGAATAATTATACAAAATTTTTTTAGAATTGTTATCGAAATCGTTTGAGCTGTTTTTAAGATAAATAAGGTTGTTCATAACGTTTGTATAGCAAGTACCGTTATTTTTGGAGCTAAAAAAGTATTTAAAGAGGCCCTTACTCTAACAGGAGCATCAACTTTAAGCTCAATGCGGCACAAGATTTAAAAAAATAAAAAAAAAATAGGGTTGTGTTTTAAGATGTCAATGAACAAAAAAAACGGGTGCTCAAATGTTTTTAAAAAAGGACCACCCTAATATACATTATACACCTATTAATTTCATCTTTTGCAAATTGATGGTATGTATTTAGTTTCTATCCAAAAGAAATTTAATTCGTACCAATTATTGTGAAAAGAAGTAATTTTGCATTATTTATTTCATTTTTTATCTACGGAAATGATCAACCAAATTAGCACCTTTTCGCCAGCTCTTCTATAGTTATGTACAAACTATGTATTTTCTGATTAAATGCGAATTTTTTTAGCGAGCAAAAAATAAAAACAAACAGAAAGAAAGAGTAAAAGACACACCTTTTGTGTAAATCTGGTAGGACTACTTTCCATTTTATCATCAATTCATTCAGGAATTTGGTCAGTTAGTTATTTGGGATATATGATGGCGCAATACTCAGGCATGACTTTACCTTTATACTAGGTTATAGAGGTATAATGTAGGTTGACTCATGTGACGCAACACCAACATTATTGAACATGTTCTGTGTTTACATTACATTGTTTAAAAAAGAGGGTCTTAGGTGTTGTTCTCCTTTCTTCTTGGGCTTAATTTATTTCAATTGGCTTAAGTGCCAGTGCATTTTATGAATGGGATTACCATGTCAACCCAATCGGCCCAACTTCTCTCTCTATGAGGATTAAAATGTTCTCTAAAAGCTTGAATCCGTGCTATTTGTAAATATTAAATAAAAAATGTTAAAGTTGTCTTATGGCCGATTTCACGAAAGAATTTTAATTATTTATAAAGCATTTTAGCCTTTAAATGATGTTTTTTGGTTTCACCAAATGCTTTTATATTTAAGAAGATTTTAAATGCCCTTATAAGCTAAAAGCTCGTTTTTGTCTCATTAAATTGGCCACGTTCAAACACCGAACTAAAGCGATCTGGATAGGTTTGTGTTGTTGTAATCCCTTATTAAAACACAGCTGATGACAAAACAGCTGTTGGCAGAAAAGAGATCCCAAGCTATCCTAAAAATTTTAGGATACAAAGCTATCCTATGAGAAATTTCAACAACAGCTGACTTGCGTTCAACACATAGGCCACGTTCAAACACCGAACTAAAGCGATCTGGATAGGTTTGTGTTGTTGTAATCCCTTGTTAAAACACAGCTGATGACGAAACAGCCGTTGGCAAAAAAAAGATCCCACGCTATCCTAAAAATTTTAGGATACAAAGCTATCCAATGAGAAATGTCAACAACAGCTGACTTGCGTTCAAACACATACATGGATACAAGCTATCCTAGATAGGCTATCCATTCAAACATTGAACGCGCCCATTTTAAAGCCTTTTTTGTTAAGCCATTCCAGTCAACAACAGCTGATATTTTGCTGTCAGAATAATTGTCCCTCATCCATAATGCTTTTTCACTTTTTCTCATAGACTTCGCATGTGCGAGGGAAACAACCTCTTTATTGAATCCAGGGATGTGAGCAAACTTAGTCAAATTAAAATATCCCTAAAATAGCCCTTTTTTACATTGGTGAAACTGAAACATTTTAAATGTCTGATAAAACTTAGAAGGAGTTTAGATAAAAGTTATTCTAGTGTTTTTTTATGAAATTGGCTATTAGAGTTTAAAGATAGTATTGTATATAAAATAAAATGTCTTTATTAATAATGCCATCTATAGGTGACTCAGCACAGCAACCTCAGTTGTTGGCTTTTCACTCTTGTGGCTGGGTTGGCAAGAGTAGTTCTTCGTTTGACCTCAGCACTGGTACCCTAGGATCCACTGAGTTTATATTGGATCCTAGGATGATACAGTCTATGACCACCTCAAAAATTATAGCTGTCTATAGAGACGTTCTGCCCAAGATGCCGCGTGGGCCGGTGTTGTGTGCGCTTCCTTGTTGACAGTATATATTTCACCTTTATTCAACATTTAACGTTGAATATTATTGGCTTCCTTCTCAATAATTACATGAAAGCACCACTGACGCTTTGCTCATCCGATTATGACAATATCGTCAGTCAGGACGGACTTTTGAAAGATTGTGTCTCTAGTTTTGATGTTGAAGAAGTAGAATTACAGCGCTCCGACTTAACTGAAATCTTTTTTGACATCAAAAGTATCGGTGAGTTCTTTGCCGATCTTGCTGGTGCAGCGTGCATTCTCCATCATCATCCTGCACAAACGCTTGTCTCTGTAGATGCTGTGGTGGTATTGATTTGAAAGTCCGGGGTTTTTCCAAGATAGGGGCCTATAACACAAAGCTACAAGTACTTGTAATACAAGTCAATCCTTACAAATGTAATGAATTTCTGTAACACAAAGCTACAAGTCGGCTGGGTCTTTTACAAGTGTAATGAACATTCATCACAAGTGGGAAATTGTGCAATTTCCCTCTTTCTGTAACACAAAGCTACAAGTGTAAAGAAAAACTAAATCTTACTTGTAGAATAATCGATGAAATCTTACAGGTGATTCAAGACTTGTCGGATGCAGAATATATATTTTAAAACGCTAGAAAACAAGCTTTAAATCAGCATTTCAATAATTTTGGTTCATCATGATTATTGCTTTTTTTAACCGAAAAAAAGTTCCAATTGTCAATATATCCACGCAGTCAATTAATTCAAATATCCCGAATAAAAAAAAAGTAAGTAAGTCTTTCAGTGAACTATTGGAATGATGTATAAATCGTAAAAATAATAAAGTTCGAGTAGTTTGGTCTCGGCTTGGTTTCACTGTCTGCGGAGTTAAGTTGAACTATGTTTACTCGCACCATGTTCGAGCATCTCCAGAGCCCTAAAAAAATGGATATCATTTCTCTAAATAAGTTTTCACAATTATAATGTGTCCGAAATGTGAATATATGTACATCTTAAACTAGTGGGTTTCTTGGGTCCAGTGTATACTTTCTTTTGTCACTGAGTGTACCTTGAAATTATTTTTCATTTTTAATTCTGATATATCAAGAAAAAGCTGCCAGAACCTGACAAATAGAATTTCAAAATCACATTTTTGTGACATTTTTACATTTATGGAAATAGTGCGTATCCACTCACACCTATCAACGTTTGAGTAAGAAATAGAATAAGAAAAATGTAGTGCCATACGGGCTTTAATGAAATACAATTTAAATTAAAGTGATTAACATTTTTACTTTACGTTCTTTTCATTGGTTAAGACATCGGAAAATGAAAAAAATATAATATTTTTATTTTCTCTAATTTTAACCAAAACGGACATTTTTCTTGAAGAAGTTAGTAAACAAATAAAATGCACGACTGGATCATTCTTTTAATTGTATAAGCAGCCTGATAATAACTTAGAGCTTTATCGATTACTTGAACAAATGTGAATATAAGCAAACAAAATTTAAAATTGTTGGAGCCGTTTTCTTAAAAATAATTTTTTTGTATATAAAATGTATGTAACAGTACAAAAAATTGATATGCCAATTTTGAGTATATATTAATATACATATAAAACTGAAAATTCAAAATAATTTATCATCCCGTTTTTGAAATATTGAATTTTCAAAAAAAAATTTGAGTATTTTTTCAAAATCTAAAACTTTTTTCTTCCAAAAATTTTGATACGCAGTATTATTTATATGCTAAGAAAGCTTTTTTGCAAGAAATTTTATTGAAATCGGATGAGCATTGAATGAGAAAACCAAAATCAAAAAACCGTTATATGGCAAATACCGTTAATAAATATTTTTGGTATTTTTTTTTTATTACCAGAAAGTACATCATATCTAAAATAATACACTGATTTGTTTTTATCAAAATCGTTAAAGCCTTTTTTCAGATAAATTAGCTCTTCCTTAACGGTTGTATGGCAAGTACCGTTATTTTTAGAGCTAAAAAAATATTTCAATTTCCTGTCTGGAGAGTTAAAAAAAAACCTTAAATTCGAAATTTGAAGAAAATCGCATCATTGACTAAGGCTGTAGATCCAGATACAAACAGACAGAATTGTGCTTTTTCCGTGTTCTCTATCATCGTAATGTTATGTTTGATTGTTATCTCAAATTTTTTTGTGTACGAATCCAAAACTTGCCCTATAGTTCCTATATCGCAAATAAAAATGTTGGTACAGTTCCCCGATTTTTGTGTAATTTTAAGATCAATTAACAGAATTACGTTTTTTATTTACATGTTTTTATTTTGTTGGCATCAGTTTTTTAAGATCACCTTATATCAATGAAGCAAGGTGCAATTAACTGGGGAATACTTTGTAGCATGTCTATACACGCTTAGATGCAGGGCCAAATCTTTATGAATTATGATATAGGACTTTACCTTTTTAGTGCGGAATTAAACACGAATTTTAAATTCATAATTCATAATGTCTTAATCTCAAATATCCGAGCATTAGAAGCAAAGCTATAATTTCTTGAAGCTAATAAAATCGACGATTTTTTTTTTATTAAAATGAATTTTTAGGTACAAAATTTATTGAAATGGCCCCACTGTCTCTCCTGTTGCATTTAGCCTTAGTACATCACTCACAAATTTGTAGAAGAGGATTGGGGCAATTACTTTGTACGATACAATTTTTAAAATGGTATAAGTTTTCATCCACTTTTGCATTTTGAAAAATGAAAATTAAATTGATGGGAGACTCAATTTGCCATTTAGTATTAAATTCTGTGTGCCACATCAAAAAACTGAATACAAAAATGTTGCCTTATATTAGCCCTTTATTTAAAGTCCTTAACTTTGAAGATCGGACAGTTATAACCAAAGATATAAGCATTCCAATCGGTCGGTTTGAAGGCTTTTTGTGCATAACAGAAATTTTCTACACTGGATCTTGTCGGTCGATCGCCGACGAACACTCAACTCATTGCATGCAAACTGGAATGCCTACAAGTGTAGGGAAATTTTTGTTTTTACAAATGTAAGTTTTTTTTTTTGTGTTACAGGAATAATCTACACTTGTAAAACTAACGTAATCCTACAAGTGGCTCTTGGCTTGTAGACTTGTAGCTTTGTGTTATAGGCCCCTGCTGTAGTGCGAATAATTGGTCGAGCACATTCCTATCAGGTTGTTGACGAATGACATTAGGTGCTCACAAAAAATAGCAGAGAAGATCTTGTATGCGATGTTAAGGCGACTTTTGCCTCTGTATAGTTGATGCAGAGCAGAGGATCATCTTTCTTGACGATCGGGCAAACAATAATGAAATCCCATACATCGGGCAAGCTCTCCTCCAAGCTTATTTTGCTGATGAGCTGGTGGATACTCATAAGCAATTCATCACCTGCCACTATGAGTAGCTCGGCCGCAAAGCTATCACATCAGCTCCAGCAGCTTCATTAGACACAAGTTTAGATATAGCTATCTTCACCTACGGCGAGATCAGGTGGACGGAATTGTTGAATTACGTTATTCAGGTTGAATAGTGCAATCTGCATGGCAGTTGAATTCGGTTCGTCATCACCATTTTACAATTTTAAGAAATTATTTTTTTATATCCTGAGCACCGACTGCGATTCTGCAAAGATATTCCTCTGATCGTCCCTTCAGGTTTCGGTTCGGACCGTGTAATCCTGGGGGGTTCTTTTTACTTTTTGGTTACAATTCCGAACTTCATTCCTGCAATGGCAACCCTCTATTTTCTCGATGTTGCACTTCTCATGCCCTTTCTTTTTCCTTCTGAGAAGCCGATGTTACTCTCTTTTTCTGCTCATAGAGCTGGCGAGCAGCTCTGGTCTTTCTTTGCAGTGTCGCTTTGTTTCGCTGAATGTACTAGCTGCTGCCGAAAGCGGAACCTGGAGATTTTTTGCAACTGTAGCCGTCCGATGTCGAATATCCTCACAGTTTTTTTCCTGTTTTGGCGTTGGTCTTGGTCTGAATATCCGTAGAATTACCGTGACTGCGAACGAGGTCACGAGGTCAGAGTCAACGTTGTGTCCTGGGAGCGTTCGGACATCTTTGATACTGGAGGAGTGCATTGCGTGGATCGCAATGTGGTCAATCTTGTTGGTGGTCGATTGACCAGGATATTGCCGTGGCTTCTTGTGGATATCGAGATAAGGGACGACGTTTCACATCGATGCAAAGTCGATTTACCTGAGCCCGGTATCGGAGGTGATGTCGTGCAGGCTATATCTTCCTAGTTTGGCATTCAAATCACCCAACACAATTTGAGTGTCTTAGCTGGGGCATTGCTCATTATGTATTGTCTAGGAGCTCGTAGAATTCTTCTTTGGTGCTATAATCTTTCTCTTCTGTGGGGACATGAATGCATATGAGGCTAATGTTGGTGAATTAGCCATTTAAAAACTTTGATCCATATATCAGTTAAGCAATTAATTAACAAATTAAAAAAAAAACGTTCAATTGGTAGTACTGGTTACTTAAAAATGGTTTAGGTAAAATTGTTATGTTGGAACCCACAAGCGTGGCTCGTGGGTGGCTTTTACTAAAGCTACTTCTTCCAGGTAAAAGTCTTGAAATTTTATCTGAAAAATAAAGCATGACAAAAATGAGCGTGCCACTAGGTGGTTTTCACTAAAATCATTTTCTAGGCCTTAAAAAAAGCAAACTCTGAAAATTTCATCCATTCCAAAATTTCAGTCGTTTCCAGGATTGTTTCAAAAATCTATTTTTTTCTGCCGATACCAAACAATAGTGTCGAGAGTCTCGGCATATTTCGGTCCCAAAAGTACGGTATCGGTTCGGTTTCATCTCGATATCATTTTGGGTGGTATCGTGTGAAATTCCGATACCGATACCGAACGATACCGAGACTTTTCTGGTATTGTGGCCAGCCCTAGATGTCGCAGTTTTTCAGTTTTTTTTTTTGCCAAGACTATCCCATCGCACTTCTTGAATAGCGGTGATGTCTGCTTTGTAGAAGTTAAGGACCTTCGCTAAATGTTCGCCTGCAAGTAGTTTAAAGAGAGATAGAACATTCTACGAGCAGATCTGAAGTTCGTTGTCGGTATTTTGCTAGGTTCGTCGGCAGAAATCCGTCCGAGAAGCCTGTCGTTGCCTTGCAAATAAAATAGCCTTGCATGGGCGGGAAATCACCACGAAATCGTGGCGGAACAGCTCGTGGAAAACCAGTGACTTACAACTCTCAACCATTCCTGTGTGCGTGTTTTTGGCATTTTTTGCCGAGTCCAAACGGATAGTTGAGAAGCACTTATTGATGACAGGCTGGTATAGTGTTGGAGGAAATGTCAGTTCCCATCCCACGAGAGGCAGTACCACATAAAAAACATTTCTGTTTTTAGGTGGCAGCGGCTGGGAATCGAACCTAGATCTTCGGCATGACAGTCCAACGCACTAACCATTTTACCACGAGATATTTCTTTCTAAAATGTTAAGCATTGATTATATGTATATATACGTGTGCTTTATCTGTGGAGACTACAGTTCGATTCACATATCTTTGATTACTTGACTCTTTTAGAAAAGTTTCTCACCAACCAGGTAGTGGTAGAAATCTAAGAAGATGTTAGAAGAATATACCTTTTATCAGTGGCACTCATGTACCTTTGTGAATTACTAGCTAGTTGTTGGAATATCGTGCTACTCAAGACCATTTTTTTTTGTTCCTACTGCAAAATCGATGAAGTCTGCTAGCTTATCAGTTGTCATGCATAAGTAAGAGATGCGTTGTTGTTCCAAATATGTTGCCAAAGACATTTTTTTTAACCAATTTTGGTGAAAAAATTTACCAGTACCTTTACGCCTGAGGCATTTTTTATATAACTTGCGAGGAGTTAAAAGAAACTTTCCTTGGTAGTGACATCTTTCTGTTCTGAGGGGGATGTTCAGAGATAAGACTTACGTTGTGTAATTTTTTCCTTAAAATAGATAATTTTAAAACTCTTGTTTAGTTACAAAAACTTTTTGCCTGAGCCTTCTTCTGACAGAACAACCACATGCAGACAAGCACATCCTTCCAAATGTTGACATCAATCAACGTAATTAAAGTTGAAGGTCTCAGCTTTTCTCATGCCAACGTCAGGTTATCTTATCAAATCTCGTGGGGGAGGTGATTATACATATAATTCTGAAACTGGCGAGGATATCAGTTTTGTATGGTTTGTTTGATGTAAGCACGTTCCGTGTTGCATAAGATGGCTTTATTGACTCAAAGGAAATCCCCACTATAGATTAAAGTTTTTAAGGAAGTTTTTAAGTATAACAGAGGAAAGATCGTCAATTTTTCACCGGATATAAGTACAAAGTGACATATCTGCAGAAAAAAAACAACATTTAAAATATCGCCCTAAATACTTTCTTCAATATTAATAATGTATTCAAATTCAAACTCATTATAATTATGCTAATCATAAACATTTCGATGAAGAAATCAAAAGTAAACCATCATGTGGTGCAGCGTGGCGCAGGAAATTGGATGACAAAAACAAAAATGTGATGATTACGGCCATCGGAACTGGTTTTGTATCTGTATCTGGAATATTTGTGAGGCTGGGGTATTGATTTTGTTGTTCTTTTTTTATTAGTTTTTTTCTCATTCTTTTAGAGAAATTTTACTACCTCAATGTTTTCACTTTCTTTCCAAGGTGAATCAACGAATTAACGATTTCGACAACGTAGTGATGGTAGACGGTGGCGGGATAGCGCGGCCGGGCGGTGGTGGTGCTGCGGTTGATGTTGAAAACGGGTTACACAAATTCTCGCAAATGCTGGTAGTTATATGATATGGTTATGAATTATATTGAATGGAGACAACCACATAGCGAGAATCAGAATATGTTTTTTTATGGTTCTTTAATACATTTTATGAAAAAGTGGTTGATGTATGAAAGTAATGAAATTATGGATAAAAAGGTGTTAATATATTACGAGTTTATGACAGCCACAAAATTTATGACCACTTCAAATATGAACTTTAACCCAAAAACTTGTGGATTTTCATTGTATTATAAAGATACAATCTCCATAATAAAGTCATATTTTAGAAAGTAGGTTATTTATTTTAATAACCTTAGGGATGTTGTAAAACCCTTACCCATGTCAAATTTTGGACTTGTGTGTTGAAGTTATTTACTTTATATGAATAAGTTTTCAATGAAAAACACAAACATAAAATCATAAGTTCAAGAGGGTTTGAAATGATCCAGGTCTATTATACCAGGAAGCAGTACTTAAAGTGATTTGGGAAAAAAGTTTTTTTTTATTATAATGGACAGGTGTTAAGGTTCACAGGATACAGGACGTATGAATACATGCTTGATGGTCCTCATATTACTTTGAGATACGAACTCAATTATTTATCATGTAGCTTTAAATTTATAGAGATTCAGCATAGGTAATGTATAAGAAAGTAGAGTTAGCCCTTGTCATACAGCGTCAAAACAGTTGTTTCTTATGTACCTACCAGGGAGCATCCATACTGACTTGGGGTCCTAGAACGTTATTATAAGACTGCCATGTCTGCTTGTAACATTGGTTCAAAACATGTTGTACCGGATTTGGTTGTTGGTTAGTAGTGTGTTTAGAAATAAAATGCTCCATTTGGAAAATACATACATATTTGATTCTCTGGAGCAATGTTGTAATTTTTCATATTAGTCTCTTTTTTATAACTACAAAATGTTCTTGCAAAATAGCTGGTTGCTTTAATCCCTTGAAACAATTTAATTTTTATACTTACATATGTATATCGCATGTGTTAAGGGAATAAACGGGACTGGATTAAAAATACTTTAAAATATGGTATTCTATTACTTGGTGGTTGGATGTTGTGGGAACTGGAGGCCTTGAGTGTCTTTTCCTACATATCAAGTGCTTTAATTACCTCCAAGTTGATAGCCACCGGATACTGGTCTTGGCTTTATGTCATGGCTTGCTAAACTTGTAAGTGCGAATGTTGATAAAGGAAAAAATTGCAACACCAAACCATTGGCTTTACAGATGGGAGGTTAGCCCGTTGGGCTAGTAACCCAACCACCGTAAAACACCTATTGTTATGAAAGAGATGCGAGAAGCCTCCGATAACGACCCCTCTTAAATGGCCACCCGACCCGGAAAAAAAATGGACTACGATCTACGAGTATGCGCCAGCAATATAAGAACACTCTATACGCCAGGTGCTACTCAAAAACTTGAATCTGTTCTCTCGTGGTACAAGGCAGACATTACCACGATCCAGGAGATACGATGGATAGGATCAAGAAAAACAAAAAAAAAAGAGATCGACATTTATTACAGCTGTCATCAAAGATTGCACATGCTAGAATGCGGATTTGTCGTGGGAAATCAACTCAGATCTTCGATTGATGATGCTGTGATCAAGGCTACTTTCCAAAACATCAGCCTAGTATGTGCAAGTGCACACGCCCCTACCGATGAAGCTGAGGAGTCTAACAAGGAGGAGTTTTTACACGCTCCTGGGCATAGAATACGTACGTACGACTGTTCAATAAAATAAAATGCACGACTGGGTCGCACGTACTTGCTCTTATATTCAAGACACTGCGGGTTTAAGAAAATTGTATATAAAAACATGGAAATTATAAAAGAAAAATGTAGAGAAGCATGAAATACGATATTTAAATTGGCTAAAACAACTCTTTTGAATGTTTGATGTGAAAAAAGTATGCCATCTTAATTCTTGATTAAATATGAAAATAAAATTAAATAAATTGGGTGGCGCCACAGCTCGTGGAGAACCAGGGCCTAGTGACTTACAACTCTCAACCATTCCTGTGTGCGTGTTGTAGGCAGGAATGAAGGGGACCTACAGTTTTTTGCCGAGTCTGAACGGCTAAATGAGAAGCATTTTTTCATGACAAGTATACTCTTGGAGGATTTGTCAGTTCCTCGCAAGAGGTAGGTAGTACCTACATTTATGTTTTTAGGTGGCATGGCTGGGAGTCGCACCCATACCTTCGGCATGACAGTCCTACGCACTAACCATCATGCCACGAGGTACTATTTAATATCTATGGGAAAAAAATTTGAAATCGTTGGAGCGGTTTTTAAAAAAAATAATTTCTTATATATAAAATTCTTAAAACATTTTTAAGAACAAATTTTGGAATGCAAATCCAAAGTATATATTTAAGTGTATAATAAAACAAAATTTGAAAAAAAAAATGTTCAACGAGGTATCGAATTAAAAAAAAATTAAACTTTTTTTATTATAAAAAAAAGTTATAAAGATAAAAAATATTTTTTCAAAAATTTTGGTACACAAAACTATATATATATTTTTTGGAAGCCTCTGTATACAAAAATTTTTGAAATCGGTCGAACCGTTTTGAAGAAAATCGGAAATTAAAAAAATGGTTCTTTGGGAGGTACCATTAATAACCATTTTTGAAAAATTGTTTTTCCACCCAAAGGAAGCCCTTACTAAAATAAATTTACTTATTTTTTTTAAGAAGCGTTGTCGAGCCATGTAAAATTGCTAAAAAGAATTGTATGACAGGTACCGTTATTTTTAGTTCTAACAAAAAAAAAACGTGTCGGAAGAATCACCAAAAACTACTATGTACCAAGTTTGAAGAAAATCGATAAAGCCGTTTAGGCTGTAGGCGAACAGAGAGACAGACAGACAGAATTGTGCCACCCACTTTTTTGGTGTTCTCTATGATCGTAATATCATGTTTGATTGTTTTCTCAAATTTTTTTTACACGAATACAAATCTTGCCTTATAGTACCTACATCGCAAGTAAAAAAAGTAAAGACAGCCCAAGGGAAGACATTCAACATTGCATACCTGAGCACATCCGAGAAAGCCAGAGAATACAGTTAGTAATTGACCGGGAAACACTCTGCCGTACCTCCAACCACAAACGTCAACAACACATACAACCAGTATCGCGACATCATTATGGAGATAGCCGTGGTATGGTGAAAAGAGAAATAAAGAGAAAAAAACCCTGCGCAGAGAGAAAATAGCATCCACAGCCTCTCAACTCAGGTATCTCGAAGAGTTTAGCACCACCACCAACACCCGCCGGCGCCGGTTCAACAAAAAATTAAAAGAACTGGCATCTGGTTATAGGACCAAAAAGGAACAAAGGAAACCAAGTCACCGAAACACAGGAAATTATACATATATGTCTTAGCTGCATTTCCCACAACTGCTTACTTGGCATCATTTAGAAGAAGCGACAGGAGAACAAAGAAGCATGAGACCAGTCCATGATGATCCAGTCCTAGCACCAAGTATTGAAAAGGTTAAGCAAGCCACAAGCTTAAGAACAACAAATCTGCCGGCTCGGATGGCCTTCTTCCGGAACTTTTCAAGCATGGAGGTTATGTCCTGGTAGGGTGCATGTTACCGCTCATCACCGAGTGTGGGAGGAGGAAAGTATACCCGATGACTGGTTAAATAGCTTCATATGCCCAATCTACAAAAAATGCGATCCTATGTCCTGTAAGAACTACAAAGGCATACCTCTGCTTAATGTTGCCTGCAAGATCCTATCCAACGTACTATGATGTGAGCTTCTTAAACCTTTTGACAACACTATGATTGGAATGTTCCAGTGTTGCTTCAGGCCAGGCAGATCAGCGATAGACCAAATCTTCACATTGAAAAGAACAACGAATTTAAAGGTGAGATCTACCATCTTTTCATTGACTTCAAAGCCGCATATGATAGCATAAGCGGCCAAGAGCTTCTTCCCAGGTCTTCCCAACTGCTTGGCTATGCGGACGACATCAACATCATTGGCTGCTCCAAGCGAGTGGTACTTGAAGCATTCACAGCTATTAATGAACAGGCAAAACGCGTTGGCCTTGAAGTGAATGAGGACAAAACAAAGTATATGCCATCAACAAGCAAAACTTCATCTGTTCATCACCTAGGACAAAACGTCACTGTTGCTAGCAGTAATTTCAAGGTAGTCAAGGAGTTCACCTATGTACCTCGGAGCGAACATCAATTCCACAAACGACACCTTAGTAGAAATCCGACGAAGAATTACCCTAGCGAACCGCTGCTTTGGTTTGGCCAAACAGATGTGGAACAAATGGACAAAATTCACGCTTTACAAAATGCTTATTTTACCAGTGCTGCTCTACGGTGGTGCTGAGTGCTGGACGATAACGATAAGTACAAAAAAGAGAATTGATACTGGGCACTTTCGAGAGAAATAATTATTCGGCGGATATTTGGTCCTATGTACGAAGAGGGCGATTGGAAGATAAGATTCAATCGTGAATTATAAGAGCTGTACCAAGATGTGGATGTAGTCCAAAGAGCCAAAACACGTCGACTACACTGGCTCGGCCATATTGAGCGAATGGACAACAACGCTCCAACCAACAAAAATTTTCGAATCCCAGTTCCCAGGTTCGAGACGACCAGGAAGACTGAACCTTCGCTACAGGGACCAGGTGGTTACAGATCCAAGAGCGCTTGGTCTCGACGACTAGAGGGAGTGTGAGAGGGACCGCAACCGATAAAAGAGGCAAACCCTCCATAGATCGGGAAAAGTATAAGTAACCAAAAGAACCCTTAAAACTGGGGTCTGAAAATTGGTACTTTCCTAGTTTCCTAGTATAACAGTCTAAATGAATAATGTTCCTGATGATGGCTGCAAAGCAATATATTCTTCTCACATGCAAAAAAAAAGGAACTTTTGTGAAAAGTTAATAGATATAGGTACTTCAAATAGATCCTTACTAGTATTTTTTAACATTATCTCCCCTCACTCCTTCCTCTTTTTCCATATTTACATGGAGTCCCCGGGTTGAGACTTATATAGCGGAGTTATGTGAGTGTCCATGTATCTACGTGTGGTGTGTATTTATGAGGGTGTATGTGTTAACTTTCATATGTGTGTATTAGGGTGGTCCTTATGTTAAAAAATTTTGAGCACCCCCTTTTTTTGTTATTTGACATCTTTGTTTTTCAAGCCACGTTAACAGCTCCAAAAATAACGGAACTTACTATACAACCGTTAAGAAAAATTAATTTTTTCACAAAAACAGCTGGAATAACTTCGTTAAGAAAATTCTAAAAATGTTTGTATAGTTATCTGAATATTTTTTTAAAGTTCTTAGTTTCCAAAAACTTTAACTATTTGAGCAAGTACGTGTGACCCAGATCTACCTTTTATTCTTTTTTACTTGCTTACTTAGGTACTATAAGGCAAGTTTTGTATTCGAGCAAAACAAAATTTGAGATAACAATTGTTGAAGCACAAGCAGTTCATCAACCTATTTTTTAATCTACTTAAAATCTATATATGCATTAGCTTAAAATAGAAAATTGAATTAACTTAAAAAATATCTTGAAATTACTTAAAACTTAATTTAAATTTAAAACTTAAAGTCTAAATTGAATAATTGAATTAAAATTCTAAAATTGTATCAAAGATCAATGTGATCATAGCTTAAAATGTAAAACTCCTAAACTAGTACTAAAATTCTTGACTTTTCAAATTTGCCGCCACTATAAATCATCGGCCATATTTTATTGTAAAACCAAATGTACTAAAACGAAAGTAAGAAAATAGAAGAAACAAAATTAAAGAAAGATCTGGCATTCAAGCACAGACCACCATCAACTTCAAATCGTTTTCGTTCTTTTTTAATTCCGCTCCACCGTCGTTCAACTTTTTCTTGGTTGATTTTTCGTAGACTTTCAGTGAAACTTCAAAAGTACGTACAAATTAGTAGAAATACCTACTTAACTGATTATCTGTGAAGATAAAGTTAATCAGATTAAAATTCGCGATTAAAAATCTAAACAGAGCGAGTGAAAAACGCTTTGCTCGTACATTTTGGCGACCGTGACAGGACGAACCTGTAATATTCATTTAAATAAAAGTGTTCGGTGCTTTTACCTGTATAAACTAAAACTATAATTTGACGAAAAATTCGGTAGAAACCATTAAAGTGCGCGGTGCTTTAAAAGAAAAAGAAGAAAAAAAACGGTGTCGGTATCGGTAACGGGAGTGTGCGGTAAATTTTCATGTAAAAAAGAAAAACGGTGTTTCTAACGGTTGTGTGCGATAGACAAAACGGAACAAGACATAAAAGAAAAGTGGAAAAAAAGCTTCTTCTCAACGGGGCTTTTTGGAAACTCGAAGTGAATGTCGCAGCAGTACCTACTACAGCAAGTCGAAGCAAATCAGCATCAAGATCATTGCAGTTAACAAGCAGAAAATCATCTTTGGAATATGGAATGAGGTATGTATGGATTTTTATTTCATTCTAATAAATTATTTGGTTACCAAAAATAATTTTGAGTGGTGACAATAAGACATATCTTGCCGCCAATCAATCGAATTCACATACATACATACCATCCACAACCAAATGTCATCAAACGAATACGTTCCACATAAGTAAGCAGGCACATGAGCCATAATAAGATGTACTCTGGAAATGCTCATGTATAATTTTTGTCTACATTAGTTTGTACTGCTGTCACACTAATAAAAGTTGCTGTATTGAATTCTTTTAATTGCTACATTATATCAATACTTATATCGTCTATCGTTATTATTTTGATGGAATTAATAAAACAATTTCGACTTTTGCTGCAATTAAGAATAATTTCGACTAGTGCCATTGTATTTACCACTATCGATTGCTAAGTAGACATTGCTTAACATACCGTCTGTCGCTATCTTTGTGGGAATTAAGAAAATAAATCTGTCCTAGCTGCTGTTTACACTGCTCATTTCCACTACAGTCAAATTAAATGAGTAGCTGCTGCTCTTATTTTATATTATAAATAAATATCGCTGCTCGTCGGTTGCTCTTGTTCGTCGGTTGCTGTTGTCCATCGTTGGTTATCTCATCTGCTGCTATTATAGGAAGCTGATTCATCGGAAAAATATCGGTGATCAATTACACTACTGTTTACATGATAGGTTATTGCTGCGGCTGTTGCTATTGATATAATCAAATATTATTACTGCTGTTTATATTCGTCACATATTCACTGCCTATTCAATTAAAACTTATTGTCGCTCGGCGGTTGCTGTTATTCACGTTGACCATCACATTCAGTGCTCTTACTATTGCATCGACTCATTCCTTTTACAATAGAGGTTGCTGTTCACATCGCATATTCAAATAAATTCTCGCTGCTCGTCGGTTGATGTTGTTCGTTGGTTTCATCGCTGGTCATAACATCTGCTGTTCTCGCCAATCGCAAGTCGATTTATCGAATATCCAAATCCGTTCGTTGTTGCTGTTGGTTACCCGATTCATTGCTGCTGCAAATCAGGTTACGTATTCCGCTGCAATTATTCTTCGGTTGTTATTATTACAACACTACAGTTAACATCATTGTGCTGCATCAGTTAATTTGTCATCGTTGTTATAGAGCTACTATAGCAATTAAGCTGCTGCTCTATTCGCATTTGGACAATTTGCTTGTGTAAATACAACTTGGTCTCAAAGAATCATAACGACTATTTTTACCTTCTTTTGAATCTCACTCACAATGACACAAACCTTAGAAGAACTTAGGACGTCTCGTGCTTCTACAAAAGGAAGCATAACCCGAATCAAAAACTTGGTTGATTCTAGAACACTGTCCATAACTGAGCTCGAATGCCGTTTAGGAATCTTGGAATCTTACTTTAAGCAGGGATTAGCTTACCAAACCGCTATCGAAAGTCATGCGCCTGCAGATACTACTGGTCGCAGCGAACTGGAAGATTTGTATGTGTCTACAAAAGAAAAGATTATAGTGCTGATGGGAAGTGAAAGGCGGAATAGTTCTTTGGACACGACGTTGTCAATTCCTCAAATTGTAGGCAGTCATTTACCAAAACTTAAACTACCTCGCTTCGACGGAAAATACTCCGATTATAAAAACTTCATTAACTCATTTACAAAACTTGTCGATAGTAATCTCACCCTTTCAAAAATTGAAAAATTCAATCATCTGCTTAGTTGCTTACATGGTGCAGCACTCAGCACAGTCAAGGCATTCCAAGTTACGGATGAAAATTATGAAAAGGCTCTCGAACGATTGAAAGAACGTTTTGACAATGATTGTCTCATCTTCCTAGAGAATATATCCCAACTTTTTGATTTACCTAAGGTTCAAAAATCATCTGCGGCACAGTTAAGAAACTTAGTAAATGATGTGTCGGCTCTATTCTGTTCATTAAAGTCATTAGGTACTGAGTCAGAAATCTGTAACGGCATCATAATTCATCTGGCTATGTCTAAAGTAGACACTGAAACGCAATCAAAGTGGGATGAGCAATTCGATTACAAAACTCTTCCAACGTGGCAAAAATGTTCAGACTTAATTAATAAGCGTTGTCAATATTTGGAAGCTCGTGAAAGTAAGACTTTGCGTCAAGAGGCAAAACCCATTAAGACAGAAAGTAAAAAATCCTCCTTTCGACCCAGACATTCAGCTGCAGACACTCTTCGTCAAACATCGTTGGCAACGATGCAACGTCCTTGCGGTTTCTGCAATGATAATTCTCATGCTATAAGCAATTGCGCATCTTTTCTCCAATTATCTACAATTGACCGGTTTACTTATGTCAAAAATTTGGGTATTTGTATCAACTGCCTTACTAAAGGGCACAATGTTACAAAATGTTCTTCAGCCATCAGGTGCAAAAGTTGTAAAAAGAAACATCATTCGCTGCTGCATCGCCAAGGTGGTGGAACTAATGTTGTTACTGGAAATGAAATGTTGCAGACCGGAGCATCATCCGCAGTAACCAACTCTGCCATGGAAAAAGATATAATTAAATCCAAAGCACAAGTGATTCTAGCTACTGCTATCGTTCTTATCCAAGATGCGTCAGGTGGTTTTCAACTTGGTAGGGTTTTGTTGGATTCTGGGTCGCAGGTTAACTTTATTAAGGAAGAGTTTGCTCGCTCTCTCAATCTTAAAAAGCAAAAGAAAAATGTTGACATCATTGGCATAGGTACAACTGAAACCAAAATTAGTTCATTAACCCAAACTACCATTCGATCACGTTACTCGGCATTTGAACTGTCACTCGAATTTCTTGTTGCACCTTCCATCACTGGATACCAACCCGATGTCGCTCTGGACGTTACTAGTTGGAATATACCTAAAAACATCGAACTTGCTGACGAACAGTTCAATCAGCCAGCTGCAATCGACATTCTTCTCGGAGCAGAAGCCTTTTTCGGCTTATTACTCGTGGGTCAAATAAAATTAGGACCTGAAATGCCGCTACTACAAAATACCCACCTGGGGTGGATTGTTTCTGGAAGGTACAAGCAGCGTTCAGGGAGCGAAAGAAACCATTGCTGCTTCAGTGTAAGCGATGATAACTTAAACGAATTTGTGGAAAGGTTTTGGGATTTGGAAGCTGTTTCTGGGGAAAAATCAAAATGGACGGAAGAACAGATGGAGTGTGAAGAACTATTCAAACAATCTATCGAAGAACTACCAAGCGGACGACTTATGCTAAAACTTCCATTCAAAAACGATCCTGAAACACTTGGAGAATCTTATGGAACAGCCTTTCGACGTTTTATGTCCTTAGAGCGCAGACTGCAGAAAGATTTGTCCCTTAAATCAGCATACGTTGACTTTTTGCGGGAGTACCAGGCACTAGGTCACATGTCCCTCGTCAAGAATCCAGTTTTAAACGAATCCCACTATTTCTTGCCGCACCAGTGTGTGTTGCGGCCAAATAGCTCTTCAACCAAATTAAGGGTTGTCTTTGATGCTTCCTGTAGGACAGCTACTCAAGTTTCTCTCAATAGCATATTAATGGTAGGTCCCACAATTCAGGATGATCTTTTCATGATATTGCTTCGGTTTAGAATGCACAAATACGTGCTGACTGCTGACATCGTCAAAATGTACAGACAGATTCTAATTCATCCATCGCAACGAAAGTACCTGTACATTCTATGGAGGGAGAGTGAAGAGTCACCTATAGAAACGTACGAGCTTAATACGGTGACTTATGGTACTACTTCTGCGCCATTCATGGCTATAAGGTGTCTCAAATATTTGGGAGACAAATATGAATCTCAATACAAACTTGGTGCTAAAGTTTTGCGATCAGATTTTTATGTAGACGACATGATCACAGGCTGCGATGATCTCGACACTCTCAAGAAAATACAAGAAGAAGTTATGACTATTTTGGCATCCGCGGGTCTCGAACTATCCAAATGGCATAGTAACCATTCGTCAATCTCTTCAAATCAGGAGATCAAAGATCTCAACTTATCAGAATCACATGTTACAAGTGCTCTGGGAATAACTTGGGATGTTCACGAAGATAATTTTTGTTTTTCATACAATAGTACAAAATCTTACGCCTCATATACTAAAAGGAAAATTTTGTCCATTGCATCATCACTATTTGACCCATTAGGTTTACTTTGTCCCATTATCGTAAAGGCAAAGACAATACTTCAACAGCTGTGGATAGATAAAATCGATTGGGATGCAGCTATTTCACAAGCTATCGATACCGAGTGGAGACAATTTATGGTTGATCTAAATGCTGTACAAAATATCAAAGTTCCTCGATACGTTCTGGCGGATACGAGAAAATATGTCCAAATACATGGCTTTTGTGACGCGTCTATCAAGGCTTATGGGTGCTGCCTTTATGTTCGAACAGTTGATAGTTCCGGACATGTTACTGTGAAACTTTTGGTCGCAAAATCAAGAGTAGCTCCATCGAAGAAAAAACAGATTCCTCGTTTGGAACTTTGTGCTGCTCATCTTCTCGTCAAAGTGTGGTGGAAAATTAGATCGGTCTTCAATAATTCTTGCTCAGGGGCCTATTTCTGGACTGACTCATCCGTTGTACTGCACTGGATCTCGACCCACTCATCTAAACTCAGCACATTTGTCGGAAACCGTGTCGCTGAAATTCAAGAAAAATCTGAAGGAATCATTTGGAGGCACGTTCCAACTGAATTCAACCCTGCCGATATCGTTTCAAGAGGAAGCTCAGTCGAGGAACTGAGAAACTCTTATTGGTTTGCTGGGCCTCCATTTTTACTCAAACCGTCAAGTTATTGGCCTACAAATCCACAGAATCTTCTTTCTCCTGATGAATTGGAATTGGAAAAACGAAAAACCACATTAGTATGCAGCCAGACAACCGAAAACAACTTGATCATCACTATCAACAATTGCAGTAGCTACACGAAGATCATCAATATCTTCGCCTATATTCTAAGGTACATTAATCAGCTGAAAATATGGAAATCGAAGAATATCCCGCCGTTAGTCAGAAAACAAAGGCTGCTCGAGCAATTGAAAAAACGCAAGTCGGAAAACTCATCCGCGATTTCACCACTTAACATTGGAGAGCTAGATAACGCGTTTAATAACATAGTCTGGCTGCTACAAGCCCAAATGTTTCCAGAAGCAATCAGTCAGATTCAAAAGAAGAAGGAGCTAAAAGATTCTCTAAAATATCTGAATCCATTCTTAGATAATTCTTTAGGATACCCTATTCTCAAAGTTGGAGGGCGATTAACGAATGCCGAGATTCCTGAAGAAGAGAAACATCCGATTCTTTTGTCTAAGGAATCAAACTTCAGTCTATGTTATGCTCGCCATCTTCATCATACTAATTATCACGCCGGACCAAAATCATTGGTCACCTTACTTCGACAGAAAATGTGGATAATCAATGCTCGAGATCTAGCAAGAAAAGTGGTTCGAAAATGCGTACACTGCGTTCGTTACAAGCCTAAGCTGCTACAACAGGTTATGGGAAATCTTCCTACCGAGAGGGTAATGGCATGTAGACCCTTTTTACGTTGTGGAGTAGATTTTGCAGGACCTATCTATACTTATCATCGTGTCCGGGGGAAAGTTCCATACAAGTCCTATATTGCCGTCTTCGTCTGCTTTACTTCTAAAGCTGTTCATCTAGAACCTGTCTCTGATTTATCATCTGACGCTTTTATCGCCTCACTTAAGCGCATGATAAGTCGTAGAGGGCTCCCATCCGATGTTTTCTGTGACAATGCAACAAATTTCGTAGGGGCTGAATCCAAACTCTCTGAATTTCGTAGCATGTGGCTTAATAAATCCACAAATGATTCTATTATTAATTTTTGCAACAAAGAACACATTAAATTTCATTTTATTCCTCCTAGGGCTCCGCATTTTGGTGGGATCTGGGAGGCTGCTGTAAAGGTGGCTAAGGGCCATCTTTACCGGTCTCTTCAAAACACTAAACTATCGTTTGAAGAACTCGCTACAGCACTTTGCGAAATCGAAGCTGTGATGAACTCTCGGCCCATCACTCCACTCACTAATGACCCTAATGATTTTGAAGCTTTGACACCAGGGCACCTATTGATTGGTTCGTCGATGAGAGCGATTCCAGAACCTTCAGATGATTCTACAAACCCTGACATTCTCCCTTATTGGCGTCGCATCAATAATGTCAAGTCGCACTTTTGGCAACGTTGGCAAAAAGAGTATCTACAAGAACTTCAACAACGATCAAAGTGGTCGTCAAACTCAACAAACATTCCAGTTGGCTCTATGGTTGTCGTACACGAAGATAATTTGCCGCCTATGAGATGGTCACTAGGAAGAGTTCAGAAAACTTTCCCTGGTCAAGATGGGTACGTTAGAGTTGCGGAAATTCGTACTGCAAAAGGCACCTTTAAGCGATCTATCCACAAACTTGCCCTACTACCTTGTTGAAAGAGGGTACTTTCAAAGGGGGCGGAATGTTGAAGCACAAGCAGTTCATCAACCTATTTTTTAATCTACTTAAAATCTATATATGCATTAGCTTAAAATAGAAAATTGAATTAACTTAAAAAATATCTTGAAATTACTTAAAACTTAATTTAAATTTAAAACTTAAAGTCTAAATTGAATAATTGAATTAAAATTCTAAAATTGTATCAAAGATCAATGTGATCATAGCTTAAAATGTAAAACTCCTAAACTAGTACTAAAATTCTTGACTTTTCAAATTTGCCGCCACTATAAATCATCGGCCATATTTTATTGTAAAACCAAATGTACTAAAACGAAAGTAAGAAAATAGAAGAAACAAAATTAAAGAAAGATCTGGCATTCAAGCACAGACCACCATCAACTTCAAATCGTTTTCGTTCTTTTTTAATTCCGCTCCACCGTCGTTCAACTTTTTCTTGGTTGATTTTTCGTAGACTTTCAGTGAAACTTCAAAAGTACGTACAAATTAGTAGAAATACCTACTTAACTGATTATCTGTGAAGATAAAGTTAATCAGATTAAAATTCGCGATTAAAAATCTAAACAGAGCGAGTGAAAAACGCTTTGCTCGTACATTTTGGCGACCGTGACAGGACGAACCTGTAATATTCATTTAAATAAAAGTGTTCGGTGCTTTTACCTGTATAAACTAAAACTATAATTTGACGAAAAATTCGGTAGAAACCATTAAAGTGCGCGGTGCTTTAAAAGAAAAAGAAGAAAAAAAACGGTGTCGGTATCGGTAACGGGAGTGTGCGGTAAATTTTCATGTAAAAAAGAAAAACGGTGTTTCTAACGGTTGTGTGCGATAGACAAAACGGAACAAGACATAAAAGAAAAGTGGAAAAAAAGCTTCTTCTCAACGGGGCTTTTTGGAAACTCGAAGTGAATGTCGCAGCAGTACCTACTACAGCAAGTCGAAGCAAATCAGCATCAAGATCATTGCAGTTAACAAGCAGAAAATCATCTTTGGAATATGGAATGAGGTATGTATGGATTTTTATTTCATTCTAATAAATTATTTGGTTACCAAAAATAATTTTGAGTGGTGACAATAAGACATATCTTGCCGCCAATCAATCGAATTCACATACATACATACCATCCACAACCAAATGTCATCAAACGAATACGTTCCACATAAGTAAGCAGGCACATGAGCCATAATAAGATGTACTCTGGAAATGCTCATGTATAATTTTTGTCTACATTAGTTTGTACTGCTGTCACACTAATAAAAGTTGCTGTATTGAATTCTTTTAATTGCTACATTATATCAATACTTATATCGTCTATCGTTATTATTTTGATGGAATTAATAAAACAATTTCGACTTTTGCTGCAATTAAGAATAATTTCGACTAGTGCCATTGTATTTACCACTATCGATTGCTAAGTAGACATTGCTTAACATACCGTCTGTCGCTATCTTTGTGGGAATTAAGAAAATAAATCTGTCCTAGCTGCTGTTTACACTGCTCATTTCCACTACAGTCAAATTAAATGAGTAGCTGCTGCTCTTATTTTATATTATAAATAAATATCGCTGCTCGTCGGTTGCTCTTGTTCGTCGGTTGCTGTTGTCCATCGTTGGTTATCTCATCTGCTGCTATTATAGGAAGCTGATTCATCGGAAAAATATCGGTGATCAATTACACTACTGTTTACATGATAGGTTATTGCTGCGGCTGTTGCTATTGATATAATCAAATATTATTACTGCTGTTTATATTCGTCACATATTCACTGCCTATTCAATTAAAACTTATTGTCGCTCGGCGGTTGCTGTTATTCACGTTGACCATCACATTCAGTGCTCTTACTATTGCATCGACTCATTCCTTTTACAATAGAGGTTGCTGTTCACATCGCATATTCAAATAAATTCTCGCTGCTCGTCGGTTGATGTTGTTCGTTGGTTTCATCGCTGGTCATAACATCTGCTGTTCTCGCCAATCGCAAGTCGATTTATCGAATATCCAAATCCGTTCGTTGTTGCTGTTGGTTACCCGATTCATTGCTGCTGCAAATCAGGTTACGTATTCCGCTGCAATTATTCTTCGGTTGTTATTATTACAACACTACAGTTAACATCATTGTGCTGCATCAGTTAATTTGTCATCGTTGTTATAGAGCTACTATAGCAATTAAGCTGCTGCTCTATTCGCATTTGGACAATTTGCTTGTGTAAATACAACTTGGTCTCAAAGAATCATAACGACTATTTTTACCTTCTTTTGAATCTCACTCACAATGACACAAACCTTAGAAGAACTTAGGACGTCTCGTGCTTCTACAAAAGGAAGCATAACCCGAATCAAAAACTTGGTTGATTCTAGAACACTGTCCATAACTGAGCTCGAATGCCGTTTAGGAATCTTGGAATCTTACTTTAAGCAGGGATTAGCTTACCAAACCGCTATCGAAAGTCATGCGCCTGCAGATACTACTGGTCGCAGCGAACTGGAAGATTTGTATGTGTCTACAAAAGAAAAGATTATAGTGCTGATGGGAAGTGAAAGGCGGAATAGTTCTTTGGACACGACGTTGTCAATTCCTCAAATTGTAGGCAGTCATTTACCAAAACTTAAACTACCTCGCTTCGACGGAAAATACTCCGATTATAAAAACTTCATTAACTCATTTACAAAACTTGTCGATAGTAATCTCACCCTTTCAAAAATTGAAAAATTCAATCATCTGCTTAGTTGCTTACATGGTGCAGCACTCAGCACAGTCAAGGCATTCCAAGTTACGGATGAAAATTATGAAAAGGCTCTCGAACGATTGAAAGAACGTTTTGACAATGATTGTCTCATCTTCCTAGAGAATATATCCCAACTTTTTGATTTACCTAAGGTTCAAAAATCATCTGCGGCACAGTTAAGAAACTTAGTAAATGATGTGTCGGCTCTATTCTGTTCATTAAAGTCATTAGGTACTGAGTCAGAAATCTGTAACGGCATCATAATTCATCTGGCTATGTCTAAAGTAGACACTGAAACGCAATCAAAGTGGGATGAGCAATTCGATTACAAAACTCTTCCAACGTGGCAAAAATGTTCAGACTTAATTAATAAGCGTTGTCAATATTTGGAAGCTCGTGAAAGTAAGACTTTGCGTCAAGAGGCAAAACCCATTAAGACAGAAAGTAAAAAATCCTCCTTTCGACCCAGACATTCAGCTGCAGACACTCTTCGTCAAACATCGTTGGCAACGATGCAACGTCCTTGCGGTTTCTGCAATGATAATTCTCATGCTATAAGCAATTGCGCATCTTTTCTCCAATTATCTACAATTGACCGGTTTACTTATGTCAAAAATTTGGGTATTTGTATCAACTGCCTTACTAAAGGGCACAATGTTACAAAATGTTCTTCAGCCATCAGGTGCAAAAGTTGTAAAAAGAAACATCATTCGCTGCTGCATCGCCAAGGTGGTGGAACTAATGTTGTTACTGGAAATGAAATGTTGCAGACCGGAGCATCATCCGCAGTAACCAACTCTGCCATGGAAAAAGATATAATTAAATCCAAAGCACAAGTGATTCTAGCTACTGCTATCGTTCTTATCCAAGATGCGTCAGGTGGTTTTCAACTTGGTAGGGTTTTGTTGGATTCTGGGTCGCAGGTTAACTTTATTAAGGAAGAGTTTGCTCGCTCTCTCAATCTTAAAAAGCAAAAGAAAAATGTTGACATCATTGGCATAGGTACAACTGAAACCAAAATTAGTTCATTAACCCAAACTACCATTCGATCACGTTACTCGGCATTTGAACTGTCACTCGAATTTCTTGTTGCACCTTCCATCACTGGATACCAACCCGATGTCGCTCTGGACGTTACTAGTTGGAATATACCTAAAAACATCGAACTTGCTGACGAACAGTTCAATCAGCCAGCTGCAATCGACATTCTTCTCGGAGCAGAAGCCTTTTTCGGCTTATTACTCGTGGGTCAAATAAAATTAGGACCTGAAATGCCGCTACTACAAAATACCCACCTGGGGTGGATTGTTTCTGGAAGGTACAAGCAGCGTTCAGGGAGCGAAAGAAACCATTGCTGCTTCAGTGTAAGCGATGATAACTTAAACGAATTTGTGGAAAGGTTTTGGGATTTGGAAGCTGTTTCTGGGGAAAAATCAAAATGGACGGAAGAACAGATGGAGTGTGAAGAACTATTCAAACAATCTATCGAAGAACTACCAAGCGGACGACTTATGCTAAAACTTCCATTCAAAAACGATCCTGAAACACTTGGAGAATCTTATGGAACAGCCTTTCGACGTTTTATGTCCTTAGAGCGCAGACTGCAGAAAGATTTGTCCCTTAAATCAGCATACGTTGACTTTTTGCGGGAGTACCAGGCACTAGGTCACATGTCCCTCGTCAAGAATCCAGTTTTAAACGAATCCCACTATTTCTTGCCGCACCAGTGTGTGTTGCGGCCAAATAGCTCTTCAACCAAATTAAGGGTTGTCTTTGATGCTTCCTGTAGGACAGCTACTCAAGTTTCTCTCAATAGCATATTAATGGTAGGTCCCACAATTCAGGATGATCTTTTCATGATATTGCTTCGGTTTAGAATGCACAAATACGTGCTGACTGCTGACATCGTCAAAATGTACAGACAGATTCTAATTCATCCATCGCAACGAAAGTACCTGTACATTCTATGGAGGGAGAGTGAAGAGTCACCTATAGAAACGTACGAGCTTAATACGGTGACTTATGGTACTACTTCTGCGCCATTCATGGCTATAAGGTGTCTCAAATATTTGGGAGACAAATATGAATCTCAATACAAACTTGGTGCTAAAGTTTTGCGATCAGATTTTTATGTAGACGACATGATCACAGGCTGCGATGATCTCGACACTCTCAAGAAAATACAAGAAGAAGTTATGACTATTTTGGCATCCGCGGGTCTCGAACTATCCAAATGGCATAGTAACCATTCGTCAATCTCTTCAAATCAGGAGATCAAAGATCTCAACTTATCAGAATCACATGTTACAAGTGCTCTGGGAATAACTTGGGATGTTCACGAAGATAATTTTTGTTTTTCATACAATAGTACAAAATCTTACGCCTCATATACTAAAAGGAAAATTTTGTCCATTGCATCATCACTATTTGACCCATTAGGTTTACTTTGTCCCATTATCGTAAAGGCAAAGACAATACTTCAACAGCTGTGGATAGATAAAATCGATTGGGATGCAGCTATTTCACAAGCTATCGATACCGAGTGGAGACAATTTATGGTTGATCTAAATGCTGTACAAAATATCAAAGTTCCTCGATACGTTCTGGCGGATACGAGAAAATATGTCCAAATACATGGCTTTTGTGACGCGTCTATCAAGGCTTATGGGTGCTGCCTTTATGTTCGAACAGTTGATAGTTCCGGACATGTTACTGTGAAACTTTTGGTCGCAAAATCAAGAGTAGCTCCATCGAAGAAAAAACAGATTCCTCGTTTGGAACTTTGTGCTGCTCATCTTCTCGTCAAAGTGTGGTGGAAAATTAGATCGGTCTTCAATAATTCTTGCTCAGGGGCCTATTTCTGGACTGACTCATCCGTTGTACTGCACTGGATCTCGACCCACTCATCTAAACTCAGCACATTTGTCGGAAACCGTGTCGCTGAAATTCAAGAAAAATCTGAAGGAATCATTTGGAGGCACGTTCCAACTGAATTCAACCCTGCCGATATCGTTTCAAGAGGAAGCTCAGTCGAGGAACTGAGAAACTCTTATTGGTTTGCTGGGCCTCCATTTTTACTCAAACCGTCAAGTTATTGGCCTACAAATCCACAGAATCTTCTTTCTCCTGATGAATTGGAATTGGAAAAACGAAAAACCACATTAGTATGCAGCCAGACAACCGAAAACAACTTGATCATCACTATCAACAATTGCAGTAGCTACACGAAGATCATCAATATCTTCGCCTATATTCTAAGGTACATTAATCAGCTGAAAATATGGAAATCGAAGAATATCCCGCCGTTAGTCAGAAAACAAAGGCTGCTCGAGCAATTGAAAAAACGCAAGTCGGAAAACTCATCCGCGATTTCACCACTTAACATTGGAGAGCTAGATAACGCGTTTAATAACATAGTCTGGCTGCTACAAGCCCAAATGTTTCCAGAAGCAATCAGTCAGATTCAAAAGAAGAAGGAGCTAAAAGATTCTCTAAAATATCTGAATCCATTCTTAGATAATTCTTTAGGATACCCTATTCTCAAAGTTGGAGGGCGATTAACGAATGCCGAGATTCCTGAAGAAGAGAAACATCCGATTCTTTTGTCTAAGGAATCAAACTTCAGTCTATGTTATGCTCGCCATCTTCATCATACTAATTATCACGCCGGACCAAAATCATTGGTCACCTTACTTCGACAGAAAATGTGGATAATCAATGCTCGAGATCTAGCAAGAAAAGTGGTTCGAAAATGCGTACACTGCGTTCGTTACAAGCCTAAGCTGCTACAACAGGTTATGGGAAATCTTCCTACCGAGAGGGTAATGGCATGTAGACCCTTTTTACGTTGTGGAGTAGATTTTGCAGGACCTATCTATACTTATCATCGTGTCCGGGGGAAAGTTCCATACAAGTCCTATATTGCCGTCTTCGTCTGCTTTACTTCTAAAGCTGTTCATCTAGAACCTGTCTCTGATTTATCATCTGACGCTTTTATCGCCTCACTTAAGCGCATGATAAGTCGTAGAGGGCTCCCATCCGATGTTTTCTGTGACAATGCAACAAATTTCGTAGGGGCTGAATCCAAACTCTCTGAATTTCGTAGCATGTGGCTTAATAAATCCACAAATGATTCTATTATTAATTTTTGCAACAAAGAACACATTAAATTTCATTTTATTCCTCCTAGGGCTCCGCATTTTGGTGGGATCTGGGAGGCTGCTGTAAAGGTGGCTAAGGGCCATCTTTACCGGTCTCTTCAAAACACTAAACTATCGTTTGAAGAACTCGCTACAGCACTTTGCGAAATCGAAGCTGTGATGAACTCTCGGCCCATCACTCCACTCACTAATGACCCTAATGATTTTGAAGCTTTGACACCAGGGCACCTATTGATTGGTTCGTCGATGAGAGCGATTCCAGAACCTTCAGATGATTCTACAAACCCTGACATTCTCCCTTATTGGCGTCGCATCAATAATGTCAAGTCGCACTTTTGGCAACGTTGGCAAAAAGAGTATCTACAAGAACTTCAACAACGATCAAAGTGGTCGTCAAACTCAACAAACATTCCAGTTGGCTCTATGGTTGTCGTACACGAAGATAATTTGCCGCCTATGAGATGGTCACTAGGAAGAGTTCAGAAAACTTTCCCTGGTCAAGATGGGTACGTTAGAGTTGCGGAAATTCGTACTGCAAAAGGCACCTTTAAGCGATCTATCCACAAACTTGCCCTACTACCTTGTTGAAAGAGGGTACTTTCAAAGGGGGCGGAATGTTGAAGCACAAGCAGTTCATCAACCTATTTTTTAATCTACTTAAAATCTATATATGCATTAGCTTAAAATAGAAAATTGAATTAACTTAAAAAATATCTTGAAATTACTTAAAACTTAATTTAAATTTAAAACTTAAAGTCTAAATTGAATAATTGAATTAAAATTCTAAAATTGTATCAAAGATCAATGTGATCATAGCTTAAAATGTAAAACTCCTAAACTAGTACTAAAATTCTTGACTTTTCAAATTTGCCGCCACTATAAATCATCGGCCATATTTTATTGTAAAACCAAATGTACTAAAACGAAAGTAAGAAAATAGAAGAAACAAAATTAAAGAAAGATCTGGCATTCAAGCACAGACCACCATCAACTTCAAATCGTTTTCGTTCTTTTTTAATTCCGCTCCACCGTCGTTCAACTTTTTCTTGGTTGATTTTTCGTAGACTTTCAGTGAAACTTCAAAAGTACGTACAAATTAGTAGAAATACCTACTTAACTGATTATCTGTGAAGATAAAGTTAATCAGATTAAAATTCGCGATTAAAAATCTAAACAGAGCGAGTGAAAAACGCTTTGCTCGTACAACAATCAAACATGATATTTCGATGATAGAGAACACCCATAGTACACATATTAAAGGTAATATCATTAGAGTTTTTATTTTCGTTTCTTATGCGCATATATCAAAATTTGTGTCAAATATCAGTATTTGTTGTTGTTTTTACCTGTATTTAAGTCATCACGCTTCCAGCATTTTTTTTTCTGACAATTTCAATTTTAATTTGTTGTTGTTTTTACGTGTGTTTTCTTCCTCACGCTCACAGCCATTTTTTATTTTCAACTGACAACCTGCGCAGTATAATACCTTAGATTTGTGTACTGTGGAGAACACCCAAAAAGTGGGTGGCACAATTCTGTCTGTCTGTTCGTCTACAGCCTAAGCGGCTCGATTGATTTTCTTAGAACTTGGGACATAGTGGTTGTTGGTGATTATGCCCACACACTTTTTCATTTTTTTTAGAACCAAAAATAACGGTATGGCAGATACAAGTTTTTTTAGCAATTTAACATAATCGTATTTTTCTCAAAAACAGCTCAACAAATTTTCTAAAAAAAAAAATTCAATACATTTATTTCAGTAAAGGCTTCCTTTGGGTGGAAAACCATTTTTCAAAAATGGTTAGTAATTGTTCCTCCCAAAGAACCATTTTTTTTTATTTTCGATTTTCTTCAAAACGGTACGACCATTTCAATTATTTATTTATACAGAAGCTTCCACAAAATATAAATAGTTTTGTGTATCAACATTTTTGAAAAATATTTTTTGGATTTTTAAGAAATGTTTCAAATTTTTTTTTTTGAAAATCAAATATTTCGAAACCGATATGATCGTTTTTTTTTTAAAGCTCGATATTTATAAAGTTTTTAGTACTCTCTAAAATATTTTTAGAAAAAATTTTACATTTATAAAAAAATAACGGTACCTTCCATACAAAAGTTTAAAAACCGCAAAGGAAAATATTTTTTTGCTTATAAACGACTCCCACGATTTTGATTAAACTTTTTCATGCACTAAAATTAGTGCGATCTACTGCTACAAATTATAAAATTTAACACTTGGCAACTATCAATAGTACCTGTCATAGAATGTATTTTTGTATATACAAATTTCAAATACGATTAAATCATTAAATAATATTGCATAACAAAATTAAAAAAAAAAAAAGTTTTTGGATTTTTAAAAAAAGTTTCTATTTTTTTATTTTTTTTTGAAAATTCGATATATCTAAAACGGGTTGACAATTTTTTTTCAAATTTTGTTTTTATATACACATATTTATGTGTATATAAAGACAAAAACTTAAGATTTGCATAACAAAATTTGTTCCTTAAAATGTTTAACAATTTTAAATATAAGAAAATAACTTTTTAAAAAACCGCTCCAACGATTTAAAATTTTTTTTCTCATACAATCATAATCAATCAAGAATTAAGATGGCATTCTTTTTTTTACTTCAAACTGTCAAAATAGTTGTTTTAGCCAGTTCAAATGTCGTATTTTGTGCTTCTCCACATTTTCTCTCATAATTTCCTTGTTTTTATATAAAATTTTCTTAAGCCCACAGTGTCTTGAACATAAGAGTAGGTCCGTGCGACCCAGTCGTGCATTTTATTTTCCAAGCAAGAGTGTAAGTAACTGATTTAAAAATGCACTTCATCAATTCTGTAAATCAAACTTTAAATAGCCCCCAGTTTTGGTCGGTTTTCAGGGAAAATCAGATTCAAATTTTCAAACTCACTGCGGCAAGTGTTAATACCATTTGATTGCACTCAAATTTTTTTGTACACGTTTTCAATGTAGAAGAACAAAAAAAGTGGTGCTCAGTAAAAACAAACAGTTGTTTTTCCTCCATACAAGTAAGGACCACCCTAGTGTGTATAGTACGAGTATATAATATGTCCCATAGGATCTTCTATACATTCTTTTCTTCCGGTGATCCGTGTCCTACATTAATGAAATTTTCTGGTGATGCAGTGCTAGGAGGGTGTAGGGGTAGTCTTTAAGGGGGGGGGGCAATAACGGACTCCAACATAAAAAAGACAAGTGTTTCTGAAAAAACCATAGTAAAAAAATAGGATAAGGGCATGATTTTTTCCTCAGCCAGGAGGTGGGGAGGTTTGCCCTGTAACGAAGTGTTACACCTTTCACATCGACCGACTGACGATTAATCACCGACCCGTCACCGTCTATTTATAATAGAATTCAAAGCGTGGGTATCATCAATCAACTATCAGCACCCTACATCATAATATCTACATACGCCCATATCAACATACACTCGTCACACACACCGAATGATCAACAAACACCTTACGATGTTTGCATTCGTCCATCCGTGTATCATTTAAAGAAAACCTTTTTGGCCTCCACCGTTAGTCTCCCGTTGTTCTCCCTTGGATTAGCCCTAGGCTGGAATCAGATTCCTACCGTTATTCTAGCTAGCTGTTCTTTTGAGTTGGTTCAGGGCCAAACCTGTTGTTCTAAATTGGATTAGCCTTGGACTGGAATCAGATTCCTACCATTTAGTCCCCGGCTCTAAGAGAATTTCGTGGGCAGAGTCTACTCCTGTAGCTCTACAAAACCGAGCCTTGATTTATATGAAATACCGTGTTAGTTATCACAAAAGAAAACTAAAATTGTGACATTGTAAGCCTCTTCTTATTAATAAAAGTATAGAGAAAATATTATAAAACTAGTGCCTAGCCAGGTTCGTTCCTTCATTACCATATGTCCATGGGTGTCCCTTTAATGTAATTCCAAGTTGGCGGACGGCGAGCGGGCGGCGTAAGGAAATATCACCCAAATTGATCTGGAAACATCGCCCAAAAAAAAAGCAAGGAAGAAATTGGAAATACAGTAAATGTTGGATTTAGTGAACTATCCACAATAGTGCACACGAAAAATTTAATATAAAAATGTATTTTGTATGAAAAAGTCTCGCAAGCTTATAAGATTACTTGAAAGGACTGAGGAATCGTTTATGTTTTTTTTTTATCTGAAAGAAAGCCTTTTTTAACGCTTTAATTTTAAAATTTCTTTCTTTATTTGTTTTTGTATTTTTCACCAACCTTTCTATAATACTCTGCCATGTGTCTGAATCTGAACCCTATATCAATTGCTTTCGCTGTCGTAGGATGCTTCTTTTGATTGAAATATTAATTATATTTTTATTTTATGAAAATGACTAACAATATAGTTAATAATATTCCTCTAGCCTATAACAGAAGCAAAAAATTGAGAGTTATGATCGATGTTTTGAGCAATCAATGTGGTGGCCTTAGGGTTTGCCATTTAAATGCTCAAAGCTTACATGCCAAAATTGATGAATTTAGAGACGTGTTTGTGGGGTCAAATATCGACATAATATGTGTATCCGAAACTTGGTTTAAGCCCGAGATTCATGACGTAGTATACAGTTTATCTGGATACAAATTGTTGCGCTCTGATAGGTTAAACCGTGTGGGTGGTAATACAGCAATATACATCCGTGACTGCATATATTTTAAATCTGTTGTTAAATCTGATACCTCTTCGCTGATTGAATACTGCTTTATTGAAATTCCAAATGGTATTAATAATTGCTTACTTGGAGTAGTTTATCGCCCTAACAAATATGTAGATATTACAAACCTTTACTCTGAACTTATGAACGTTTTTCATACCTCTATTCTGAAGTTATTCTGTGTGGGAATTTCAACTGTGACCTACTTCAAAAAGACATTTCGCAATCTTTCTTAAACAAACTTAGAACTTTTAGCTTATTTCCAGTCAATACTAACGCTCCGACACATTTTACTGATTCCACTTCTACACTATTAGACTTGTTTCTCATTAATAATAATGACAACATTCTGCTTTATTCTCAACTTGAGGCTCCTGCTTTTTCAAAGCACGATTTGATTTTTGCAATATTCAAATCAACCCCACGAGAAAATCAATCGATTATTAAGTACAGGGATTTTAGAGCGGTCGATGTTATAGGTTTAGAAAATGATATAACACAGATTAGCTGGCAAATAATATATCAATTGTCATCACCTGAAGATCAAGTATCATTCCTGCAAAGTTCAATAAGCCAAATTTTTAATACACATGTACCAATTAAAACATAACTAACGCGGAGTGACCGAAAATCTTGGTTCACGGCAGATATATTAAATTCTATAGATCAAAGAGATCAAGCCTATAAGCGTTGGAAGCGTTTTCGTCTTCCTGAAATGCTTTCTAATTTTCGTGCGCTTAGAAGTATTGTTAGTAAAAAAGTTAGAGATGCTAAATGCAGACTCTACTCAAAACGCCTTGACAAAAGCTTGCCATCAAAAATGTTGTGGAAAAATATACGTGAACTTGGAGTTGGACGCCAAAAAGAATGTTGTTCCACTGATATATGCCCCGATCATTTGAATAAAGAATTTGCGAAAATTCAAAATGTTCCATTAAATGAAAGTGTTTGGGTTGTTGACCCCGAAAGTGAAGAGTTTCAAAGTGAGAACGTGTTGCGAGTTGATGGGTTGAGTACAACTCTGGGTTTTGACCCCCGGACTGACACTGTTGAAACAAATGAATCCTATCGGGTTGTTGACCCTGATAGTGCAAATTACTTTCAGTTTCAAAGAGTGGATGATGCTGATGTATTGAGTGCAATATTGAAAATAAAATCATCTGCCATGGGATTTGATGAAATACATCCACTTTTTATCAAAATGATTTTACCCCACATTCTTCCTGCCCTTACGCATATATTCAACACTATCATAATGACATCACATTTTCCATCTCTTTGGAAAGTAGCGAAAGTAATACCGGTTTTAAAGAAACTTGCCACCCGGTTGTCTGACCCAGAGTTTAGACCAATATCAATTTTACCCTTTTTATCAAAAGTATTGGAAAAATCTTGCACAACCAAATCTCAACTTTTTTGGACGTAAATAAACTTTTGAGCAAGCACCAATCAGGTTTTAGACAAAACCATAGCTGTATATCAGCCATTATTAAAGTTTCAGACGATATAAAAACGGCAATGGATAGTGACATGGTATCGTTTTTGGTGCTCTTGGATTTCTCGAAAGCATTTGATACAGTCAACCATAGATTGCTAATATCAAAGCTAAAGCAACAATTTATGTTTTCGAACACAGCTGCAGATATGATTTTCTCATATCTCAGTGGGAGAAGTCAAGCTGTAGTTATAGGCGAAAAAACATCACGTACATTAAATCTATTATCAGGAGTTCCACAGGGGTCAATTCTTGGTCCCTTATTATTTGCGATTTTTATAAATGATCTCCCACTTCAAGTCAATTACTCCTCCTTAGATTTGTATGCTGATGATGCTCAAGTCCGACTAAGCTGCAAGCTAGGTATGATTGAAGATGGGGCTGTAAAGTTAAACGGTGATTCAAATAGTATTCTAAACTGGTCCAAAACAAATAAACTGCATCTTAATCCCAGAAAATCGAAATGCTTAATTATATACAAAAATAAACTTGATTATAGTTATTTTCCTAAATTGTATCTTGCTGATCAACAACTTGAGTATGTCGAGAAAGCTAAAAACCTAGGTATTCTGTTTAATCGCACTCTTACTTGGGATGATCATGTTCAAATGATTATCGGTAAAGTATATGGTTCCCTACGCAGTCTTTCCTATTATTGTTCCTATTATAACCTATGGATGCCAAATTGTAAGTACCCACAACTCTGAAACAAAACGGAACTTGACAGTAGCGTTCAATAATGTAACGCGTTATGTATACAGTCTCCGGAGATATGACCATGTTTCAAACTATACAAACAACATCCTTGGCTGTTGTCTCTACACATATTTTAAATATTTTTCCCTTAAAACACTGAACAAGATTTTAATTAGCAAACAGCCGGCATATCTTTTTGAAAAAATACAGTTTGTTAACTCGTCTCGAAAATTTATGTTGTTGCAACCCAGATTTACTTGCCGAAACTCTGAGCGTCAGTTTTTTGTTAATGTTATCAGGCAGTGGAATAGTTTACCCTATGTCATTAGAAGCCTTCGCGGCACGACGCAATTTGATACGGCCTTATTCAGACACTTGGTAGGATATTAAATTAAAAGTAAATTATGTACTTCAAAAGAAATAAAAGAAAACAAAAACTGAAGATTAATTTGAAAATAGTTGCAAAATTTGTATGTCTTGCTTGTCATTTTTCCAAATTGAATTTATATAAAATTTAACTTTAATTTAAACTTAATTAATTAAATACTTTCTTTTACTTTTACTACTTATTGTATAGGCTTCAAAGCCCATTGTAAAAGATTCCATTAAAATAAATAAATGAAATGAAATGAAATAATAAATGTAAAGACATTCTAATTAAACAAAATGTGAATTTTGAATCAAATTCATCATTAAAGAGCCTTTAAGAACCCCCGCTCGAAAAAGTGAACAGGCCTGGTTTTTATTACTTCACTATATCGAGCGTCTACGGTATTGCCCAAAACTAATTTGAACCCAAATAATAAAATGGAAATATCACCCAAATATTTTACATGCAAACTGTTTTTGTGGAATTAAGGCGATATTTCCTCAGTTTTGGGGTGTATTTCCAAACTTTACTACAGTGAATACGCAAAGATTTTAGAAATTTTTGTGATGGTAATATTTGTTTAAGATGTCAAAATGAAACAGTTACAATTATTGTTGGATATATGTACATATGTAAGGATAAATTCAAAGTTTCTTTAAATGTAAAAGAAACTTTAAATACACCCAACCTCGCACCCACCCCAAATCCTATATTGATCTCATGCAAAGGGGTTGCATACATACCTCACTGTTTATTTATGAATTTTTAAATTTCACAAATTTTCTGCAATCGCCTCCATTGAATTTGGGCGATATTTCCTTTTATTGAAGTTGTTTTTTGGCATTTTTTCCTATTTTTAGTCTCAGATCTAGGGCTTTACTTCCTTTTTGGCTATTTTAATTTATCAACTTGGGCACTCTTTCATTTTATGAAAGAAAGCGAAATAAGGAAATATCACTCAAAATGAGAGTACAATTTACAACAACAATTTGTTCAATGTTTTTTTGGGTGTTATTTCCAAATCAATTTGGGCGATTTTTCCTTAGGCTCTCTTTCCTAACGCAATGATAAAACGCGTTTTATCAAATATCTCGTGATCCGTGCATCGTACGTCAAAAATAGTAGATTTTTTAAAGCTACTATCACAATCTCTTATTTGTTTTTTTTAATCAAGTTGTTTTCGTGAAAAGTTTTTGAGAAATTAAATTTTAAAGTCAATGGCCCTGAGTTATAGATCTGAATCTAGCCTAAAGTTGACTTTAACAATGATATCCGTAGAAATAAAACACAAATTTCACCACTAAATGCTTAGAAGCACTTTAAGCAAAGTTTAAAATGGTATAATCTAAGCATTTAGAAGTGAAATTTGTGTCCGTATTTCTACGGATGTTTTTTTTACAGTCGACTTTAGCTAGATTGGGATCTATTACTCAGGCCCAAAATTTTTTTCAAATTGATTGTTTTCAAAAATATTTTTACTTTAAAATTTAATTTCTTAAAAGCTTTTCAACTTAATTTAAAAACAAATAAAAAATGGGATTTTTGCTTTCACGGGTCACGAGATATTTGTTTAAACTCGTTTTACAAGATCGTGTCTAACGCTCGTGGCCTTCCGTCCCGCCAGCTTGGACTTCCATTTAGGGGCGACCCCTGAACATAATCCATCAAAAATTGGTTCAGTAATTATGTAATTGCAATTCAGCCAATTTAAGCAAGTCCACTTTTTATACAAAATGACAACAAGAAAAAGTCTATCGAGATAAAATTGCACGAGGGAGGCCAGTTCATGTTGCCTTGCCTCTGCGTGTCTTTGTTGGACTTGGGCCTCATATTTATTGACATGGTCTCAAATCTAGAAGTTTTGTTTGTTGATGTTCCGGTTTATCCAAAAATGGATATTATTGATGAAGATGATTCTTATTTTTGATTAAATTAGGCTCGGCTTCCAACTGCTTCAAAACCTATCAGTCATTTATCATTTGCACGTATTGATTGACGGTGTCACTTGCCAAGGTAATTTGTCTTTTGTGTCTACAAAATTCAATGCCATTTTGACAGATATGGAAGGAGTTTTATTAAACTTTTTGATGATTTGTTTTTTGGCAAAATTATTTTCTTTTTCAATTTAGAATCCATCCATTTTGATCAAAAATTCAATTTCTAAAACGCATTACTGAATTTGAAAGCATTTTTCTAATTTATTTATTTAAGGTGCTATATAGATATGTATACTAAATAAAATATAACCCTTTTCACAAAATGTTTCCTTTCTTCCGCTTTACTAATTTTGTCTTGAGTTTATTTTTCATCGACAAGCAGGGGCCAATATGGTATAACATACATATTATACTATACACAAACTTATACTACGATTTCTTACTCCTGGGAAGCAGTTGGTATAAATCAACACAGTTTAACAAGAAACTGAATTATGCATATCCATATCCAGTGAGGTAGAAGACAGCTGTTGTACATCTTTCTATTTCAAGAAAGGTAAACAATAATTCCAATCCGTTGAATCTTCAATTCATATATAGTTCTTCGTATTATTAAAGAGGGTTATATCAATAATAATGTGCATTGTTGAATTTGTTAGACGGAAGGAAATAATTCTCTTCCATATAATATGTACATAAATATTTATGTAGTAGTAGAGATGCATGGACTCACAGCACATATTGTTTATATTGTTGGCTCGCAAGAGCGCATTTGGGTGAGATTAAATCAAATACTTTATATTATAAGGTCCTTCTCAAATACAAGGTACCATCATCTCCTACGGAAGTACATCGTATACAGTGCAGTCAATGTGTATATATGTATATTTTGTAATCCGATTTTATTTTAAAATAATACTAAATTTAAAATCATGACAAAAGCTTAAAATTAAAACAATAAGAAGTCAATAGAAACTAACAAATAAATATACCTAAAGTGCACATCAGAAAAAAAAATGAAAAAAAAACATTGAAAATAAAAAAACGCGTATACGCCCAAGTGTACAATTGTGAATTTTTGCTGAAATAAGCTTGAATCTTCGTATTTTTGACCTGAGTAGACTTATAGGGCATCACTAAGCTTCCGAAAATCCTTCACACCAGAATGATCTAGATTGGTATTAAATATTCTCTGTCAGCATTCCTGTTTTATGCAATTATTTGCTTGCCAACTGTTACCAAACCCCTTATTGAAACAGAAAACAAATTATTAGCTGGCACACATTAGTGAATCAACGTCCATGCAAATAATGCAAGCTATTTTATGGTTTCAGTCAGACTTACATCGTTATTTATCTCAGATAAACCAGACTCATGTTTGTTGTTTTTTTTTTATCTAAATTCCATCATCCGAATTCCGAGAATTCAATGCTTCCAATGGAGAAAGTTTTAATATTATGAAAACAAAACAAGAAAAAAATGCTTTTGCTCCACCACTTTCCCAAGATAACTTTTTCTTTATTTTTTTTTTTAAGAAGAAACTAACCCCTCCATTTTTAGCATCACCACAATAATACCACTCCTTAAGAAACTTGTTCATGTGGGTTGGAGTGGAGAGATGGACAAGATGTTAAAGTAAAAAAAAATCATACTATCCACCGTGGACCACCAATCCACTACTCCTTGTGTAATGTGGTACAGTAGGTCAGTGACCAACAAAAGTGGCAAGCTTGCAAGGTCTATACCAAAGTCTGACCAAATATGGACAGATCTATATTTATTCAACCGGCCTACACTCTCAACTCATGAAAATCACCATCATTCGGCCCTGCGAAGGCAACACACAAACATGAAGATTGTGAAAACATTCACTTTCTTCTGGATATTTGTTGGGACTGAAAGTGAGAGAGACCAATTCAGCCCACCACCACCGACCATCAGACTACGGTACGGGAGTGCCAAACCTATTTGTCATGGTTCCATGAATTGACATACCGTTGTAGAAGAAGAAGATGGTGGTGATGGTGCGATGGCGTCGTGATGGTCTCAGTGTCGTTGCGTGGCAGGCGGCATGAGGTTAATGCTGGCAGACAACAAAATAATAAACTGAACTTCAAATTCAGACACCGGTTTGCATTAAAAATTGTATAGGTATACATGGGCAAGAGAGGAACTACTGCCATTGCCGACCAATGTTGGAAGGAAGAAACCGGCAATGAAGCACGTGCCGTTTGTTATTTTGGATAACAAGTTGTTTAAGATTGCTTTTATTTTCGTGCTTCAACGTGTATAATACCTTATATTTATGTACCTACCTCTAGTTTAACAACCACAAAATGTTTAGTATTTTCATGGAGTCTTGCGTTATCTAATGAATTTATTATGACCTTCCGGTATTTGGCGCTATAATGGTGGTAAAGCCAGTTGAATTCATGGAATAAGTACAAATGTAGTTATTTACATAATAAAGTGAACTCCGCTTAACTGAAACGTTTTGAAAAAAAAAATATTTTTAAACTCAAAATTTTGGAAACAAAACTATCGAGAAAAAAAAAATTGTATACTTAGTGAGCATCTTATATGGGCTACTTCGACATATTCGTAGCACAAGTCTATAAGGAGCGGTTTATCCGGTTCCCCACCCTTGAAGTTATACTAAGGGTCTGGTCCTCCAAGTTGGGGGTTGTGCGTCGGGTTAACTTCTCTACCACGGAAAATGAGAATGGTTCCGAGCCAACAATAAGCCTCGGATATGGATGATTTTAATGTTGACGACCCCAGCCAACGAGAGAAGGACATACATTTCGGATCTGCACGTGGAATGTCCGGACCTTAAACAGGCCACGTGCAGCCGAACAACTACTGGAGGGCCTGGATAGGCTAAAGGCTGATATTACAGCCATCCAGGAAGTGCAATGGGATAGAGGGGGCATACAAAGGATGAAATCATGTGACATCTACTTCGGCGAGTGCTGCAAGGAGCAGGGTCAGCGGCGTTTTGGTTGTGGTTTTGTGGTAAGGGGAAGGCTTAGGCAAGAAGTAGTCTTAGGCTTCAGAAATGTAAGGGAGCACCTGGTCACCATCCGAATCAAAGCTACATTCAAAAACATGACGTTGATCTATGCCCATGTCCCAACGGAAGAAAAAGATGACTCAACCAAAGAAGAATTCAACGATCTCCTCGAGAATACGTACGATAGGTGCCCCAAGTACGACGTCAAGATTATTCTTGGCGACTTTAATGCCAACATCGGAAAAGAGGGCATCTTTGATTCGATAGTAGGAGGACACAGCCTGCACGACAACACTTCCGGCAACGGACTCAGGCTGATTGACTTTGCGGCGGGGCGTAATGCCATCATAGCCAGCTTTCGATTCCCACACTTCAATATACACAAAAGGACCTGGTGGTCTCCGGATTAACGAACCGTCAACCAGATTGATCATGATGCGATAGCTGCCAGACATGCTTCCAGTATCCTGGATATGCGAACGTTCCAAGGTGCCAACATAGACTCGGATTACTACTTGGTGGTTGCTCAAGTACGAATGCGGATATCCATGACGCCACAACGACGAGCGGATGCTGTGAAAAATTTAACGTCGAGTAGTTAAAATCACAGGAGATCGCCAGGACCTTTGCTGTCTCTCTTAACCATTCAGCAACTCCGCCACCAGCACCAATTGCAGAGGACCAGTGGAAGCACTGTCAACAAGCCATCAGAAGTGCCACCACTGATGTACTGGGTTTCACTAGTCGACTACAACGAAACCCCTGGTTTGATGAAGAATGCAGGCTGGTGCATGCAGCAAAGAATAAAGCCTACCAATCAAAGTTTCAAACTAGAACCAGAGGTTCTGAGAGTGCAGCCCGGGAGCTCTACGGGCAAAAACGAAGGAAGGAACGCCGACTTCTCAGGAGGAAAAAGAGAGAGCATGCGAAGCGGACAGTCTATTGAGGACTGTAGTTTTGTAGTGGCAGGGGAGATATTCAAAAGTTCATCTGTAGGGTAAGGCAATCTACCCAGGGTTACAAGGCCAGAACGGAAGCCTGCCAAGACGAGAGTGGGTACATGGTGGTGGACACACAGTTTGTGCTGAGGATGACTGATAAATGGCAAAGATGGCCAAAACTCCGCTGTAAGACAGAACACTCCATTCAACCTGGACGATGATGGTCAACATTTCTATCCACCCGACCTTAATCAAGTGCGGTTAGCGATAGCCAAGCTTAAAGCGTACAAGGCTGGTGATGCAGATGGCCTTCCAGTCAAGCTTTCCAAAGCAGGTGGAGATGACTTGGTACGGAGTATACTGTATACACCAACTTATTTCCAAAATTTGGTTGGATGAAAGTATGTCCCAGGAATGGAGCCTCCGTATAGTGTGTCCCATCCACAAGAAAGGAGATGCTCTGGCCTGTGCCAACTACAGAGGCATAAGTCTCCTCAACGTGATCGCTTAAAACCGTTTGTCAACGATCTGATCGGCCCCTATCAGTGTGGTTTTAGGCCCGGCAAGTCAACCGTTGATCAAATGCTCACAATCCGACAGATTTTCGAAAAAACCCAGGAGTTTCAAATCGATACATACAACTCCTTTATCGATTTCAAAGTCGCATATGATAGGGTAGATAGAGAAGAAAAATACAGAGCCATTTCTCATCTCAGCATCCCTGCCTAACTCGCCCGCTTGTGCAAGATGACTATGGAGAAGTCTCGCTGCTCCATTAAAGTTGGTAAGAACACCACTGAACCCTTTGATGTCGAGAAAGTTTTGACGCAACTCGCAAGTCAACAACAGAGACACAATTTTTCAAAAGTCCGTTCAACTACTTGCTTATGCAGATGATATTGTTATCACTGGGAGAGCGAAGCGAGATGTTATCGGTGCGTTTGCAAGTATTGAATCGGAGGCGGCGAAAATGAGTTTGGCTGTTAATGAGGACATGACCAAGTAGCTATTGCTATAATCGTGAAAGAAATCTCCACATCGTCAACTAGGGCAAAGTGACACGATGGATAAGCACAACTTCGAAGTCGTCAAGATTTTGTCTACCTGGGCTCCACTATAACATCGCAAAATGACATCAGTGCAGAGATCAAACGAAGAATTACTCTTGCCAACCACTGTTTCTTCGGTTTAAGAAATAATTTGAGTAGTAAAGCCCTCTCTCAAGGAACCAATGAGATCATATATATGTAAAAGACCCTTATCATCCTGGTCCTGCCTTATGGGGCAGAAACATGGACCCTGTCAAAAATGGATGAGAGTCTGCTTGGGTGCTTTGAAAGGAACATTTTTTGGGTGATCTTCGGTCCAGTCTGTATCGGTGGAGTATGGAAGAGACAATTTAACAATGAGCTTTATGGGCCTTACAGCGACGTCAACTTGTTCAGCTGAAGCTGAACATACAGCGACTGAGTTGGCTGGGACACGTGGAGCGTATGGATACCGATGAGTCTTCGAATCTATCCCTGATGGTCTGCGCAGTAGAGGGAGACCCCACCTTAGGTGGCGCATACAAGTGGAGAACGACCTCAACCAACTTGGATTGCGTAACTGGAGAGTGCTAGCTTGGGAATGAGGTTTGTTTAGGCCATAGTCTACCCTGGACTTTGAGTGCCATCTAAAGTAAGAAAGAAAAGTCAGCATAAATCTGTGGAAGCAGTACCTCAGCATAAGTGTTAGTGCGTTGGGCTTTCAAGAACATCGAGGGACTTACAATCGATTCCCAGCCTCTGCGTTCTTACTTTTGATTTGATATTGGACAGCTTTCAGTATCTTATCCAAGAGGAAGGCCTTATTCGATAAACTTTTAATACTGAACTCTATCTTCTTACAAAACAACGGCAAATTTGATTCCAAATCATGCAACTTTCTATTTTTCTAAGACTGGTTTCACCCAAGAACGGTGTCTCCAAATCTCATGATAACGTTTTGTTTTAAAATTTATTAATTTCATGGAAAGCGCACTCAAAAAAAGAGTACCTAACTATTTTTTGTTTTCTTTTTAGTTAAGGTCAAACAAGCGGGGTTTACTGTATGGAAGAACACTGGCGCTTATTAATATTAAACATGAATTATAATTGACATTATAAATAACCAGAGCGAATTTATTTAAATCATAAGGTAGTGACTTTTATATTGAAGGTCATTATCATTACTTATTAGGGTGTGTCACTTTGGTATGGCGAAAAAATACTGTTCAGATTTAAAATCTAATACCTGGCAAAAGTTGCATTAGAAACGTAGGAATAAGAATATATGACAAATTTTTGATATTAGATGGTTTTTTGGCTCGCTAAACAACAAGCTTTATTTTCGAAAACTGTGTTTTTAGTACTTTTTCTGTCTATTGCTTGGATATGGTTATAGTTAATCTGAGCTGATTTAACTAATTTAAATAATTTTGCATAAAGTATACAAACTATTAAAAAGAAAAAAAATTATGGCAATACAAATTTGAATTAAAAATTCGAAATTACTCAAAATTGTATTTTTATACAATTTTCAAGTGCGACAGATATTAATAATTTTTTCTTAATTCAATTTTTATTTATCCGCTCAAACTGGGTGTATTAGTGAGTCATGACCAGTCAAGTCAAAAATAAAAGTCAAGTTTCCAATTTTTCGCAGTTTTAGGGTTGCCATCTATTTTTTCAAAATTTAAAATAATTTCCAAAATCAACACACTTGCTCTTACAAAGCCAGGTTTTGAGCACTTGTTGGCGTATCCTTCTCGAACATGAAAAAAATAATGTCAGACCAGTCTTACGGTTGAAAGTCCTTGCCCGACGAGCTTAACCTTTTCTAAGTACTAAAAAAAAAACAAAAAATGCGGTTTTGCACTTTTTTTGCAATGATTTTTTTCAAATTCAGCTAACTAAAATGTTTTTATATTTTTTTCAATAATCCATTTAGATGGTTAATTTTATTCTCTACAAAAAAGGTTTCAGAACTATCTCGAAATTTTGCTCTGTTTTCGAGTTATATGCAAAAAACCGAAAAGGGTGCTTTTGCACACCCCTCTCTACGTGGCTTACTCATCTTCAATGACCCCTTTGAAGATTGTTACAATAAAATCTCATGAATGTCTTAGTTCCTTATTGCCCTGTTTTTTAGGACATAATCAATAGCCTAAAACAAACGTTTTTGGTGTTCTTTTCAAGCTTTTTTAGCGAGCCAAAGCCAGTAACTTAAGCAAAAATTTCAAATGAAGAACTTAATTCTAATATTTAAAGCAGCTTTTGGGAGGTATTAGATGGGAAAATTCCAAAGTTGAAACAAATGACACACCCTATTACTTATGTTATCATTGTCATTATAAGTAATATGTGCAAGGGTATGTAATGGATGGATACTTTTTAAAGTTAATAATAAAAAAGCAATCTTTTAATTTAGAAATAGAGCATGGAATTAAAGTTTGATACTCGTATTTAAGAAACCTAAGCAAGTAACGCACATTACCGAGAAATATCTCAACTTCAAGAAAAATTAATTGCGTTTGAGTTTCTATTCAACTAAGACGATAAATGAAGCCCTGAAAACCATAGTGGATCAACAACTTCGTATCCTTCTTTTTTAAGATCTTGAAAGAAATAAAAAACGCCATTCAACTTTAAAAAAGCCTTGTCTTTTTAACACCAAATTAGTTCTTAAATAATTTTAAATGTTTTCAAAATTAATTAATCAATTTGCTTTTATTATTGTTTTATTTAAAGTATTTTTTACTTTACCTTAAATTATATTTTAAATAATCTTTTAATTTTGTTTCTCAAAAGTGAGAGTATAACTATTTTTGCATTTTAGTATTTAGTTCAGTAAATTTTATAATTTGTATGTCGTTGAGTATAGGTATGGCGTGGTGGTAGGCAAATTGGTTACAATATATCTCTTACGCCTGCGATGATATCCATCAGTAATATATTGAACATGATGACTTGTCTCTGCGGCAGCACTTTGTTGAAGACTTTTTAATCCCAACATAACACTTATGAAGAGTGCCATTGACGCTATGCCAAGTGCTTTCATTGCTAGTGCACCAAGGCTTCCTATTTTAAGGAAGGCAATCATTTTTCCAAACATCAATGATAAAGCCACCAAATGCATCTTGTCGTCTTTCTTTCGAGATTCTGCAAGAAAATAACAAAACAATTTTTCAATCCATCAATTCAATTTTTATAATTATAAATAGCTAACTAAAGTGCATTTAAAGTGGATCATAAGAGTTTTTGAAAACTCAAAATGAAAATTTTGGTATGAAATATTATTTGAACTTTTTTACATTTTTAGTACAAACATTTAATTTAAACCTGTTCAGCCGATAATGAGACAGTTCGAATTGAAAAAGCCTGTTTACTGTATGTAGGTGCTGTTAATAATACGCCTGTGAAGTTAGCAGGGCAACTTTCACCCACGCAAATGGAACCTTGACAGGGATTTGCAGTTTTTTTGCATTTTTTTTTTTAATTTCTATTCCCGATTTTGCAGTTTGCCAAATAAGGGTGTGATTGAGTGACCTGCTAACTTCAGAGTGTATCGTTGCATTTCAACGATAGGCTAGGTCTTATTTGGCGAACTGCGAAATCGGGAATAGAAATGCAAAAAACTGCTAATTCCTTTCAAGGTCCCATTTGCGTGGGTGAAAGTTGCCCTGCTAACTTCACAGACTTGTCAATAATTGTAATTACCCACTATTAAATAGTTGCCCACTGTAAATGAGGTTTTTTTTTAGCGGATTTCAACTTTTGTATGGTAGGCAGGGATTTCAGGTTTAAAAAGCGGAATCGCCAACGTAAAACTTAAATCGCCAAAAAGTCGCTAAATTCATAAATAGCCAAATTCAAAAGCATAAAAATGTTATAAAACTATTTTAGGAATAGGAAAGAAATCGATTTTGAGATTTGGGTTCTAAAAAGTTTTATAGAAACCTTAGAATTAAAACACGACTTTTAATTAGTTACTTCAATTTAATAAAAATAAGTAAATTATTATAAAAGTATTAAAGTAAAGGTCTTCCCAAAATAGGGGCCTACGATTGAATTAATTAGTATATTAAATGTCAATGTAAACTGTCAATGTTTATATCTTGGAATTGTTGTGATCAAACATCAGAGTTACATTCGGATTTAGTATTTCAATGGCTAAATCCATCAAACTGCAGTAAAAAAGATGTAAGATTCAAGTTAAAATCAGACAAGAGAAATGATCATCCTGATAACAAAACCCGATGAATCAGCTGCGAAGGGAAGGAAAAATGTCTGACTTCAGCCTGGGGTGATTGTTAGGATTTTGATTAAAAAAAAATGAAATCGTCTTCTTAAAGGATTAATTGCCAAACCGATTTTCGTGTCGCAAAATTAAATTTAAAAGCACCTGTTTGGCAGCAACTTGCTACATCTGATAAGCCTTTGTAGATTCCTATTCTTATTTTCCATAAAATAATTTTTTTATAGGATATTCTAGAGACCGTAGGATGTTTAGATTTAAATATTGAATTTTCAAAAATAAAAATTAATTTTTTTTTTTAATCCAAAAAATATTTATTTGAACATTTTAGTAGGTATACCAGACAACCATAGGCACCTGCAGGATTTTATCCAGGAGGGGGCACACACCAACCGAATTTTGAAATATCAAATTTAAAAAAACAATATATATTCAAAATGTATTTTTTTTTTAATATTTTGATATGCATTATCATTTAAACTTTTTGGATTTTTTGTATAAATAATTTAGTTCTAGTCCGCTTAGCCTGAAGCAGATGTTCAACGAAAGGCTGACTTGCGAAGAGAATACCGCATTGCACATAAGATGGTCTATCGCTGTGTGAGACGTGACAAGAGGGTGAAGGTAGATGGACTCGCAGATAATGCGGAAATCGCTGCCAGAAGAGGAGATATCCGGGAATTGTACCAAATAGCCAAAGATGTTATCGGGAAAAAAAGCAACACCAATCATCCTGTAATGGATGTGGATGGCACACTTTTGGTATCAATTGAGGATCAGCTTCGTAGATGGAAGGACCATTTTTGTGCCCTGCTAAATGAGGATTCAGTTGAGCAGAGTGCTGAAGTGCCCCAACTAAACGAGATGCGCAGGTCCTATAGGGGTATTGACATCGAACCCCCGTCAGAATCGGAAATCCAGACATCAATAAATCTCCTCAAAAACAACAAGGCAGCTGGACTGGACGGAATTCCAGCTGAATTCCTGAAAGCCGATCCCGTAACAGCGGCTAGTATTTTACATCCGTTGATAAAACATTTGGGAAAACGAAAGCTATCCCAGGGATTGGAAGGATGGTGTGATTGTTAAGTTGCCAAAGAAAGGTGACTTAAAGAATTGCAACAATTGGCGTGGTATCACCGTTTTGTCCGTTTTCCCAAAACTAATGGCAACCATCATTCTCGAGCGAATAAAGGATAGAATCGAGTCTACACTCAAGAGGCATCAAGCTGGCTTCCGCAGTGGTCGATCGTGTGTCGACCATATCAACACCCTGCGTATCGTCCTCGAGCAGTCGATGGAATTTCAATCACCGCTTTACCTCATGTTCGTGGATTTTGAGAAAGCCTTTGATCGAGTTAACCGAGAATGTATATGGAGATCGTTGCTTGGTAGAGGAATTCCACCAAAAATAGTTGCCATTATTAAAGAGTCCTACAACAACGCAAGGTGTTTTGTTTTGCACAATGGGCAGCTATCCGACTCCTTTGTAGTGCAACAGTGTGTGAGACAAGGGGATGTTCTATCGCCAATTCTCTTCCTGCTGGCGATGGACGACGTATTGACGGCCAGTGTAGGTACAGCAGAGCGACAGGGCATTCAATGGAGACCGTTCGAAAGGCTCAGTCATTTAGACTATGCCGATGACATATGTCTACTGGCAAATAACATCAGTGGGCTGAACGGGATGTGCCAAACACTGCAAGTGAAGGGAGAGTCGAGTGGTCTAAGAATAAACAGCAAAAAGACAAAAATAATGCTCACAGGCCGCTCCACACAGCAGCGTATTATTCTACAGGAGACGCCAGTTGAAGTAGTGGAACAGTTCAACTACCTTGGCAGTATTGTCTCTGCAAACGGTGGTACGGATCTGGACGTTAAAAGTAGAATAAATAAAGCTCGTGCTGCCTTCGGTACTCTGTCCCCAATCTGGAAATCAAGTCAAATCTCCTTACGCACTAAGTTGAGATTCTTCGAATCCAATGTCAAATCCGTGCTGTTATATGCTTGTGAGACCTGGAAAGTCACGTCTATCATTTCGAAGAAATTGCAGGCTTTTGTGAATCGCTGTCCTCGCCACATCGTAAAGATTCGCTGGCCACAAATAATATCAAATGAGGAATTGTGGCGCAGGACAAGTCAAGAGCGGCTGGACGTCGACATAAGAAAGCGTAAATGGCGTTGGATTGGTCACACACTGAGGAAACCAAACAATGAAATTGCAAAGCAGTCCTTTAAATGGAATCCTCAGGGTGCACGGCGGGTTGGAAGACCAAGAACAACATGGAAATCAACTGTCTTAGCGGAAGCAGAATCCCAGAGAAAGACGTGGCCACAGCTAAAGTACCTTGCAGCAGACCGTGAAGGATGGAGACGTTTTGTTGACGCCCTATGCCCCAGCCGGGGTTACAGGACACGATGATGATGAGTCCGCTTAGCCAATAATGATAAACTTAAAAATCCAAAATAACGTTCGATGGGAGTTGATAGTTTTCCAGCGCAAAATTATTCAATATTTAATAATAAACCGCACACAGACAATTTTTCATCATTTTTGAGCAAAGTGAGATTTTTTTCCTCAGGTTCTTAGCATTAATTTGTATTATTTTTTAAAAATATTTTGAAGAATGTTAAGAAATCATTATAAACCAAGTTTTAGAACATTGTTTTTGAATATATTCACTACGGGAAAAACGTCAGGTAAATATTTAACCTGGGCCTTGTTAAATTGATGAGGTCCACAATCCCATATAAAAATACAGCCATTTCAGAAATTTACCTGATTTTAGTAACTTTATATTCAGTGTAAAATCAACCTGGTGAACTTTCTTACCATATTCAGGTTGATTTAAGAAGATGACCTGTTATTTTAACACTAAATTCTTGTAAATAAGAAATTTTAGCAAAAATATAGTGTTAAGTGTTAGTTTTAACCGAAGTCGTGTGTTTTTAACACTGTATGTTATGAATTTCTGTTTTACCACATATCAGGTTGAATAAACGTTAAATGTGGTTATTTTTACCAGTTGTATTTTACCTGGCCTCATGTTAAAAAAGTACTCTGCCAGTTCATTTTAACGTGACACTAGTGTTGAAACGCACACATACACTACAGGCCATTCAACAAAAATTATTTAAATTTAACCTGGCCTCCTGTTACAGTAGCACTCTGCCAGTTCATTTAAACACTTGGGTTAAAACACACTCACAACCATCCAATGACTTTCAACTAAGGTGTTGATATTTGGCTAACCATCATGCCAAGAGGTACTACCCAGTGGATGAGTACTATCTCCGTGTGTGAAAGGTTCCCAGTTCAAAACTGAATTAAGTATCACAAATTATTTTTAAGTTAAAATAAATATAAATAAATTTCTATACAATTTATAGTTTTTAAGAAACACATTTATAAGAAAACCTCGCTTAGAAGAAACTTGAACAAAAGCACCGTGTACTTTCCCATATTTTAATGTTGAATTGTGTGTTTGTAAGAAACACGTTTATAAGAAAAGCATTTCTCAAACACGAACTTTCTTTTTTCCATTTTTTGGTTGGATTTAAGAAACTTGCAAAAAACTCACGAATCTCATAAAACATGAGCATACCCTTAAGAAAATTTGAAAGCGAACTATGAAAATGTCATTTATAATGCAAATTCGATATTTGAAGTGTGCAGTCTTCATTTTGACATTGAATTTGTTATTCGTTGTGTTTGTGTTCTTTTTTGTTTCTTTTATCCTATAAGAAACTTATTTCTTATATCCATTCTAAGGATATAAGAAAAATTGGGTTAAAAGCAAATATCATGCAATTTTTGAGTTTCTTATAAGAGTTATGTACTGTTTTTACTTTCAGAATAATGCTTAACGAGTTGAGCGATAGGTAGCGTAAGAGACGGTTTTTAGAAGAATAGATTCATGACTTAAATACCGGGATGATTCAACATTGAAACTGGGTAAGTTAAGTATAAATTTTCATTTTAAATTTACCAGATTTTCATGTTAAATTAACAGGATATTGAATATTGAGTCATGTTAAATTAACTATATTTGCAGGTAAAAATGACAAGATTTCTATTGTGTGGAAGTGTTAAATTAACAAGGGGTCATGCAGGTTTTATCTTCAAGCATCAAGTTAAACAGTTAACCTGATCTACCGATTTGAAAAATAACAACCTGAAAATCAGGTATAATTGACCAGAAATTGGTTAATAATACCTGTTTTTTTCTCCGACTGTTAAAAAAAAATGCTATTTTTCTTAAAAAAAAAAAAAAAAATATCAAAACCTTCTTCACCGGTTTTAAGAAAATTGAAAGTCATTATAATTTTTGTTTTGGAGTTACTATTTAAGCCCAAATGTATTATCCGAGGTACTGCCTCTTGCGAGGAACTGACAAATCCTCCAAGAGTATACTTGTCATGAAAAAGTGCTTCTCATTTAGCCGTTCGGACTCGGCAAAAAACGATAGGTCCCCTCCATTCCTGCCAACAAAACGCACACAGGAATGTGCAAAATAAGTGTAAAATTCGAATTTGTATGAAGGAAGAAGCTATGTATTTTTTTGAAAATAAAGAGTCAGATTTGATTTGGATTTCGAGAAAATTATTAGATAATTGGGAAATCCCTCACAAACAATTTCGAATTCCTTGTTCAAAATGAAATTCTGTGTAGGTTTGTGTTGTTTAAATCTCTTGAGAAAAAACAGCTGATGAAAGCGGATACAAAAGCAAATTAAGGTACTTATGTATCTGAAATTTACTGAAATTTGCAAGCTAGACAGTTTTTCAGATAGAATACTTGAACGCAAGGAATGGTTTTTTGATGCACATACTTACTTATGAAGCATCATTTTAGCTAAACAACAATCCGCAATTTATATGTCCATTTTCTTGAGAAACATGCGTATTTGAGTTTGCCTGGAACTTTTTAAAATATAAATTACCTATAGGTTCCTTTTTATGTATATTGGCAAATGCCAGAGGGGGCACACCATCATGAACATATGAAGAACAAGAAGCTGTCAAGAAAATAGCTACATTACATATATTTTAAATAGAATATCGAAAATAAGGATTTTCACATATATATTCGGGTCGGCCTGATCCATAGGCAGAGTGGGGCAAATCATGAACTACGACAAAAAAAGAAGTATTTGTTGAAATTCTTACTAAAATTGAAAAAAAAAATATGTAAGTAGCGTGATATTTCCCAGAGCCAGGAGGGGCAATAGCCCAATGAAAAGTTACAATATTTAGTCCGGTAAGGAAACCAAATCCCGTGCATTTTTTGGCGGAGACCTTTTTTATGTTTGGAATTTGTTTTTGAGATGATGAAATTTAGCCTGGAAGTCATTTTTGTAATCCTGTCGCTTGGCCGCCATTTTGGAAAATGGCCCCCAACCTGTAGGTACTCCGGACAGGAAATCCAAATCCAGACACTTTTTGTGGGGGAGATCTTATTTTTACACCAGAAACTTATTTTTGACATGCTAGGGATGAAATTTAGCTTGGGAATAATTTTTGTAATCCTGTCCTAATCTGGGCCAAATGATAAAATAAAGAGAAACTCGTAAATTACTTAAAAAATGCCCATGCCTACAATTACGGTTGATATCTTAAATGATAGGTGTAGAGTAGATGCACCTTCTAGTAAAATATCAGTGTTGCCATTTTTCGAGAAAAAACTTTTTTTATGTCAATGGGCGGATCTTCCACTTTTTGATCATTTTTATGTGATATTTTGAACATACAAAAAGTAATGGAAACGCTCAATTCTCGAGTAGGAATTTTTTACGAATTAATTAGCCATTATTATCTATATATCGCAACTTAAAGTCATGTTTCATAATAAATTTCTGAAAAAACTCTTTTACACAAGTCTTTATTATACTTAAGAAAGTAATTTCCATCATTTCGTATTCTCAGAGAATCCTATGGCTCTGGTTAAACCAGGCTAGGTAGAACATCTTCCTACGTGCTCTTTCCTCATCATCTTTGTCTTTACACAAATTCACTTTTTTTAATGAAATTTTTAGGACATGAGCTTTGTGAATAGACTCATAAATACTCATGAATGATTAAAATCTCGACTTTACAAAATATTCTCAAATTATTTTTTTTTGTAATTTTCATTTTTTTCTCTCACTTGAAAAAATTTTTAAAATCCTCACCTATGTTAAGTTGGTCATTTTTTACTTCACTGTTAAATATATCCAAAAATTTTATTGCATCCCATAAACGATACAACTTGATGTTAATTTCATGAAATTTAAAATAATTTCTTATTCTTCCAATTATAGTGTCATCATCAGAATCATAATTCGTTTTATTCATGCTTTCAGTTTCAGTATTTGAACTGTTCACTAATTCAATTTCAAATCCAGGAAATATCACAATTGGTACTTGGAGCGCATAAAGTTTATCAATAAAACCGTGAATTAAACGAGAACTTTGACATAACAAGGATATTCTTTCGTTGCAGTCACTATGTCCTGAAGTGCCAGTAAAAATCATAATAAAAAATGGAAAAACGAATTTAAAAAACTTATTCATAACTATTTTTTTTTTTTGCGTTTATTCTATCTTAATTTAATCTTTCAATCTGCAAACTATAACGACAACTGAATAAGATCTAGATTGCAATTGTAGATTTTATAGCTGTCATTCTATAATAAATTTAACTGGCCAATCAAGAAGAACAAACTTTTCTGAGTTCAACATGGTTGTCATGGTTGTGAATTCAGAAGTTAAATTTATGGAGGTACAGTGTCTCAAATCTTCAACCATACTATTGGATAAGAGTAAACAAAATTTGCATCTTAGGCATACAATGGAAACTTTCTTAGTTCAGTTTGGTCTCATAAAAATACGCGATACTTAATCATTAATTTTTAAAGGAGGCAAATGTAGAACGTCTTCAAGTTTTAAGTTGCTCTATTTCTAAAAATCTAAACTTTTTAACTCTGAGTTCAATCAGAGCAAGCTAGTCCCGAAAATAAATCAACCCTGAGTTAACTCGGAAGTAGTTTTTTAGGTGAGAAGTAAATTTACACTCGTGGTCCTGCTTCGTGCTTGATCGGGAAACTATTGACTGCTCAGAACTTGGTCTGGGCCAGTAGCCCAACAATCAGTCACGGTGAAGTGCTTGTTTTACCTCCTCGTGGTGGTCCCCGGGCAACTATTTGCGTATCCCTATATACGTAAATAGGCTAAAATTACAAGTGCGAAAGGCCTAGCTTTCTAGAAAAGGTTTCGGTAGTTAGCATTCTTCGAAACTGAAATCAATTCCGCCAGCAAAACTGACACTACACCTCGGATAAGGAACGATAACATGTTGACGACTTCTGGCTAATGTACCCGGACAAAGATTGGTTTCTGGAATGTGAAGACGCTTTTCGACAACGGAAGTGAAGGTCCTCAAAGTGCCAGATTTCTCCAACTAGAGAAAGCGTTCATGTGATATAAGATGGACATCTTAGGGATCAGTGAAGTTAGATGGTTGGGCTCGGGGAAATATAAGTCATCAACTCGTACCACTGTACTACTCTACTCCGGAAACGGAAAGGCACCTGGAAATAACCGTGAATCTGGCGTTGGATTGCTGCTTTCTAAAATAGCTCTCAAGAGCTAAATTTCCTGGGAGCCCTTAGATGACAGGATCAAGCTAGGTTCCGGACAAGAGTACGTTGGGTCACCGTCATAAAGTGTTACACCCCAACGGAGCCATCTTCTGTCGAGGAGAAGGAGGCCTTTTATAATCGGCTGCGTGCTGCTTATGATAGTACACCACGTGGAGACATCATAATGGTAATGGGAGACTTGAATGCCAAGGTTGCAAATGACAATGATGGGCTTAGGCATGTAATGGGAAAGCATGGTGTTGGAAACCGCAACGACAATGGCGAACGTTTTGTCGATTTTTGTAGCACCAACCACCTTGTTATAGGAGGAACCATGTTTGAGCACAAGACGTGCCACAGAATTAGTTGGGTGTCGACGGACAGGCAAGCAACTTTCAACCAAACAAATTGATCACTTTTCGATCAGTCGGCGCCTTAGAAGCAGTCTCCAGGACATTAGAAATAGAAGAGGTGCAGAAGACATGGGAATTGCCCGGGACCACCATTTGATGGTTACTGCCGTTAGATTACGAACCGCAGCAGTTCAGAGATCCCAAAAAAACACCTGAATGCCTAACTATAACACTGATAGACTTAAGGATCTTGCAGTCCGCCAACAACTAGGATTTCACAAGGATTGAGAGCATTCAGTAGCACGGAGACCACCTCCATCGAAATCCATTGGTGTGCTGTGAAAAATATTTTCATATCAGGTGCTTAAAGTATAGTCGGTCGGTCGCAAGAAAAAAACAGTGCCTGGCTTTACGAAGAAACTTGGGCTAGGATCGAAGAAAGAAAACAACTCAAAGCTTGCATTGTAGCAACTCCAGCAGCAGGCAGAAACGAGGTATCTGCGTATTGCATGAAGATGAGAGAAGTTCACCGTAGCATGTGACATGTTAAACGTACCTATATCAACGCATTGGCAAAGAAGCAGAAGAGGCCACAAGCAGGTGTGACAGTAGGACCGTCTACAGGATTACCAAACAGCTAACAGGTTTCCAAAGCTCTAAAAAACATCTGGTAAAGGACATAGGTGGATCACTGCTAGTTCCAGATGAGGGCCAGCTAAAAAGGTGGAAGGAGCACTTTTCTGCGGTTTTAAATCGCGTTTTCACCGCTGGAGTCAACCCAACACCCAATTACCCGTCCGTAGTAACAAGATCCCTATTACGCACGGTATCCCCCAGTAGAGAAGAAAGTTTAACCGCAATTAGAGCACTGAAGAACAAAAAACCGGTTGGACTTGACGGTATTTCCGCAGAGCTCCTTCGAGCAGCACCAACAACATCGACTGAGCTCTTGTACTCATAGAAAGAGCTTGGGAAACAGAGAGTTTTCCTGAGGAGTTGAAAAAGGGAATGATTGTCAAGCTCCCAAGGAAAAGAGACCTTACGCAGTGCGAAAACTGAAGAGGAATTTGCGTGCTGCCTGCTGTAGCCAAGGTTATAGCAAGAATCGTCCTAGAGCGAATAAAAGACCACCTAGAAGACACGCTTGACGCCGAACAAGCAGGTTTCCACACTGGATATTCCTGTGTGGAAGATTCAGTGTGATAAACACCTTGCGGATCATCATCGTGCGTTGAATATCGATCACCATTTCACCTGCTGTTCATCGATTTCGAAAAGGTGTTTGACAGTGGCAATAGAGAAAAGCTTGCCTTGCGTAGGAGGGGCATCCCGGATAAATTGATTGCTATTATCAAGGCTACATATGCAGGATCCAAATGTCACGTTCTGCATAAAGGAAGATTGTCAGAGGAATTTGAAATCCAAAGTGGAGTTAGACAAGGTTGTATACTGTCACCAATACTGTTCCTGTTGGTAATAAGTGATGTGCTGCATGCAGCTTTGTCAACTGCAAATGGTGGAATTCAATGGAATCTGCAATCACAGCTAAAACATCTGGACTACGTGGATGACGTATGCTTACTCTCTCATAGGATCATGGATCTCCATCAAATGACAACAAGGGTGGAAAGAGAAGCTGAAACCATCGGGCTCAAGATGAAAACGGCGAAAACAAAAAGGATCAGCCTTGGAACTTCCTCATCTACTCAAATAGATATTACTGGACAACCAGTAGAGATGGTAGAGAGCTTTCAATACCTTGGGAGTATTGTCTCTATTGATGGCGGGACCGACCTAGATATAACTAGATGCTGTCCAAAATATGAAGAAACAACTCTATAAGCCTAAAGACCAAGCTACGACTGTTTCGCTCCAATGTAGAATCCGTGCTTCTTTATGGATGCAGCACTTGGAAAGTAACACCCATTGAAACAAAAAAGCTGCAAACGTTCGTGAATAGAGGTCTGCGAAACATCTTGCGGATTTTCTGGCCTAACCGTATCTCCAATGATGAACTTCATGCGAGGACAGGTCAGAAACCCATCAATTCTATAATACGAAAACGTAAGTGGCAGTGGATTGGACATATGTACGCTTCGAATAGGCCACGTGGACATATGTACGCTTCGAATAGGCCACGAGTGCATTGCGAGCCAAGCGATGCAATGGAACCCTCTCAGCGAGGCAGAGGTGTGGGCCGACCTAGAAGTACTTGGCAAAGAACGGTCGAAGAGGAATCTGCACAACTGGGGAAGAGTTGGAGAGAGCTGAGGTACAGCTTCACGAAGGCGCTTAGGAGTAGTGGAGGCCCTATGCCCCGCAATGGGAAACTCACGGACGTTACAGGTCCGAGGACCTAAGTAAGTAAGTAAAATTGTTATAGTCGCTTTTGAGAAAACTTCAAGAACACAATATTGTTGTATGGCAGCCTAAGTGAGCTGGAATAAAAATTCAAATTTCTCATGTAGAGAATCATATAACAATACTATGTACCAAAGCTACAGTAGGTGATGTAGGTACCTACCAATTGTCTTTGAGTCACTGTTCCTTAAGATATAAATACAACATAGTTCCACAGAGGGAACCCAAAACGGAATTGTGAACGAGATTGGATCCAAGAAATGTCTATTACCTAGATATTGTCATCATTTTTACCTTGTTTAAGGTTTTCACATCTTTATCTACAAAATAATAAGGTTCCCATAGGTATATGATTGTACTTGACTCTTCTTATAACTACTGAGTTTCTAGGCTACAATTTTCTCTGATTATGCCTAATCTTCAATTCAAGATTCTCTTTACTACTTGATGTCAATCAAAAAGTTAATACAACTCTACCGGTGTATTAGAAAAAGGGTCATGCTGAAATAAGTCAAAGAAGGTAAATTGGACTTAAACGTTGATGGAGCGTAAGAAGAATAAAATCCACAACTGGGTCGCACGTTCTTGCTTTTAAACTAATTCAAGAAGCTTGAAACTTAAGAACTTTTAAAACATATTTAAAATAAAATAGCATTTAGATCGTTCTTTAAACAACTCGCAAAATAGCTTTGAGTTCAAAAACAATAAAAACCTATCATTTGATTACTTAAAAAAACGTTATGTAGCTGATTCAGTTACAACAGTTTTTGGTATTTTTTTTTTTAACTCATCATATCTTCAATAATACAATGATTTTCTTTAATCAACATCGTTATAGGTTAGAGCCATTTTTGAGATAAATAAGTTTTCTTTAACGGTTACTATTTTTGGAGCAAAAAATAATTTTAATTTCATCTCAATAGATTTACAAAAAAATTGAAGAAAATAGCTTGATTGGTTAAGGCTGAAGGTCGAGGTACAGACAGACAGACAGCCGACCGAATTGTGCCACCAACTTTCTTCGAGCTCTCTACTATCGTAATGTCATGTTTGATTGTTAACTCTCGCTTTTTTTTTTCATGAATCCAATACTTGCCCTATAGTACCTATATCGCAAGTAAAAAAAAGAAGAAATATTCCGTAGTTGACATTGTGACAGCTTTAGGTATAATACAAAAATAAGGAAAAACATCCTATACTCTTATTTCATAAAAATTAATGAAGTTCGGAAAGCATTTTTGATTCCGTTTACCATTGTCGATGATTTATTAAAGTCTCATATAACTATACCTTTTTTTTGTAGGCATTTAATATTCATTCGAAAATGATATGCTTTTACGAAAAAATAAATAGGATTGAATTTGATATTTTTATTTTTATGAAAAACCCTACAGCAAAAAAAAATCAACCCTATCCTCTAATATCTTATTCATTTCACAGTATGGAAAAGCCTTTGGAAATGTTGAAAAGAAAAAAAGTAAGATATTTTAAAAATTATGGATTATATTTTTTTTTTGTAGGCAAAGATGACCAACCCACTACCCACACTGTAGTTTATAAATTGAAATTTTTAATGCCGCTAGATAGAGTGCTTGTTGATGACTGCAAGAAGCGTGCTTCGGATAGTAGAAGATGGAAAGTTACTGTTTATAACAGGAAGAGACTCTTCACTGTTTGGATCATTGATACCCGTTTAAAGCAGAACTATAATACATAGATAGTCGCAGAGGCACTGAAGTAATCTTACAAAGCAATCGATTTGGGGATTGTAATTTTTCCTTAAGCTTCGTTCACTTTTGCTTTTTTATAGGACTGACTATAAAATAATATTCATAAAGTAGGTACTTAAGCAAAATTGTTTCTGTGATTATTTTTTATTAAGAGTTTCTCAAAAAGTATAAAGAATTTATTTAAATCTTAAAATTTGTTATCTCATTGAATCAAAATTTGACTTTAAACTCGATTTAACTACCGTGTAAATATAACTTTTAAGGCTTTCGCAGTTGTTTAAACTAGACATTTTTAATTTATTCGTAGTTCGGACTAGCAGAATTATAAATATTTAATATTTTGCAAGTTCAATACTGTACTCACGTCGAACGTTTTGCCAAGAATTGCATCGAGCTCCCGGTTCGTTTCCCCATTTTCTAATAATTCATAACTTGAATCTTTAATTGTGGATTTATTTTGATAGTTTCGACAAAATATATCTCCCTTTAAGGTTTAAGCTCAAGTACCATTCGGCAATTATATTATATTTTTACATCTGGTTTTCAGTATTTGACTAAGAACTGATAAAAAAAAACTGTGGCATTTTGATACGCAAAATTTTGAAAAAATTACAATTTTACATATATTAAGTACGATAGAAGGTATACAAATATATTTTTTTTTTTAAACCAAGAGTTCTTCCATTAAAAATAGCAAGAAATGCACTAAAACAACTATATTTAATGTTATTTTTTAATGGGGTATATATATTCTAAAAGATAATTGGAATCAAAATTGTATACTCCTTACGGTACTTAATTTATGTGCCAAGTTTAAAGATTATCCATCAACTTCTACAATTTTGCTGAGTTTTGGAGTAAAAACTGTGAAAACCCCATGTATTTTGTATGACAAGTTTCAATTGCTCGGTAGCCCGTTTTAACATTAACCGATTTTAATAAAATTTTATAAACATTTTTTTTCAATTACCTTGATTACTTTTTTTATTGATGAGGATAATAGACTGAGAGACCATAGCAGATTTTGGGTGTGAGTGATAGCAAAAAAAAAGCATTGGCTTGAAAGCTTCATTAAAGGTTATTCAAAAAATCAAAGTCTTGCAGTGCATTGAAAACAAAATATGAATGCAACTTCGAGTGTAATCGTGTTAGCCGAAATTGGTTTTCACCCCAAACCGTTCCGTTATTTTTGGTTCTTAAAAACAATGAAAAAAATGTCAAAATGATCAAACACCACAGTGTACCAAGTTTGAAGGAAATCAATCCAACCGTTTTAGCAGTAGCCAAATGCCAAACAGACAGTCAGACCACACAGAGAGATAGACAGACAGTTATCATCGTAATTACAAGTTTGATAAAAATCTCGAGTTCAATTTTTTGGGAGGAAACTTCTCATTTAACTTACATACAGCCCAATTCAAAATATTCCAGGGGAAAATTGTTCCCTGGGAGATGTGATCTCTCGAGAATAAAATTCTCCTACTCTGAACTCCCCCGGGAGAATGATTTTCCCTTCGAAAGTGTGATTGAGAATTCTGAATGTTCGAAACAGCTGTATTTGACATAAGTACATTCCAAATTAAATAGCAGGGAAAGAAAAATTTGTTTAAGAATTGTTACTTTAAGTTAAATTAAAATAAAAAACAGATTTATTTTTAGTATCGGACTAACAATTTTGTATGAGTGTAAGTAATGAGAAGAATTAGAAGAAAATCGACAGCAAAAACCAACCCTTTTAAGTCTCTGGATGTTCAATTCTTCTTCTTTGTGTACACTTGGACTTTGTTTACGAATGATAATAAGAGCTTTGTGTTATTTATTTGGCCAAATTCCTAAACGCAAGATTTGCAAAGCTGATTTAAAGCAAAAGCAAGAGAACTGCACTCTGCACACCATAATTTTAACATTAGTGCAACACCTTTGCATTTGCACAAGAAAAAAGGATCTCGTTCATTTTGGGACATACTGCTACAGCCTAGTACGCTGCTGATGCGAAACGAAATTTTTAGTTGGTCTCCAACAAGACAACGAAATGCTTACGAAAGCGCAGCGAAAAAATATTCATTACACCAATTCAAAAAATTAAAACAAATCCAACTGACAAAAAAAAACACACACAGCCACGCTGGAAGCAAAGAAACAACAACACACGAAAAAACACAAATGTCAATTTTCCGCACACAATAAATGGCCTGGGTAGTGCGAAAAAAGAGTGTAGACTTCTCCAAAAAATAAGCAACAATTTTCAATTTCGTTCATCGAACAGCGTACTGCAGAACGAAAAGTGATACTAAATTTTTCGTTTATGATTTCGTTGTGTCATTTTTGTATGGGATTTTTCGTTTCGCATCAGCAGCGAACTAGGCTTTAAGCAGGAATATTAGCTATTTTCGTTTGGGAATTGTTTTCCTAGCATTTAGCGCAAGATGTGCATTTAGGAATTCGGTCTTTTTTGCTGTCGCTTCTTCGTACAGAGTTTCATAATTGACCTAAAGATGCTTTCATCCCAACTAAATTATATATGGCCCGTTCGTACTCAGAAAACCGTTGTTCCTTATTGGGTCCACCACCGCCAGTCCCATTTATTATTTTGAAGTTCGTAAATACCTTTAATCTAACATTTTTTGTATCTATCCACAGCAGTGATTATTTGATTATGTAGATACTAGGATGGTCGTTAAAAAAAAGGTCATCCCGGATGGGCCCAAATCGTCTCTAAATGAGGAAAACAAAAATATTCCCTAATTTTTTCAGATTTTTATTTGTATGCCCTGTAGTCGCTGAAGGGGTAAATTAAATGTTCCCTTTTTTTTGCATACTAGAAAATTCGGAACATGTTGGTGGGAACTAGACAAGAAAAAAATCCTACCAAAGGGGGTTAATATCTCCAGGGGCAATTTAATAAAATATTTGCGTAAATAGAAAAAAATGTATTAAAAAGCAACGGCAATACTTACAGTAATGTTTTGTAGCTTTTTGGAAACCCAGAAGTCCATTGTTATGGGTTGTTTTTAAATTAAGGTTTTTAGATGAACAGTTTTGGCAAACATTTTTTCAAACTCAATATTTTGAAGAAAAATTCTTATTTCATTTTTTTAATTATGGGTTTGAAAACAGATTTTGCTGAAATTGTTAATTCAAAGAACTTTATTTAATAATCAACAATTTAAATGGACTTCTTGCTTTCCAAAAGCTACAAAAAATTACTGCAAGTGTTGCCGTTGCTTTTTAAATAATTTTGTTCTATTTTATGTAATTATTATATTAAATTGCCCCTCCCTTCCAAGCAGTGGGAGATATTACCCCTCTCTGGTAGGATTTTTTTCTTGTCTACTTCTCACCTATATGCCCTGAATTTTTCAGCAAATTTTATTCGAATTTCCAAAAAAAAAAGGGGAAATTTAATTTACTCCTACAGCGACTATAGGGGATGAAAATAAAAATCTGAAAAAATTAGGGAATTTTTTTTTCTTCATTTAGAGCTGATTTAGGCCCATCCAAACAATAAAACTAAAAAAAAACCATTATAACGACCACCGTAGTGTACATGCATTAAATTTGAACCTGCTAGTGTTTGTTCTTAATATACTTTTACAATTTGCTTTCAACCCTTTGATTCTTACCAAAACGATTAGAGTTCTTTCTATGCCACAGAAACACTTGATTTTTGTGTTTGACCTCAAAAATAATTGAAATGTTAATAAATCTTACGAAAAGGAAAATCCAATATTTTATTGATCAACTCTCCAGCAAATATGTCGTAAAAAATCTCGTACCAAATCAATTCACATTTTCCCTTTTCTTAGCATTTAGAATGCATACTTTTTCCCCGGAAAATTTGTTCCCATATTCGAACTTCCCTTAGAATATGGGAGAAGGGAAAAGAGAAATATATCCCCGGGAATTGTCATTTAGAATTGGGCTGATAGTTATCATGCCCTCTCTAATGATTTTTGTATTAAAAAGGGATCTAGCTCATAAGCCGTTAAATAGATTTTCTTCAGACTTGTGATTTCTAGTTTTTAATGTGATTGGCTAGAGGCAGGCGCGGATACAGGGGGAGGGCAATGGGTGCAATTGCCCCCCCCTGGGCAAGAACGGACGAAGCATAAAATATGAATTCAATAAAATGTAATAAAAAAAGGGTTATTTTGTAATATGTTTTTAAATTTTTTTCTTGGTAGCCCAGCGTTGCAGCAATGAGTGGTTGTGCGTTGCCGGCTGACTGACCAGGTTCAGTTCCGCTGTTGCAAATTGCCTTCAAATCGACTGAGTGGAAAGCTTATAACTTCGGTTTTAGATGTCCGATCTTCAAAATTAAGGTCTTTAATTAAAAGATAGATGTCTGGCTACATTACTGTCTATATAACATTTTATGAGAAAAGTCAATTTATTTCATACTAGGAATCAGATTGAATCCCAAATCGATTTGATTTTCACTTTTCAAAATGCTGTCAATGAAACATTTCACAATTTGAGATATAATGATTTAAAAAGTTATTGCCCCACCTCCACTCCAACCCTCCTCATCAAATTTGTTAGTGGTTTTAATAGTTAAATGTAACGGGAGAGGCGACAGGGGCACTTATCTAAATTATTAAACTTAAAGTTGATTTTAATTTACAAAAGAAATTAAATCTTTAAATAACGCCGAATTAATTAGTTTTTAAAATTAACTAACTTTGTTTCAAATGCTGGTATCTACAGGATGAAGATATCTAATTAAAGTTGAAAAAATAAACTACATTTGTGTATAAAATTTATTGAAAAAATACCAAAAAATTTCATACAAAGGGTGGTAGAGTTCTATTTATGAATAGTATTTAAATATGCGTTTCCATTGTGGGAGTACTTTCACAATAGAAAACTCTCGAGAGCGACTCTCGGATATCATTCTTCTCCTCTGGTGAGCTTATTTCATGACTGTGTTTGTGTCCACTTTCGTGTTTTACTCTCGAGAGCTTCTTCAGAGCTGCTCACCGTCTTTTTACTCTAAAATGAATATGCACCATAAGAGTACGAATCCAATGAAGAAGATTGCAGAGAAACCAGGAACGACTACAGCAGTCACTGCCGAAAAGACGTTGGATGGAACTTTTACACCTAAGGATAGGTGTTTTTGGCCGCTTTTGAAAACGTCAAATCAACGTCAATTCGATTGTCAAATGATCGTCATTTTTTGACGCGAATATTGCTATTGTATCGAACTGCATGAGTCTGGCAACTGTGCAAAAGATGGTTTGAGATTTTGAAACATTTTTATTAAAACTTAACGAGGGCTAAATATATTGTAAATAAGAAAATAACGAAAGTTAGTCACAATCGAAGGATGAATCGAGGCGGTCTGACAGAAAGGTTTAATTTAGAGTTGTTTTTTCTTTGTCTTTTCCACTATAATCATTGTGTCTTAGTTCAATATCGGAAAGTTTGGTTTTGTATCGATAGATGAAGCTTACGATACAGTCCATCTCGGTTTGATCCTTCAATTTTCGTGCAAACGCATTTGAAATTCATGAGCACGTCCTCCAGCTTCTCAATATTTGTATTGCCAACTCGATTTTTTACTGCAGAATTTCACAACACATGATGTTTTCGAAGATGTGACTTTAACAAACTGCATTATTGAACACAATGCTTATGCAGTAAAGCTTGTATTTGAATTTTGCAGTTTACATTTCAGAACATTCCGCAAAATGCATTTTTGATGCTGATGACGTTCTCGAAAATGGCATTTTACTGGCAAGGTTAGGTTAGGTTGTCCCTGCTAAAGAAGAGGCTGGATTTTTCACTGAAACTCGAACTTTATTATGTCTGAATAGGAACATACCGTTGAGCCATAATGGTTTCCGAGCATAAATGTGGAGTTACGCAAATCCAGACGCTTTAAAGACACCATTCTGTAGCTACAAACTGCAAAACTTCATTTCACAAAGTTCAATGTACCCGCTGTTCGAGACTGTGGTAGCTATGAAAGAGTTAATTATCTTCAAATTTCAAACACATCAACTCGCATTGCTTTGTGTAATCAGGCTTGTATAGCGGTACGAAATGTACTCAAATTTTCTGTAGATCTCATCAAGACTTTGGAAACTTACGAAAATTGCCCCCCCCTGAGTGAAATCCTGGATCCGCGCCTGGCTAGAGGGAATATTTATTTTTGTTAGCTTCAAAACTTACGGTAACTTTTATAAAACAGTTATAAAAAAGCTTAATTATGTATCTCAAAAACGACTGATCTTGAAAAAAAAAATGTTTGTGTAATATTTCTTGCTCTAAATGGCACTCTTTATAGATTTAAAAGCTGCGTTTGACTCAGACAAAGAGGAGTGAGGGAAGGGCTCAGGGAAAAAGTAGGAGAGGTCGATGAGTAGAGTGAAATCAGCAAGAGTAGTGGGGGAAATATTTTGGACGGGAAAGGAAGTAAGGCAAGGGTGCCTGATGAGCCCAATACTGTTCAACTTGTTGACGGCGGATATAGAAGATGAACTTGGCAAAAAGAGCTGGGGAGGGGTAAAAGTGAGAGATCATGTGGTGGTAATGGTGAAAAATGAAGAAGGACATGCAAAGCTGCAAAGCATGATAAGAAGACTAAAGAAGTACTTCGAGAGGAAAAGAGTGGAAGTAAACGTGGGAAAGTGATGAGGTTCAGGAAAGGAGGAGGGAGGAACACAACAGTAGACTTGAGATGGAGAGGAAAGAAGATAGAAGAAGTAAAAGAATTTAAATACCTATAATATATAATATATAATATATTTATATATAATATAAAGAATGGGGGGCAGGAAGCACAGAATAAAAAAAGGTAGTAGCGGCCATGAAAGAAACATGGGGGATTGTAAGGAGGAAATTTGAGAAGGATTGGGAGAGGAAGATGTGGCTTTTCGACACTCTGGTGTGAACGATGATGTGATATGGGGCAGAAGTATTGGGATGGGAGGAGGAGGAGAGACAAGAAATGGAAAGGATGCAAGAGAGGTACCTCAAGTGGACGCTTGGGGTAGAATGGCAAACTCCAGGATACATGGTAAGAGAGGAAACAAAAAGAGAAAAGATAATGATAAGAGCAGGGAAAAGGGCATGGAATTATGAACAGAAACTAACAGAGGGAAAAGGAAGCGAAATAGCAAGGGAATGTTTAGAGGAGATAAAAGAGAGACAGAGAGGTGGACGGGGAAGAGGGTCACGATTGGAAAAAGGGAGAGAAGAAATGAAGGAAAGAGAGGGAAGAGCAGACAGTGTGAATGGATACGAGGGAGTAGAAAAGAGAAGGCAAGAGATAGCAAGAGATGGAAAGAAAGGAACGAATTAGAGAATCCAGTAACAACAGGTGGTATAAAGTAGTAATGACAGAAGGGATTCCACAGTATTTGAAAGCGGGATGGAAGGCAGAAAGAACAAGGAGATTTGTAAGAGTCAGGCTAGGGAATGAGGTGATAGAAAGATGGTACTGGAAACGGGAAGAGGAAAAAATGTGCAGAATATGTGAGGGTGAACAAGAGACATGGGAACATGTACTAGAAAGATGCAGATCTGGCGGAGATGAATGTAAATCAATAGGGGAAAGGATGAGGGAAATAAAGGACGAAACGGGGAAAGGGAGAGAGTGGATAAAGGAACTAGAAGCCGTGATAAAAGATAAGGTGATAGAGAGGGGAGGGGAGGGAGTTGAGTAAGGAAACGGGAGCCTTGTAACCCTTAGGGGAGTCAATACAAATCAATGTAATATAAATATAATTATAAATATAAATATAAATATAAATATAAATATAAATATAAATATAAATATAAATATAAATATAAATATAAATATAAATATAAATATAAATATAAATATAAATATAAATATAAATATAAATATAAATATAAATATAAATATAATATAAATATAAATATAAATATAAATATAAATATAAATATAAATATAAATATAAATATAAATATAAATATAAATATAAATATAAATATAAATATAAATATAAATATAAATATAAATATAAATATAAATATAAATATAAATATAAATATAAATATAAATATAAATATAAATATAAATATAAATATAAATATAAATATAAATATAAATATAAATATAAATATAAATATAAATATAAATATAAATATAAATATAAATATAAATATAAATATAAATATAAATATAAATATAAATATAAATATAATATAATATAAATATAAATATAAATATAAATATAAATATAAATATAAATATAAATATAAATATAAATATAAATATAAATATAAATATAAATATAAATATAAATATAAATATAAATATAAATATAAATATAAATATAAATATAAATATAAATATAAATATAAATATAAATATAAATATAAATATAAATATAAATATAAATATAAATATAAATATAAATATAAATATAAATATAAATATAAATATAAATATAAATATAAATATAAATATAAATATAAATATAAATATAAATATAAATATAAATATAAATATATATATGGGGAGTCAGAAGATATGACACTGTGGAAAAACTTCTGAGGTTCTACGTAAAAAGATGCTTTCGCCTTCCACCGAACTCACCCAACTATATGATAATGTTAGAAACTGGTCTGTCACCTCTTTTCATCAAAACATTGAAACTGCACATTGACTATATAATAAGGATTTTAAAAAGCCCAATCATCGGCTACCGAAGAAAATAGCCCTGCAAGCAATCCGAAGCCAAACGGGATGATTTAGTGAATGGTTGGATCTAGCTCGGGAAAGCGGTATAAGTCTGAACCTGAATATAGAGGAGGTTGGAAGCTGGAAACCAATAATGTATGAGTTAATAGAACGGATGGATGATCAGTTCAGAATGAGGTTCTTAGAAGAAGCATCGGGATCATTACATAGGGAGATATACAGCCAACTTGAACACAATCTACTGCTTAATAACTATTTCCGAGATTCATGTAGTATTGAAGAAATTTCCACCATATTCCGTTTGAGAGGAGAACTGCTTCGCCTTTACTACATACCACATAGACCAGATCTACCAATAATATGTGGCATATGCAATTTGAATGAACGGGAAGACACCTTCCATTTTGTTGGAAGATGTCCAGTTCTGACGGAGACAAGAAGAAATATCCTAGGAAATGATTACCTATCAAATGAACAAATTATCGAGCTTTTGAATGCGGTGGATGTACCAAAAATATTTCAATTTTGCAAAATTGCTCTTGCGTACAGACAACAAATACTATCAGGAAACTTTTAGCAAAAACGAGTAAAATAATTATTGAAATTAAAAAAATCTTTGCGAAAAATTAAGATCTAATTGTAAAAAAACTTTTATTAATATTATCTATAATTCTGTTGTTTTAAATAACCTTTGTCAATCAGGCAGACGGCAAAGCCATGTCATATTGATTTATGTAATAATAATAATATTTGTGAACTTTTCAAAATTCAGATTATCTAATAAAAATCGTTTAATCTAAAATCTAAATCTATAAATATAAATATAGATATAAATATAAATAAAAATAAAAATATACTTTTTCATGACAAATATACTCTTGGAGGACTTGTCAGTTCCTCGCAAGAGGCAGTACCTCGAATAAAGTATTTCTATTTTTAGGTGGCACGGCTGGGAATCGAACCCACACCTTCGCCATGACAGTCCTACGCACTAACCACCATGCCACGAGGTACCTACTACGTGTATTTGTAACTATTAATTAACTGGCGAAACGTTGAGACCTCACAAGATGTTTTAAATTTGCTTATCAGCAATTTTAATGTAGAATATTTATCTCAATAAAATACCTAATAAGGTTTTAGTTCCTTAATTAATAAAAAGGCAATAAATAGCTACTTAGAAAAAATAAAACAAAACCTCAACTTGCCCAATTACATTTCCGAAAAACAATATGCAACCAAAAGCATTCCTTTTATTGTATATATAGGTTAAATAACCATCATTTGATTTGCAGATACCTAAAACCAAAAACAAAGAGAAAATTATTTTTTTATGAAACCAAATATACGAATAATACCTACAATCTTTTAGTTCTAAGCAATCCCTTCACCTAACCTAATTCAATTTCTTTTAATAAAGGCCTGTGTGAGTGTGCTTCATGCTTCCTCTCTTATAACCACAAACAATTTTGTTATAAAATACCAAATATACCCAGAGCCCAGGCTTTGATACAAACACAAACATCTTTATTAGAAACCAAAATCCTATAATATTTATATGTATGTATGTACGAGTATGTAGCTATTCGACTTCTCAGAATATAAAGTAACATAAACAGGATAACAGGATACAGCATCATATCTTAACCCATGTCTTATAACATTGTCCGTTTAATATTTCAACTCTCTTTAATTATAATCTTCTCTCAAGCAACCATTTTTCATTGAAAAACCTAACCACAGTTAGGAAAAAAGGTGTTTAATTAGCGAGATATCTACGGCATTATAAAAACCAACAATTGTGCTCCATCTGATTGCCAATTAACAATTTAACCAGGCAGAAAGTTGTTTGCCAAAAGATATACAAGTTCAAAAAAATAAACACTTCTTGTAGCCAACCAACATTAAGGCCGCAATGGAAACCCTCATTTCAGAATTATAAGATAATCCACAAAACTGACACCACAATAAGAAAAGCGTACCAACAATTATTTTTTATTTATTTACCTATTTAATAATTTTATACTTATTTTTTTTATATAAAATTATAATTAATTTTTGTAATTCTTTAAATCAAATTATTGTACTTTTAAATGATTGAAAAAATAAAGACCTTTGTCTATCTATCTATCTATCTATCTATCTAATTCAGTAATTTACCACAGCAATGGACCTACTTTGCTGATGAAAGCGAAATCCATTGTTAGGTGCAAGCATCATTTTGTGTTCGTTGTATAGTTGTGGCGAGTGGCACTTTGAAGGCTTTCAGTTATTCCATAAGGAACTCGAAGCTCAGAGCTTAGAGATAGAGTACGGGCCAGCGAATGCACAAAGAGTGATTAAGCTCGTTGTCGCACATAATCCCCCCATTTGGAGAGAAAGGGAATTATTTATGATTCATGGTTTTAACGGTCTTGATCTTGCACTTGAGTACAATGCAAATTCGTATAGCCACGACCATGTACCCAACAATATGAAATGGAAGCACTGAGGAAAATTTCAATTCTAGCAAGTAGATGATGTCGTGAAGAATTATGAAGCTAATATTTTATGGTCTGATTGTTGCTTGAAGTAAGCTAACAGGGGGAATTCTTTACTCCATCTCCATCCATATACAAACCTAATGGGCGGGAAATTTGTATCCCTCCTATAGAAAAGATGATGGAAAAATTCATTTTTTGTTGACGATGCCTTACTTCTAAGCTATGTATATCGTTATAATATGCTCTTGTCAGTGAAGCATATTAATTTGTTTGGAAACGTCAAAATCGAAGTCAGTCGAGTGAAATTCTTCATCATTATAAAATAATAGCTACCTAGCTATATGGCCTTAACATTGTATCGATTTGGTTCAGTTTCTGTAAAGAACAGTAAATAAAGTCCTAAATTACATTAAGATGGATGTATTAGCCCATAAACATTCCGAAAAAAGTGGAAGGGGTGTATGAGAACATCAAGTCCATTTGATTTTGTTTGTACAAATTTAAAAACTCTGTGATGTGCTACAGAGGATGTTATGTGTGAATGGTGCTCGAAGGAATATTTTGTTGGAAATAAACTTATTTTATGCATAAATACAACTCAAATGAAATCATTATTTGATCAAATGGAAATAAATTCATAGCTGAACTCCTACTAAACAAAAAAAAAAAAAAAAAATAAAACTGCATGATGCTTCCTTTCAGTCAATGAAATTACTAATGCTTAGAATTTTGGATTCTATATTGTTAACAGCCCTATTATTGACACGATTCAAAACTAGTTTTAATGTAAAACTAGTTCTATAGAGGTTTTGAGTTTCAGGCTTTGAACATATTGGTATTATTCAAACAAAAATTGACATCTAAAACTCAAAATCAGAGTTTTAGATGTCAATTTTTGTTTGAATAATAGGTACCAACATGTTCAAAACCTACCACTCGAAATCCCTATAGAACTAGTTTTACATTAAAACTTGTTTTGAATCGTGTCAATAATAGGGCTGTAAGTGTTTCTAATAGAAGCAGGTCAATGTTGACAGTCTGGGGGGACCATGTTGTTTTGGTGGCGGCTTATTTAACGATTACACAGCTCAACAAAATAAAAAATTATTTTTGTGCCTGGGTTCATTTCATGATTTTTTTATTCGTCATGCTCCAAAATAATGGAAAAATACCCACAACCCCCCCAAAGTTTGCTTTTGTAGAGTTGGTAGTCAAAATACCGTTACCATAGTTTTCATAGAAATAATAAATGTTTGCTTTAATATATTCTTTAAAAGAGGAGAGAGTAGGGGAATTGTTACGCCCATTTGGTATCTCTAAAGTATATTTGTGTCACAAACTACACACATTTTTATTTCAATATTTAAGGACGTTAAAATGTTATTAAGAATGTGTCGAAGTGATGCTATTGCATTTTGCTATATATGTGGTTATTTTATCAAAATTCACACTATTATCATTTTTGAAAATATGTTAAGAAACTCAAAATACATGCAGGATGTCTCTAAGATTGAATATTCTGCACGGTCATTTAGAAAAAAATTTAAAAACTTCATTGCGAGCATACTCAGAAGAAAAAGGAAAACGTTTTAACTAGGACTTTATGGACTTCGAGAGTAATCGTCATTACCAGGGTCAATAAAATGAAACAATGATGGGAAATTATTCTATAGGTTTAATTTCAGAACAGCACATTCCAAAATCAGTGTGTTTGTTGATAAAAATTACCGTTTTAATGTTTGGTACCAAACACTAAACAAAAAATGAAGAAAAAAGGAGTTTTTGTTACTTTCAATTTTGTCAAAAATTAAAATACACAAAACCATATAGTTTTTAAACTTTCACTAAAGATTGGTGAATGCATTGAATATTGAAAACAGAAGAATAACTTTTCACGTAAAATTAAGAAAATTTTAATTTAAACAAAAAATAATATTATTAATTTTTTGTGTTCAAAATTCTGAGTTTGAAAATTAATTAAAAAAAAACTATTCATGGAAATGACTTAATTTAAAAATTAAATTAAAGAATGGTGTATTAGCTTTAAAAAAATATATACCGTGATATTTTTGGTGCTGCCGTTGTTTTTCAATATTTTTTTTTCTAGTTTAAGTAACTTTTTAAAGAAAATCACCCCTCCTGCCTTAACAGGGGAACATAGACACCCCTTCTCATGTTTCTTTTTTTTTGTTTAGAACCAGCCTACACGCTGTAGCGTTTTGGTGTATCTTAGTCTTTTATGTTAGAATATCTATATTAATTGATTCTAACATAGCACATTTTCATGAATTTTCAAATAATGTGCTCCTGACTACAAAAGCAAACTTTTTCAAACAAGACAATTTTTTATTTAATAAGTAATATGTAAGGAATAAGAAAATCATATGCAGAACCCAGGCACAAAATTTGTGTTGACCAGTGTTATATTTTATATTGGAAAATTTGAAATCAAATAAATACTTATGATCTTAAATCAATATTAACGATATTGGCTCTTACTAATAATCAAGTTTTAAGACGACTTAAATAATTTACTATATTTAAGAGTCCATGCCATTAGGTAGATTGTATAGAGTACGAGTACCTACTACTCCGAACATTTGCCAGCCATTTTAGACCCAATAAAATTGTTGATCTGTTAGCAGTGGTGGATCCAAAGGGGGGGAGGCTATAGGGGCTGAAGCCCCCCCCCCCCCCCCCACGGCTGATTCAGAAGAGAGTTAGACAAAATTAAAATTTATATGTGAGCTGTGTTTTTCCAAGCCCTAGGCAAATTGAACGAATTGTTGCTTGCGTGTTTTTTTTTCGAAGCCCCAAGAGAAGTGGATGAAAAAACGTGATTATGTAAAAAAAATCAAATATAAAGGGTAGTTAAATTTTAAGGGCCGATGTTGAATGTGAACCACACCTAAACGTCAAGTTTTTTTCTGCATTTCATTTGACATTTCTCAATTTCAGACTAACTCAATTTGAAACATGGAAAGATGCACAATCGAGCAACGCGTTAAAGTTATTCAGGCTTATTATGAAAATGGGCGTTCAAATCAAAATGCATATCGTGCACTTCGTGATTTGTTCGGTCAATTTAATCGTCACATTTTCACCTCAGTGGATTCGTCAATAAGCAGAATTGCCGCATTTGGGTGAATGATAATCCAAGAGTCATTGTCGAAAAACCAATGCACCCACAAAGGGCCGTATTTTTTTTTTCCAAAATGAGGCCGGTCAAGCAGTTACTGTGAATGGTGTTCGCTATCGTGAGATAATAACGAACTTTTTATGGCCCGAATTGGAAGATATGGATGTGGACGATATGTGGTTTCAACAGGACGGTGCCACTTGCCACCAGCTAACAAACCATTGGCTCTTTTGTGCGACAAATTCAATGGCCGTGTTATCTCACGTGGTGGTGATGTCAATTGGCCGCCAAGATCATGTGATTTGACAACGTTGGACTTCTTTCTTTGGGGTTATTTGAAATAAAGGGTGTACGTCGATAAGCCAGCAACAATTCAAGAGCTAAAGGATGAGATAATTCGGCACATTAACTGCATAGAACCTCAATTATGCCTCAGCGTCATCGAAAATTTGGACCATTGGATGGAGGTGTGCCGCCGAAGTCGCGGCGGCCATTTGGCCAAAAATTTGTTCCATACATAATTGAACCATACCAATAATATCACAATAAAAAGAAATGACAATAATTTCTTAAATAATTTGTGTTAAATTCAAAATCAACATCGGCCCTAAAAATGTAACCACCCTTTACCTACGTAGGCCCTTTTTATTTCAAGTCCCAAAGGTATTAGACGAAAAATTGAGGTTTGGTTTGGGGCTAAGCCTTTAACACTGATAGGGCTATCAAATTTGCATAATAGCTGTGTTTTTTTTCCAGGCATTAAAGAGACCTGACGAAAATAAGAGACAAGAGCTAAAAAAATAGCATGAAAGCTGTTGTTTTCCGAAGTCAAGGAAAAAAATTAAGGTTGGGGCTTAACAATGTGTATGTAAGCTTTGTTTTTTCCAAGCCCCTAGGGGATTGGACTAAAGAAATAACAAGTTTCGTGCTAATAAGTAGGTATGCATACCTAAATGTTGTGTGTTTTCCAAGCCCATATATTGAAACTAGTGAGGTTGACTTTCATGCTATTATTGTTACCTAGATTTTCTTGGGTATCGATATTTCTTAAAGATCAAATTAAGTTTGACAAAATGAATGAATGTTACCTTTTTCTTAAACTCCTCTTAATATTTTCGGACTTAGCTGAGCTCAGATAACTTTTAGGGTTTTAGTTTACTCAGTTTCCGGTGTGAAAAGTCCAGGGCCGGATTAACCCTCAACGGGGCCCTAGGCAACCATCAATTTGGGGCCCTTTTTTTTGTGAAAGTGAAACAATAAATAAAAAATTAAAACATAAATATAAAAAAAATAAACAAAAAAAATTTTTATTTCCAAAAAACAAACTTAAACTATGAAATCGCAAAAAAAATTCTTAATAGGAATAAAATTCATGTCATTTTATCTTCATAACTACCTAAGTATTGATAAAAAAACATAGTTTGAGTTCATCAGATCGTCTTGGTCCTTGAAATCATACATTGATTTTTGAAACAAGAATATATGAGTTTGTTTGAATTGCAGATCATAGCATTTTTTATAAAAATATTTCAAATAAAAAGATGCCTTTTTGAAGAAAAACTGGACTTAAGGCCTCAGTTAGTGAAATAATGCCTAAAAGGCATGAAAAAGCCTCAGTTGGCATCGCTGCTCTTATCGTACCAACCGGTTCGTTCGAATTAACTGTGAACGGATCCAACCAAAGGGGGGAACAGTACTTTAAGTTCTTACACTTTTACTCAGATATGAATATGGGAATAGTGTTGTATCTTGACTTTGTTTTGTTCTATTCGTGCTGGAAGAATATGAACAGAATGGGAAATTCGTTTGGAATGTTTGCACTGAATAGAGTTTTTTTTTTTTTAGTGGAGGTAAGAAAACAAATTTTCTTTAACCTGTAAATAAAAATTTGTTTTTTAAAGTAATGCTTTTATAATTTGTGTGTAAAATTTAACTAGAAATTGGCATCAAGTAGTGAAAAAGTTGTTATTAAAAACCGTTGTGATTGTGTTATTGAAAAACTTATAAGCAAACCCTTTTACAAGTGAAATTCAGTAGACAAATCTGCAATTATAGCGACTGAAAGACTTACTCCATTGCTGCCGGACTTGACAGCAAAATTTTGCAATAAAAAAAAGTGTTACTAGAATTTTATGTTTGTAAGAAAATTTTAGAAGTCTTTTTCATTTTTCGGTGGTCCCCTAAAATCGGAGGCCCCAGGCAACTGCCTATTCTGCCTACTTGTTAATCCGGCCCTGGAAAAGTCACCCTGATTACAGAATCCGACGAATGAGTCAGGCTCAATTTTCATATTTGGCTCATAGTTAAAATGTCAAAATGAAGTCTGATTCGCTCCGCAGCTCATTCGACGGATGCTATAGGTAATCGGGCTGAATAACTTTGATAGGGATAGTTTGCATGATAACATCGAAATATATTGTTTTATAGAAGTTCAAACTTATGTTTTTATTTCAGATTGTTTTCGTGTGCCGAACGATATTTTGACGATTTCAGAGACTGCTTTAAGACGAAGCGATTTTTGATCTTAGTTCCTCTTTTGATTTCCTTTGTGCTAAAGTCATTTTAGGTGGAATAGGTACAGAACATCAAAATTCATATTTTTTCCTCAAATTTACAAAAAGTGAATTGAAAAACATGATTTGGCTAATTTCTTCGAACAGCTACTTGTACACAAAATTTGCAATTGTCTTTTTTACAGGGAGCTTAATTACCTTTCCTTTTTACCATTTATAGTATTCTCCTCTATAGGAATTAAATTTTAAGAATTAGATAGGTGAGATACAAAGGCGTACGCCGGATTTCAATTAGACGGGGGAAAACTCATTCAAAAAATGGTGTTATTACAGAAATCTTGCTTTAAAATGTTTTCAAAAGAAGAAAAATTGAATAACATATGAAATATATTCTAATTACGGGGGGTGGAGGGGGCAAGTGCAATTAGCAGCCCCCTCTTACGTACGCCTTTTTGTTTCATTTTTGTCCAATTAACTTTTGTACGGAACTTACGTTAGTGTTTAAAACAGAAAAAAAAAGTTTGAACTGTGACTCTTTTAGTCTTAGTTATTAGATTTTCTTAGCGGTTACTTGTTAGAAAGTTTCTCAAAACTTCTCATTAGTTGGATATGCTTTATTTAAATAAATAAAATGCCTTGTTAATCAGATCTTGGGCAACCAATTCCATTGTGCATTATAAAAAATTTTACGACAACAGTTACCTTCAAAGTTTATCAGTAACTTTGTGGAGGTGGACTGGCTGTCTAAAGTTAGTCAAAGTACCTACTGTAAGATGAGGATTTATAAATCCTACAAAAAATATTCAAATTACTATTTATTTCAAGTTCCTAGAAACATATCCTAACAACTTTTTTATACGATGTGTCTTTGTGGAGAAACTGGTTACGGTGTCTTTTCAAAATAGCAGCTGAAGCTTACTAATTACCAGATGTTCCATTTCCAATCATAAAATCCTGCAGAATTTTCCTATTAAGTACCTAGGGTAAGTCGGTCGAATATGCCAGTGTGGGTAATATGCCACCTTTCAATATATTGCAGTTCTAAGTTGATGTTGGCAACGCTGACATTGCAATTTGCTCAGTTACGGTAAGTTTTCTGGGCAAACGGATGCGCAAGCTATTAGGCAGTTTGGTTTGGAAAATATTCATAAAAGTTTAAATTCAAGTATGTTTTTATTAAATTGAGTGCGATTACAACCGGTTTTTTTTTTGAGTTTCTTAGTGCGATATTCGAAGGTTTCTTCCAAGAAGGTAAGGCTAGTTTTGTGAACTTAAAGTTTGTTTGTGTCTAGACTTGATATGTTTCCTTAGTTTTCGTTATATTTTTTCACGTTTTGGGGTAAGATGCCACGTTTGTTTCGTACCAACTGACATTTTACCCACATAAGTGGCATATTACCCCCTTTGATTTTAATTTCTTTCAGAAACAAGAATGCCTGAAAGATGTGACTGATGGGTGCATAATGCTCAAATTGTCACAAATGGATGCACGAGGACTGCCTCCAAAATGGAATGTCCCATCGATTAAATGCCATATTAAATGTTTGCTGGCATTTCACCCCTTCAGAAGTGGCATATTACCCTCCCATGTGGGTAAAATGCCACTTTTTAAAGTTTTTTAAAAACTTCATTTGCTATGAATTTAAAGTATTAAAGTTATGCTTTTATTCTTTTATTTATCAAATAAAACAACAACTTGTCATTTACTATTTAATTTCAATTGTTTACTGTTAAGTGTGGCATATTACACCGACTCACCCTACATATTATATTTTTGCATTATAAAAAAAATTTTTTGATTCAGCTGCCGACTAGCTTACTCTCTGAGGAGAGAATATTTGGGTCATTCGTATATGATTAAGAATTTTTAAAATATGTGTCTAAGGGAACTCCAAGCTCCGCCTCCCCCACAGCCAAATCCTGGATTCGCTACTGTCTGTTAGCAATTGCTTCTAAAGTCCTGGAGAGTGCTAGTACGCCACTACGACCGGAAATTCCCCATGCACACCTCCTCGTGATAGAGAAAGGGTAACACTAACATTCAGGGGGAACGAATGGTTGCCGGGATAAGCAGGAAAACCATCAGCAGTGCTGGCTGGGGAGGCTGAAAAAGAAGGTGGCCAAAGAGTGCATGGTGTCGGGATTATGCTGAACGAGGAAGCCAGGAGTAGTCTTATTTCCTGCGCACCCATTTTTGCAAGATTTACAAGGTTCCGGTCAAAAGTTCTTAACTTCACAATAATTCAGTACTACGCCCCCACAACTGAAACGACCGAGGCAGACAAAACCGCTTTCTACACTCATATCAACTCAGTTTACAGAGGTGCTCCGAGAGCCGACAACATAATTGTCAAGGAAGATCACAATTTCACAATGCCCAAGTCGGACAAGACAACCACGGCCTGCAACGCGTGATGGGAAAAAATGTCTTGGGGTCACGCAATGATAGTTGCGATTTGCTGTTCAATTTTCGCAATGCTAATCATCTTATACTGGGTGGGACTGTGTTTAAACATAAGACCTGAGTACATCAAGATGGTCAAACTGAAAACCAAATTGACCATATCATGATTCAGCTGCGATCGAGAAAGTCAATGTGTGATGCTCGAAGTGTTAAAAAATGCCGGCATGGGAAGCGACCACCATTCGGTATAACGACAATCACAGGGCGCAGCAAGGAGATCAAAGTTCAATACGAATGCTTTAAGTGATCCCAACAGCCAACATATGTCGTAACTATGTCGCCAACCTTAACGACAGAGCTTCGTCATTAAACGAATTTTAACATTCAATGATAAGATGTGGAGTGATACAAAAAGTGTTTTTATAGAGGCTCGACACCTGGGATAAAATCAAGCTTCAAAAATCGTTGAAGATGCAAATAAATGCCGAAGCAGATGCTTAACGAAAAGCTGAATTGTGAAGCGAGTATCGGCAGCACAAAAGATGGTCTATCGCTGTGTGAGACGAGACAAGAGGGTGAGGTTAGACGGTCTCACAGAAAATGTGGAAAACGCTGCAAGAAAAGGAAATATGAAGGAATTGTACCAAATATCCAAAGAAGTTGTCGAGAAAAAAAGCAACACCAATCATCCTACTGTGGATGTGGATGACACACTTTTGGCATCGATTGAGGATGAGCTACGCAGATAGAAGTGCCAGTTATGTGCCCAGCTTAATGAGGATTTCGCTGTGCAGAGTGCTCAAGTGCCCCAGCTAATAAAGATGCGTAGATCTAATTGGGGTATTGACATCGAATCCCCTACAGTACTGGAAATCTATTCTTCGATAGATCTTCTCAAAAACAACAAAGCAGCTGGACTGAATTTCTGAAAGCTGACCCCGTCTAGTATTCTACACCCAATGATAAAAGCTGAATGGGAAATCGAAATCTATCCCAGTGGCTGAAAGGATGGTGTGATTGTTAAGCTGTCACAGAAAGGTGACCTTAAGAATTGCAACAATTGGCAAGGTATAACAGTTTTGTCCGTTATGGACAATCATTGTACATATTATATATTGATTAAAAAAGCACTTTTAGTAAGATCCGCCCACTAGCACTCCGACTTTTCTTCAATACTGTCTCTAAAAGACGTCTATTTGGACTTTGTAAAATTTTCAAATATTGTTTTTTTCGAGCGAGACTTAAAATTAGTATTATTCATCAGTGTTCATAGGGGGGTGGAAAATCCAATTGTGTTGATTAAGCAAATCACTCGTTTCCAAACCACCCTGGAGGTAGAGTTAACAGCACAGTGGTGTCCACTGTAGACCTAATCAACATTATATTTTTATATTTTTTTCATTTTTGAGAAGGACCTGGTAGTTCATTCTTCATTCTCATTCTCAATCAAAGGTTTTTCAATTGTTTCATCGCTAAAACAATCGTCGTTTTCGTTTAGTAGAGAAATCTGACGTCTATGGTCGCAGGTTTCCCCACTGTAATTCTTGCAAATTGGTGTACATTTTAGACCATTTTTTCGGTAGCCACAAGCGTGTCCACAATTTTGTGTACATTTAAATACTTTAAGTCTAAGACAGGGATTTAAATAAACAACTTTTTGAATTTTTTTTCTCGTACATAATAATTAACTCTCAGAATTTTATACAAATCGTAGGAGGCGTTTCCGAGAAATAAAGATATGAGAAAAGTGGGCGTGACAGTGGGCGGATTTTACTAAAACCAATTTGACAATTTTTCTCATCTATAACCACAAACTCTTAAAATTTCATGGAAATCCTTGGAGCAGTTTATGAGAAACAAAGAAATAAGAAAAGTGGGCGTGGCAGTGGGCAGATTTTACTTTAACAATTTTCTTAGTTTTTTCTTTGCTCATATTAACAAATTATGAAAATTCCATTCGTATCGGTCGAGCCGTTTCTTCATAAACCATGATTGCAGAAAAGTGGGCGTGGAAGCGTCCCTGCAAGGGGTAGGAGGTCGCCAACTTAGATTGAAGTTGTATACCTACCTCGAAACGACCTTCAAAATTTCAGCCTGCCGCTATTTTTTTCCATTTGGTCAGTAGTAAAATTTCTCTATTTACTGGACTAATAAGAGAGTTCTATAACAACCCAAGATGTTTTGTTTAACACAATGGGCAGTTTTCCGATTCTTTCGAAGTGCGACAGTGTGTGAGACAGGGGGATGTTCTATCGTCAATTCTCTTTCTACTGGCGATAGACGATGTTTCGACTACCTTCTTGGAACAGCGGTGAGACAAGGCATTCAATGGAGATCGTTTGAAAGGCTTAGTCACTTAAACTATGCTAATTATATGCCTATATGTCTCTTGGCAAATAACTTCAGCGGGCTGAAAGGGATGTGTCAAGCACTGAATGTGAAGGGTGAGTCAAGTGATCTAAAAATAAGCAGCAAAACGCCAAAAATAATGCTCACATGCCACTCCACACATCAGCATATTTTTATACAGGAGACGCCAGTTGAAACGGTTGAACAATTTAACTACCTTGGAAGTATTGTTTCAGCAAATGGTGGTACTGATCTGGACGTTCAAAGTAGACTAAATAAAACTCGCACAGCCTTCAGTTCTCTTTCTCTGTCCCAAATTTGAAAATCCAGTAAAATTTTCTTACGCAATAAGTTGATATTTTTCGAATCTAATGTCAAATCCGTGCTGTTATAAGCTTTGCGAAACCTGGAAATGTCATGACTACCATCTCGAGGAAATTTCAGGCTTTTTTGAATCGCTATGTCTACGCCATATTCTAAAAATTCGTTGGCCACAAATTATATCAAACAAAGAATTGTGGAGCAGGGGGTCAATTATTGATCTGTGAAACTGTGAAGTGATAAATATGATACCACCTTCACGCCAAATGCGATTCTCGAAGTGTGAAAAAATGAAAACAAATGCCAAAATGTTTTCATATGTTAATTTGTTTATCACAATCATTTCATTCTGTGAAAACCTGTGAAAAATGATATGAAATGATAAACAGAAACAAATTGTCCTCATTTGATACATCCAAGTCACCATCTTGGTCTTTCTATGACTTCACAATAATCTTTTTCTATGAGCAAGTGGTAGCATTTTACATGTTAGTACTTTTTAGTACTCACTTTGACAGCTGTTTTTCACAACGAGTTCGGGAATCGCCTTGCGCGTGTTTGTGAAGTGATAAAATGATAAAACTCTGTGAAAACTGAAATGATAACTTTGTTTTCAATTCACAGTTTCACAGATCGAGAATTGACCCCCAGGGCAAGTCAGAAGCAACTGGACGTTGACATAAGAAAGCGTCACACACTGAGGAAACCAAACGATGAAATTGCAAAGCAGTCCTTTCAATGGAATCCTCAGGCTGCACGGCGGGTTAGAAGATCAAGTAAAACATGGAAATCAACAGTTCTAGCAGAAGCAGACTCCCAAAGATAGACGTGAAAACAGTTAAAATATCTAGCTGCAGGGCGTGAAGGATGGAAACGATTTGTTGGCGCCCTATGTCCCAATCGGGGTTACAGGACTTGATGATGATGATGATGATAATGAATTAATAAGAAAATCTGGAAATGGTTGTTGGCTGCTTTGAAGGATTTTACAATTTTTTTTTAAATTTTTGTATACAGTAATAAAATAGTAACTTCACAATGGTAAAAGTTCAATTTTAAAAACTATCATCTATAAAACTTCATAACTAGATTAACTAGCAAATAGCCTATACCCAATCATTTTTATTTTTTAATTCATTCCATTCAATTATTAATTTTTATTTTTAATATAATTTATGAGTGAAATTTTGATATTAGAGTCGCACTTACAACTAGAATAACTTTCATATCTTTTTTATGAAATTCTTGCATGTATTATTTAATTTATAAAATGTGGGTTTTTCTTACAACATGGCAACGACCCGCATTGTTATTGCTTTCTAAATTTTTACAACATACAAATTATTTAAATTGAAATCGATAGTAGGCAATTCTCACGAGTGGAATTGCACTCTAGAGACTTTTATTTTGGCTTAAATCTTTTATTCCAATAAGATAATAGTTATAATCAAAAGAAAAGCGAAAGTAATTTGAAATGAAAACAAAAAGAAATATCTTAGGCAACATTTAATAAAATCAAACTGATTTGCATCATTTTTGTTTTGATAATGAAATTAGTTTCGATTTCGAAGAGAATCACGAAACCGCAAATTAAAAATAAAGATAATTCTGGAGTCAGTTTTTTTAATTAAGTTAAAATAGATTAAAAAATGTAAACAGATCATTTTGAGGAGATATAATTGTTCATTAAATATAGATAAATACATGCATATATATACATATTACTCATAGACATATTATTTAAAAATATCTTTTAAAACAAAATTACCATTAACTTTCACTCTCATCGAAAGAAACTGGAGGAAGTAAGAACGATAATAACATCTCATCAACGGCCTCCAATCTCGAAGACCCCATAGAGCAGTATGGCACGCGGTTAAGAGTAGGTTTGTTTAATATTTAGCATCAGCTACAGCTGAAGAAGAAAGTTATACATATTATGGTTTGTAGTCTAAATTGGTTTTATACCAATTCAAGAAGGCAGACATTTGTATATCTATTCGATGAACGATATGTAATAAATCATAAACGTGATAATTATGGTATTGTTTTAATATTATTTATTTGATCATAATAGCAAACTTTATAATTATTAATTCACGACTGGGTGGCATGAACTTGCCCTTATTGCAATAAATCTTTAATTGAGAGTTCTGCTTTTAAACCTTACATATTCGCGGCATAACAATAATAGCCGAAACACGGAGAAAGTGTGAAAATGTTATAAGCAAAATATATTTTGTTAAACAAATAAAAAATATGTTATTTCTAAAAATCTTTGCAATTTTATTTGATCTACTTGGTACTTAACTGTGCAAACACAATGGTGTAGCTGTAGCTTTGGCACGTATAGAACTTTCAAATTAGAAAACTATAATATCTACATGCCTGCAATCTATAACGCGAGAAGTAAATGTAGGTATTAGAGCCCCCTATGCACGTGTACTTAAATACACGTGTTACCAGTGTAATTAACTATTCGCGCATGAGCCCGTGTCCCTATATATTTACACGTATGTAATTATAATTACCGGTGTATTTAGCAATATACGTGTAATTATTATGAAAATTGTTTCTAAGACGTTTTCTGATGCAAAAAAATTAATTTATGGCAGGAATCTCAACTAATCAATCCATATAACCCTAATTTTCTGTAAAATTTATATTTTTTAAGAACCTTCTGCTTCCCTGCCACACCCCCTTTGCTTTGTTTCACTGAGAATTTTTAAATTAATTTGGATAAAATACGCCCATTGCCACACCAAATTTAACCTATATCTAAAATTAAAACGATTTGATTGATTGTTTGATTATACAGGGTGTCCCGGACCTGAGTGGAAGTACCTATTTAAGGGTGTGGTTCTTGGGGTTATTCTAAACATAAATTGTATGGGGAAAAAGTTGTATCTCCCCTCCCTGAGGCAATGAAACATTGACCTTGAATGCAAAACAAGACATTAAACATCAACGAAAATACACCTAATAATGTGCTATAGTTTTTTTTAAAGCTAATACTCCATTCTTCCATACGATTTTCAAATCAAGTTGTTGAAGCGAATAGTTTTTTAGATATTAAATTTCAAAGTCAAAATTAAAAAAAAAAATTGTAATATTTTTTTCTTAAGTCGATACTTTTCAAAATTTTACGTAATTAAGTGCTTTTTTATGCTCTGTAGTATATGCCCTCATTAATATTTAGTCCATTACCAAAAAATATAAAAATCTTTCTTAGTTTTTGAGAAATTAAGAAAAAACAAAAGGTACTTTAACCAAAAGAGCCCGAAAATAGGGTTAAATTATGGATAATTCATGAATAAATTAATTTTGTCGGGCTTTTTCGGTAAAAGTACCTTTTGTTTTTTCTTAATTTCTCAAAAAGTAAGAAAGATTTTCACATTTGGTTCTCGGTAATGGACTAAAAGGTAATGAGGGCATTGACTACTGAACACAAAAAAAGCACTAAATAACGTAAAATTTTGAAAAACATCGACTTAAGCAAAAAAATACAATTTTTTTTTTTTTTTTAAATTTTGACTTTGCTGTATATGTCGTCATTCTCGCCTTCTCTCTATCATCAATAAATTTGTTGTTGTTAAGCCATTTAACAAGTTCATTGTTTTTGGACTGAAGTGTTGTTGTTGGATTTGTTCGATTAATTCTATATGTAGAACAGTCACCTAAAATAAAAATAATTAAATTAGGAAGATAAATCGTGCACAATGATAAAACTACGTGCAGATGAAACTGCAAGGCCAAAGCGAGAAAATAGCGAGACAACGAAGACACAGGTTGGCGTGTAAATGGGTACGGCGTTAACACAGTGAGACGAGCACAATGATCATGACACAGAAAACAAGTAATGCACTTTAAAACCACGATTTTTAGCTTATTTAAACCTTTCTAAAAAACTTATTTATGAAAAAAAGAACTTTGGTGAGACAATAGCGAGACCAAATCGGGATGATGGCAAAACATTCCAAATCCCAAAAACCACATGTAAATATTATGGCGAAACCAAATCGAGACCATAGCGAGAAAACCAAGACACATCAGATTTCAGTGTTATTGGACACGGCAAGACAACAGTGACACGAACACTACCCAATTAACAATTTAAGTTGTTTAAGTGTCAATACAAGTAATTTTCTGACTTGTCTAGAAACTTAAATCAGCCTTATGCAAATCATTTTGGCGCACATTGAAGAAGCTATTTGATTCCCTTAAAACCTTTCATCACAAGTCCTATGCAATTTAATAGCTTTCCAACAACATTGTAAAAAGGTCTTAAAAAGACAAAATATTGCTCAACTAAACAAGTTATAATAAGGCTTGTATTATAAGGCCTTGAAAAGGCCATACAAAAATTTTACATTGAGGCCTTATAAAAGCCACTCAATGCAGTTGTGTACCTAGTAAAAAATTGCTTGCTTAGGAATTATTTTATTTAATTTTTACTATTTTTATTTTATCAGTTTATTTACGGGAAGCTTACATTACGTTTTTCTTTATTCTGAAATGATAAGAATATTATTTTATTTATAAAAATGTTACTTACTTAAATGACACTTCCGAGGATTGAACTCGCATCCCTCCAATCACATATCCAGCACGCTACCCACTACCCCGATTCGCAATTCAGAAGGTGCATGTAAAAATTTGAATGAGTTGATACTTGTGCCTGTACAGTTTTACCAGCAAAATACAGATAGTTAAGGTCACGTTTTGGATTTAAAAAAAAAATTCACTCCAGATTTTAATCCTAAAAATACGATAACAGAAAACATCTACAACTATTTGTAGATGAATCATCTAGCCAAAATCATACTGATGTGATACGATTTTCTTCATATTTTTAACTTTTTTTTAGATTAAAAAGGTAAATAATTAATTCTTGAAGGGTTTGACAGAAGAAATATACAAGAGCATAATGATTTTGTACTATTATGTATGTAGATATAAATCATAAACAATTACTGTTTCTCTGCGTTCTTATGACAAAAACTTTTTTTAAAGCAATTTTAAGTTATTATGTGAAGCTACATAAGTATTTGAGTGTAAAATAAGTGAATGATTTTTAAAGATCACACTTTATGCTTCTATTTCTATCAAACCACAATTTGGAAAATAAATTTTCTCGTTAAGTATAAAACTTAATTATAACATTAAGAACGTTCGACTCATTGGTGTATTTTATGTGTACACTGGTGGGGTAGCTTACTAAAGAAGATAATTATTTCAATAAGTTTGCTACTAACATTTTATAAAAACTATATATTTCGTCGTAGATGTACACAGCTGTCACAACCCATACGAAATAGCTCACGAAATGAGACGATTATTTCATTAAGTTTGCCACAAACGTTTTATAAAAACTATACATTTCCTCAAGGAGTTACACAGCTGTCACAAGCCAAACGTAATAGCTCACCAAAGAAGACAATAATTTGATTAAGTTTGCTGATAGCATTTTATAAAAACTATATATTCTCTCACGGAGGGATACAGATTTCACAAAAAAAAACTAAATATGTAGCTCACAAAAAAAGGCAATAATTTCAATAAGTTTGCTTTAGAAGTTTTATTTTATTTTTCCAAACAAATATAACATAAATAACGTATACAAAAATTCTTGTTGATTGATAATCAGAAAAACTAAGCATAGGAGTTATAAGTGATTTAATGCCGGAATCCTTACAACCATTTAAGAACGATTTTTTGGTTAGATGGAATTAGTAAAAATTAAATGTTTTTTTTTTTTTTGGGATTGCGTGTGCCATTTGTCACTAGATTTGAACCAATGCACATACAAGTTCAGAACAAGCATTCAAAGTTGCATTCATTTTTTTGTTAGATTAAAAACAAATATATTTACGAGAGAAGTTGCAAAAATAAACAGAAATAATTATGCATTTATTAAAGTTAAAAAAGAAAAACACAAATTCTATTAAGAAACACATCAATTGAGGAACAAACACATCGCACAGTGGGTACCTCCATAGGCCAAAATTCAAAAAATTAAATGTCTTTAATCAAGAATTCAGACTGTCAATAAGGTTCTTCAAACTCCCTCTAAACCAAAACAAAAAAATATTTTGACGCATTATTTTTTTTTCATTCCGTTATTGCCATCCAAAGTTAACATATAATAAAACATACAGCTCGCTTATCCTGGCAGTTTCCTATTAAAGAGCTTGTGATAGTGATAACTTGTGTTAAGAAAGTGTGAGCAATATTTAATTATTATGGATATTAAACAAGAAGGTGAGTACTTTCTAAAAACATACATTTTATTGTTTAATAACATAAAGGGTCAGTGTAATTGGACCCCTGCGCGAAGCACTTTTTGTAACTTTTTTTTAGCTTTGTTTACAGTAAATAAAAGATTTTTTTGGTTTGCCTTCGAGTGCCCACTTCAAATGAGGAACTAAAATGAAGATTAGTGTTCTACCTTTTCAAATAATAAAGTAGTTTTTTCCCGTTTTTTCCTTTTTTCGAGTTATAACAGTTTAAAGAACCATATTTCGTAAATTTTCAGATTTGAAAAAAAAAGAAAAAAAAAACTGTGTTGACTGATCTTTTTATCGTTGGTAAGTGCTGGTTATCAATGCATAATTAAACGCAATTTTTTATTTGGTAAATGGCTTGGATGTCGAAGAAATAATACAACATGGTCAACGCAAGCCAACCAAATCGTGGAAAACATTAAATGCAGTTGGCCATATCAAGGTGTTGAGACTATTTAATTTGATCTCCTCTATGACCGAATTTATTTCGTGTGCAAGAAGTTGACAGAATTTTGGAAGAAAAATAAAGCCAGACAAAAATCAATTACGAAAAATCAGTCCTTTTGGCTTGATCTGAGACTGTCTTTTTAAGTTATCCTGACGAAAACTATTCTACACAAATCTAATGGCCTTTTCGATTGGCAGTCCAGAAGCGTTCGGAATGCGTGTAAACCCTTCTGAAAGTGTTCTATTGGCATTCAGAATGACAGTTCTTCTCCTGAAAAGAACAGAAAACGATTCTGGATTTCATTTCAGAATCGAAACCAGAACTACTCACACATTCAAACACAAGTGTTGTCAAATATTGCAAAAAGTAAATTTTTAGCTAAAAATAAGTAAATTTCACACTCTATACTGTTTCTAAGAACAATTATTTTCCGTTTAGAAGATTATTTTTTCATTTTCTTTATTGAAAATTATCATAGTCGTTTATATTTGTGTCCGCCAAATTTCCAAATGTGAAGAACTATTTCGGTATCCGCATGTGAAGTTCCACAAATACAGGGATACGAAAACTTCAGAATCAAACTGCATGTGCCTGTTTGTTTTATTGGTGTTCCGGATCGGAGAGTTCTTCCGAATTGCCAATCGAAAAGGCCATAAATTACTTATTCTACTTCTAATCGAAATCTAATTTTCCAAATATTTTTTTTTTATGAATTTGTTTAAATTTTCGTTTTTATTTTGTAAGTTAAAACAAATTATATAATAATAACAGTGTTAAATATAATATTAATTCAATCAAGCAAACAAATAAAACAAAAATTTTAAAATGAATATATTTTTTAATTTGCAAAAAGAGCAATCTCAATAATTTTTCCCCATACATACTCTCAGAAAATGGGTGTGGGATAAAACTTTGTATGGGCTGCTTGTTAAAAAAGGCGTTTTCCACGTAATTCTGTTAAATATTTTTTTATTTTTAAAGAAACTATTTGATAAATAAGATTTTTGTAAAACGCCCTCAAAAGTGGGCGTGGTCAATATTTAGCAAGATTATTTTTTTGCATGTTTTTACGGCAACTCGTTACGTTTTCTAAGAACTTTTTACAAAAATCAAAAGGTTTGTAAAAAAAAACGCCCCCAAAAGTGGGCGTGGTAGAAAATGTTGTACACAAAATTATATCAAATCACGTTATCACAACACATTATCTACATGGTTGTGTTCAACCATCATTTATTTCAACTTTGACACTTAGAAGACTTTTTTTTTTAAGTGGGCGTGTCAGTGGGCGGAAATTAAGTCCGAAGATACATTTTACTACTTTTAACCATGTCTGAAAATTTCACTCAAATTGGTTGACTGGTTCAGATTTTATAGATTTATGACCGCCTCTCCATACAACCGGACCCACAGTGCATCGGTGAGCGCGCGCTTCATAGTGTTAATCGACTTTGGGCACTGAAATCGAAGTTCATTGATATTTTATTAACTTCTCATTAATTATTCACTATTTTTTGATAAATTATATCTTTTTTATAATATATTTGTTTTTAATCTATTCCAATGAATGACGAACACTTTACAATATTTGTTAGACCCGCTGCAGAATACTTTCAACTGCAGAGAAATGTCAAATCTTGCTGCTGTGTGTTGCGTAGCAAGCTTATTTAAGAAAGCCGTATACGAATTTATTTTTTTTACTTTCAGTAAAACCAACTTGGGCAGGCTTTAAACAAGGCTTTTATACTTAAGCATACAAGCCTTATGTATAACTTGCCAATTTCATTTTAAAAGGCATTAAACAGGCTATCAGCAAAAATAAACATTGGAAAATGGTTGCATTATATAAGAAAGCCTTATAATAGTTCTATGTGAGCTATAGCTTATCAGATTTTAAAAACCGGACCTAATACAAGTTAAATTGTTAGTTGGGTATGATCTAGACACACAAAACCATGTATGGACCTAAAAAATCACGTTTTTAGATTAGCCTTTGTCAAAAACTAGTTTATAAAAAAAAAGAACTTTGGCGACACTATAGCGAAACCAAAGCGAGATGATGGTGAAACAGCCAAATGCCAGAAACCACGTGTATATGTCTTGGCGAGACTAGAACGAGACCATAGCGAGAAAACTACGACACAGATTCCAGTGTAAATGGACACGGTGAGACCACAGTGAGACGAACACAGTGATCACGACACAGAAAACCACGTATGGCAATGAAACCACGGTCTTAGCTTATTTTAACCTTTTTCAAAAACTTATTTATAAACAAAAAAAGAAGAACTTCGGCGAGAATTTAGCGAGACCAAAGTAATATGACCCAAGTGAGATGATGGAAAAATATGCCAAATACCAAAACCACGTGCAAATGTCATGGCGAGACTATATAGCGAGAAAACCACGACACAGATTTTCGTGGAAATTGGCACAACGATACCACAGCGAGCTCAATAACAACGGTGAAAACCACGGCGAGAGATTGCATTTTGAGAGTGGATTCTGGTGGTCAAAGGGTCACACGGTATCGCTACTAGGTGTCTATCAAAGAGTTTGCTCCGATACAAACAGTACGTCCACAAAATTTGAAGTGGTATAAAGCACTTTGAGCAAAATGCTCAGCAGCTCTCTGGTCCATAAGCGTGAAAATACCGACTTTAGAAGAACAATAACTTTTGCATCATACTTCGTAGAATAAAAATGTGTACCTATACGACAGTTATTGGAAGTAACAAGTTCTACAACTTTGTAGACCATTTTTTTTCTATAGCAGCAAATGTCAAGGAGATATAAGGCAAAAGCTAAAAAAGCATACCTTAAGGCGCTTTAACTCTGACAGTATAGACATTTTAAAAAAATGTTGTATACAGGAATAAAAATATTTAAATTTCCTATGAAAAAGGTATAAACATATTTTTTTTACCATGAACCGTTGTCGAGATATTGGCTGAAACGCGTTTTTCAAAATGGCGGCTGACACAAAACACTCTTATAAACTTGCAATTTTTATCTTTTATTCAAAAATGTCACATCTCCTTACAGTTTTGCAAGAAAAAACCTCTGCCGACTGGCCTAGAACTAGTTTCTGCAGAGGAGCCTCCCATGGTCGATTGGCCGAAGTGGAATTAATAGGTTATTGGTACTAATTACCCTGCAACGAAAGAAAGTTTCTACCATAAAGCAATCCAACAATTGACGGATGAATTCTTTAGATCCAGTAATTCTGAAACCTTATATGGGCTCTATACTCTTACTGTTCGAAGCTCAGGAATGTATATGTAATTTAATGAGTGGTTTTATCTGGATCTTCACTGTTGGAAGAATTTAAAAGTCTGGTTCTCTAGGACGAGGGTTATGCTTCCGAGTGACTTCCATACCATGCAAACAAATTTCTAGTTTCGAAATAACAAGCCTTACCCTGGGGCCACACGAGCCAGTACTGGCTAGCCAGTTGGCTACACAGACTACCTGTCAAATTCCTATTCGTGTATATGCTGTGACGTAGGTGGCATATCAAACTGGCTTCTCTACTGGCCAGCGTTCGGATTTTACTCCAAATGGAGTAAATCTACTCCGATTTTAAGGAAAGAAATTTAACTACTATGATTTACCACCTTTTTCAAGAATGAAGATGTTACCACTTCATTCTATCTTCTGTGTAATGTGAAGTGACATTTTAAATACTCTGTGCTAACTTAACAAGCCTGACATGTTGCAAACTGTCATTAGATGCAGTACTTAGTGCATTTTTATCTTCGCTTAAAAAAGTAGCATATTTAAAGCAAGCGCAATACGGAACTATACCGGATTGTTGTTGTATCTAACATATGCTACTTCTTTTTATGTGGAGATAGAAATGCACTAAAAATACACGCACTGACGCCATGCAATGTCATTAGCATAAAACAACAAAAGCCAAAGTTTCGTTGGCATTACTAATGTTTCGCCTTGATTTTGGAGAGCCTTAACTTATTTTTATCACAAAATAATATTTATCGTAAAAACTCTTGTTTTATTTTTCGTGTGCACCGATACGAAATACGACAGATACACAATGGTAAACAACAACAAAAAACTGTCGTCGGCGAACGTTTCGCGTCGGTTTGGGAAAGCATTTAATAGAGCTTTTTAACAAATAGCAATATATCACTTTGGAATTTGACACTTCCGTCTCAATGGAAGCTGTCACTCTTGAAATTGACAGATTCGTAAAATTCTCTATCAATTCATTCGCTATTTTTTTGGCTTTCTTGTCGAACGGAAATCCAAAACACAACAGACGAGACAAGTGTGGTTCCGGCTTTATTCATCTTCAAACATTTTTAGATCGCTTATCAAATTTATAAAACTTTGAGTTCTTAGGGAATGGGTATGGACTCCCGATTTTTATTTTATTAATATTTTGTGAAAGAAAATGTGAGTAAACTTAAGTTTTAGTCCTATTTTTCCAAACATGCTACGAAATAGTACTGCCGAACCCTGTTACTGGCTGCTCTACTGGCTTCCCAACTGGCTACGAAAAAGGCAAGCCAGTTGACGAGCCAGTTGCTCAGGTTTGTATGTGTTAGTAAAAAAGTGTGAATGTATTGCGACTGGCTAGCCAGTACTGGCTCGTGTGGCCTCAGGGTTAGATACGGATACTGTTAATGTTGAGGACCTCAGCAAACGAAACAATGAATTTTGGATCTGCTACTGGAATGTACTTTCCTTACACAGACTACGTGCTGCCGATTAGTGAGGACCCTAGATAGATTTAATGCAGATAGCTATCCAGGAAGTGTGATGGGATGGGCAAGCGAGGGATGACATCTTGTGACATCTACTACGGAAAATGCTTTAAGGAGCATGGTCACCTGCTGTTTGGATGTTGGTTTTTGACAAGAGGAAGACTTAGGCAAGAAGTCTTGGGCTTTCAAAGTGTAACCGAGTGCCTGGCCACAATCCGCATCAAAGCCAAATTCAAGAACATCACGCTGATCTGCATCCACACATAGCCTGCATGACGAAACTTCCGATAAAGGGCACATGATGTTGGAATTCGAGGTGAAATGTCACTGTAGCTAACACTCCACACCCAAAAGAAAATGAGGCTCAGTACTGACGACCTTTGCAGAGGGTGCAGCGACGAAGAAGCACATGAGGATACCTTACACTTCCCTTGCCACTGCCCAGCACTCTGTCATTTAAGAAAGAAACATCTAGGAAATCATTTCTATGACGACCTAGAGGAACTTTCTGGAACTTCGGCTAATAGCCTTCTGAATTTCATCAAAGCCTCTAAATGGCTTGATTGCTAACAGAACACATAGGTTTTTACATTAAGTGGAATACAATTTCCTAGGGTATCACAACGGATCTACATAGATCTAAGTGTGACGGTAACGAGATCAACTGTCAGCCCTTCTACCTAACGTAACACTCCACACACCTTAATAAACACAAAGGGACTTGGTCGTCTTGTGATCAAAAGCCCTACAACCAAATTGATTATATCAAGATAGACAAACATATGCTTCCAATATTCCAGATGTCTGACCTGTCCGAGGGGCAAACATAGACTCGAACTACTACTTGATAGTACGCTACAACATCGAACAGATGCTGTGAACAAAAATTAACTTCGGAAATATAAAACTGCAAGAGATAACCAGAACTTTTGCCATCAACGTCTCTCTTGAAATCTATCAGCAAGCACCCCACCAGCGTCTACAGAGGAACAGTGGAGACATTGGAATAAGCCATCAGAATTGCCACTACTTCTGTGGAGGGTTTCACAAGGCGACCAGAACGAAACTACTGGTTCGATGAAGAGTTCCAGATGCAGCAAAGTTGCAGACGAGAACGAGAGCGGCTGAGGCAGCAGCCTATGAGCTCTCCTCAAGAAGAAAAAGAGAGAGCTCGAGTCTTTTGAGGATTGTACCAGCAGGAGTCATATTCGTTAGTTCTACCAAAGGGTGAATCGATCTACCTAAGGCTACAAGGCTAGAATGGAAGCGGAATGAACGGACGAGATGAGAACGGGAATATGGTATCTGATACACAGTCAGTGCTAAGGATCTGGAAGGAACTCTTTTTTAGATTGCTTAGTGGCGAAGATAGCCAGCATGCCACTGCTAGGCAAAGCACTCCATTCAATTTGGATGATGATACCCAACACTTCCGTCACCTCAATCTTAATGAAGTGAGATTAACGATTTCCAAACTTAAAGTACAAGACTGCTTATGCGGATGGACTCTCAGCCGAACTATTCAAAGCAGCAAGGGATGTTAAAGAGCATGAACTATAACTCATCGGATGGAGAGTATGCCCAAAAAATGAAACCTTGGCATAGTGTGCCAAATTCACAAACAAGGATATGCTCTGACCTGCACCTATTCCAACTACAGAGGAAAAAGTCTCCTAAACGTCATGTACAAAATCTTGTTGGCTATACTGTGTGATCTCCTAAACACTTTTTTTCAACGATCTGGTCGGTAGTTTTCTGCCAGGCAAGTCGGCCGTCGCCGTCGATCAAATTTTCATACTCTTTCAGATTTTGAATAAAAAAAATTTTAGTTCGATTCACACCATCTCTCTCTCGATTTGAAGTCGCGTATGATAGCGTGGATAGAGACAAATTGTACAGAGCCATGTCTCATTTCAGCATCCCTGCCAAACTCATCTGCTTGTGCAGGATGACGATTCACCTGTTCTGTCAAAGTCAATAAGACACTATTGAACCGTTTGATGTTGAGAAATGTCTAAGGCAAGACGACGCGATGTTATGTAACCTTTTTACCATATCGTTCTTGAAGCAATTCTAAGCAAACCGTAAGTCAACAGTATTGAATCGGAGGCAATGTGGGATAGGTTGCAAATGAAGACAACTAGAAAGGTATTGATTTAAAAGTGGACAAAGTAATCTCAAAATCATCGACTCGGGCAAAACATCACGAAGTTCGAAGTTGTTAATGGTTGTTATGTCTATATGGGATCTACTATACCTCGAACAATAACATCAGTGCTGAAATCAAATTGCTGTTTCTTCGGAATTCGATGGCATTTTAATAGTAAAGCCCTCTGGCCCTCTCTAATTGAATTATTTATACAAGACCATGACCATTCCTTGCCTGCCATATGTAGATATAGGGCAGAAGTATGGACGCTGAAAGAATCAGATGAAAATTTGCTTACCTTATGCTTATAAAGGAAGATTCCTTGACGATTTTTCTTCCTGTGAGAATCGAAGGAGTCTGGAATGGAGAAGATTCAACGATAAGCTCTCCAGGCTATACTGCTATACAGTGACGTGGACCTAAATCTTCGAATCCTACTCTGATGGTGTACCAAGCAGACTCCCTAACAGCTGGCGCACACAGGTGGAAAATGACTTCAAACCTCAATCAACTTGCTGAGAGCCCAAACAAAAACCACTTTCGTAGTCGTGTCACGCGTAATTGTGGGTCTAAGAGTTTTGTACTTACGAATGATTTTTGGCACCTCATTTGGGTAATTTTACAAAAAAAAAAATATATTTCTAATAAGTTACTGGATCATCACAAATGGTCAGTTAGTTTCAGCAATTGATCAGCCATAGATTTGTTTCTATGAATTTTTAAAGTTCGTTTCAAAGTCGTGTTCGTAACCTTGAAAAATTTAAACAAATCATAAAAAACAATCTATAGCTGACCAATTACTGAAACTAGCTGACCTTAAAACCTTATTAGGCCTTTCAGGTGGTGTACATTTCTTGCGAATTTCCCATAAATGAGGTGCTAAAATTCATGACCTTGAATTTTTTTTAATTAATTGAAAATTCATAAAAAAATCTATGACCGTGAAGTGGTCTTCAAATGGCATACTTTTGTTTTTAATGGCAAAAATGAGGTGCCAAAAGTTTTTGGTATACAGTTTTTGCAAATTTCCACAAAAGAGGTGCCAAAAATCACGCGTGACCTCGAAAAACTATAAGCCTTGATTACATAAGTCATCTAGGACTAGTAGAGCTTTTTTGACCAATAACTGACCTCTGATCAATTAAATGACTTTTTTTTTAATTTCCCATATATGAGATGCCAAAGGTCCAGAGGGTTCTAATAACTGTCGAAGCCCCAACCCTTTTATCCATCTCGATCTTTCAATATTTCATTATAATCGTAGCAATAAGCTCAGATTTTAATTTTCACTTATTGCTATTGAACGAATACTCAATAGAAAGCAACTGTATTGAAAATGTTCTACACGTGAGCTTTTTCATTTTACCCTTTTCTGCCCGTCATAGGAAAATGATTTCTAAAAATATTTTTTTATTAAATGTTTATTTTTAATTTTAAAGTTCTTATAATTTATTCCATAAAATATTTGCACACAACTTGGAAACAAAAACCAATAATGAGCTTCATAAACGTATATGAACGATTTTATAAACTGAGCCAACGAAGTCCAGCAACGGCTGAATTTAAATTAAAAAAATTATTAACATAAAGATTTTAATTGGTGTATGTGGATGTGGGTTATGTATGGTCCAAATTGAAACCTCTACCTACACTGATTTGCAATACCTACACACCATTTACTTCGGTTGACTCTTTCTAAGAAATATAAAATTAACACTTATAACTGCAACTGCACCGAAAATACTCCCGATGAAGATTGACAAAGGGATACATAATAAATTGTTTTTAACAGCTACTCGTACATACGGACATATATACATATAGGGTAAGTACAACTCCTATTTCCATTACCTTATGACAAAAATTCAAAGCCGAAGCAAGGACATAATTAATTAAAGTCAGATAAAATCCCCGTCCTCAGCTGAAATAAAGGCATTATTAAATTGGGATATAGCTAGTCCTCGACCTAAGCCAAAGGCAAAGCACAATTAATTGGGATAGATTTGTAGTCGTAATTGGTAATAAATTCAAAAAGGCAGATATATTATCTGTTCGATGAACAGTATTTAAATGAAACACATATACCTACCTAACCTACGTACGTTATTATTTAGCAATTATGTAACAAAATTGTATGTACATAATCTACATATACATACATAGTTAAAATACACGACTTGGACCTGAACCGAAGCGAAGGCACAATTAATTGGGGTAGATTGTCCGATCCTATTATGTACTAGGATTACTAGAAGCTTATGCTCAAATAAAATTGGGATATAGTCCTCATTCCTCAAGGCTGCCAGAAGTTAAGGCACATAAAAATTACCGCGGTGGCGGCCATCAAAAACTCCTATTTAATGCATTAAGCACAAAGCAGTTTTCTTTTCTATGGTACTTCTCCCTTTCGTAATTTAAATAGAAATGGTAAAAATATCAAATGTTAAAGCCATATACGTTAATGTAGGCCATTGAATTAACCTTTTAATAAAGAACAATAATTACAAACGTTCAAGGATTTTTATAATTGGAAATTGTTTGGGGCATACCTAAGCATGCTCAAAACCGAAAATGCTACAAAATTCTCCATTGGTCACTTTTTCAATATTTTTGGTATAGCTCTGAAACTAAGCTGAATTTGACAATTTGACTTTCAAAACTTTTTGTTCAAAATTCAATTTCCTACCGGCACTGGTACTTGAAAAAAATTTTATAAAAAAATTTATCAGTAAAAATTAACAAGAACCAAATAAAACAAAATCGAAGATTTCAAAATTTTTGTAAAAACATTTTCTGGTATATTCAATATCCTTCCAGAGAGAAAGGCAAAACAAAAAAAGATTCATTATGAAAGTTTGTATACGAAAATATACCTAAATTTTGAGCATCTGCCATTTCCTTGTGCATTTGCATTATACTTATTATTGGCGGCTAGCATTTCTACAAGACAGCAACTGCTATTTGTAGGTACAATACATAAACATATCATGTAAGTCATCCAGCGAGGCAACACGACCAACAACACTTACCCAACAGTTTTGAGGGAGCTGCAATGTGTCAACAAATGTTCCAGACTACCATAAAACAACAAAACAACATCCAGTTCGAGAAGAGTCTGCAAGCGGATGCGATTAAGCCAGGACCCGATGCCTTCAGAACATCAATAGGATTTATTGAAGAGCTGCCACCAATCCCGGTATTTTTATCAGCAACAACATTGAATTTCATAAAAAAAAAAAACTGGAAGCATTTGCCATTACTTTGAAGCTAACTTCACACCGAAAATACCGGCAGTTTTGATGAAGTTGCGGCATCCTTTCAGCAGACTGCAGCCTATTCCAGAAGAAGCTATTTGATGATAACAATCCACCAATAAGTGACTACATTGACAGCCTACATCTAGCAGTCTGGGGGAGGAAGCAGAGATCATTGGCCATTTGAAGCCACAAATTTCAGCTGGACCGGATGGAGTCTCCAACTACGACCTAAAAAGCCTTCCACATACCGAGATGGTCTTCCTCATAATTATACTTAATAACTGCATCAATAACTTTTACTTCCCTCAGAAGTGGAAACAGTAAAGATTAGAGGCTATCCTGAAGAAAGGAACAATCAACCCTGGTGTCCAACCAGAGACCTCTTTCACTCTTCAACAACGTCAATAAAATTCTGGAAGCAGTAATTTTCCGAAGACTCAAGAGTTTCTGCAGCGAAAATGCAATCATCCCTGACATGCAATTCGGCTTTTGAGATTAGCACTCGAAGCTGATTCCGCTGCTTAAGTTCCAGCACGGCATCACAGCGCTCAATAGTCATCATTTGATGCTTCCTAGATCTCAAGAAAGCATTCGACAGCATATGGATTGAAGCCCTTACCCACAAACTACATTTATTACATTTACCCCTCATTTATAAATAAAGCTGTTGCTTGTGGAGAACCAGGACCTAGTGACTTACAAGTCTCAACCATTCCTGTGTGCGTGTTGTTGGCAGGAATGGGGGGACCTACAATTTTTTGGGGAGTCCGAACGACTAGATGAGAAGCACTTACTCATAACAGATGGCAAGGATTTGTCAGTTCCTCGCAAGAGGCAGTACCTACCTCGGAAAAATATTTCTGTTTTTAGGTGACAGCGGCTGGGAATCAAACCCAGACCTTCAGCATGCCATTCCGACGCACTAACCATTATGCCAGAGGTTCTATATTTACCTCTACCATCAAAATTCAGAGTCACCCAAGGATGTAAGAAAATTCTGTCTGCTGATTGCTTGCTCAACTACTCCATATCAACGTGTCGCCGTCACTCGCAGTTGGAAAGTAGAGGCCCACATCAAAAGCTCTCTTTGAATTCTACTCGAAATGGGGCATCCGGATCAACACTACTGCTTCAGGAAACCCTCAACATGGAAATCCAATCGAATGCCAGTTGCTTGGATTCAACCCGCAATCAAGAAGTGTGCTCAAAAAGAGTTTCACCGTCTCCACTCTTTGATTAGAAGAAAAACCGGACTAAGTCAACAGATGAGAATAAAGATAGCAACTCATGCGGCTAGTAATAAGCTATTGCTTTGCTTCCCAGTCTGGTTCTAAATCCCTAGACAGCCGTGAAGGAACTTCAAATGTTCGAGAGGAAAATGCTCAGAGTTTTCAGCGGGCTACACTTCGACCGGCAGCGACGGAAACACTACAGAAACGAGCATCTCTCACTGAGAAAAATATTGAACATATTCATATTTAATACATTCTAATAAATTAGTATTAAAAATTGTTATTTTTAATACCAAAAAGATTAAAAAGTAATCGAATGAAATAAAATAAAATCTTTTGGTATTAAAATTTAATAACTTAAGTATATGCGTGCATTTTTAATACAAAAAGTAATGAAATTTAATACAAATTGTTTTAAAAGAATTGGGGCGCGTGTATTTTTAATACAAAAAGTATTAAAATTTAATACAAATTGTCTTAAAATAGCAAGATGCGTATACTTTCAATACAACAATATTAAAATCTAATACAATTTGTATTACAACAGGAAGCCATTACAAGCAAGCATCAGCCATATTTAAATATGAATATGAAGCATATGTTTTAATACCAAAGTATTAAAATTCAATACAAATTGTATTAAAACAGCAATAAAACAATAAATAAACAATTTAAATATGCAATATTTTGAAGGCGCGTTGAAATATTTCGAGGTAAGATATACAAATTAGTAGATAAACTTTCAATCGCATTAAGATTTTAGTTCTCATATATGTAAAAAAAGTAAATACATATAATAATGCCACCATTAATTGACTTAGAAGATAAATACTCTGAAAAAAAGTCTTTCATTACTATTATTTTTGTAATATATTTTGTATTAATTTTCATGAAAAGGATCTAAAAATTAAATTCAAGAAATAAAGTATTATATTATAATACCTTTGTATTATTAAAATATAATACAGATTTCGTATGCCTTTGTAATATCTGATATTATTAAGTTTTTAATATATTTTGTATTAACTTCCAAATTTTAATATTTGTCAAGTATTAAATTTCAATAAATTTTTGGTGTTGTCATATATGTAACCCAGAAAATATTAAAAAGTACCCCCCCAAAATTTTTAACCGTGAGCTGTAACACATACATACATATCGTGCTGTCGGTTCAAAGTTAAAACTCACTTACTAACAATTTACACTTTTTAAAGAAATCGGATTGAAACTAAAAGTCACTTTTTGCAAAATTTTAAATTAAGTTCTTTTAGCTTTCAATGTCTTTATAAAAAACTGGGCAAAATTATACTGTTTGGATTAAAAAAATGCGTTTCATTATCATTTTCTTGAACATTTTGTTCCGCACTTAGTGAGTTTTACCTTTTGGCGATAAGATAGTTACAGTTATGTTTCGTATTCCTTTGAGTTCAATTCAAATTGATTCGAGTTTAAATTAAACATTTCTGTTCAATCCCTGTTTCTTCTTAATATTTTGAGTGAATTTATATTTGAAACAAACTCGTGCATGTTAATTTAATGTTTAACATTTTTAATTGAGTAAAATAATTTAACAGGTCTTTCGAAAATCAAACTCATGTAGGCTTGAATTCATGTAAAAAGTTAGGTGTAGCTTCCCAATGTAATAATTAAACTTGATTTACTTTGAATTAAACAGATTTTACCCAAAATAAATAGTATTTTTTGAATTTGAGTAGATAAGAGGTAGATTTAAATTGATTTCTATTTGTACTAATTTAAACATATAGTTAAACATGCTTCTGTTTAAATAACTCATAGTTCAGTTTTCTCAGTGACACAGAAGCGAACACAATGCCCCTGGCCAGGTATCTACCTCTGCAACTTTTTGTATAAAATTTACTAACCAAACTGCATCTGTCGATTTGTTTGAAAGAAAACATGTTGAAATTGCGATGGGTGGTTAGTTTTGAAAGTCATACATAAATTCCCGTTATTTTTCAACAAACAAAAATTTTCTAAGGCCTTATCTTACGAGTATTCCACCTTCACCAGAAACAATATTATGAAAGGTCTAGTTTACCCAAAAACATTATATCAATTTGAGAAAGTGATAGTAGGGATTAATATAATTGTGTTAACATAAATATCTTTAAAATCCCTTTTTTAATCTTTAAAATTGCCAACAAAAATTCTTCAAAAAATGTCTTCTAGAACAGAAATAAATAAGACCTTCAATAAATCAATTAAATTGAAAGCTATTCAAAGACAGAACTTTTTAGATGCCATTTGATTAATATTATTCTTTTAGATAAATTTGTATCTTCTTTTAAACTAATCTATGCCATTAATTAAAATAGATGTAACAATTTAAAATCTATGAAAGCTTTGCTAGACGTCAAGGCGAGGCCGTAGCCAGTAAGTTTAATCGAAAATAAATTTACTACATATTTCCACATCACTTGCAACGTTTTGGAGAATTATTAATCGGTTGATTAAATTTTGAGTATGGGCAGAGCGCAGAGGCATATTATTATTAAAATTTCCGTTTCCTAGAAATCCTCAATTTTAAATAGAAATATTAATAATAAATTCCGCCCTTAGGTTGTTTGACCTATCCTCATTTAATCTGTTTTCTCAACGAGAGGTACCTATGTGTAGTATCTACATTATATCGCATTTAAAGTACATAGTTATGCATTTCATATGGGCTGACTTGTCAAATGTGGCTCAAGGCAACGTACTTAAGAGTTCAAATGTTGGGTTTATTCAAATACATGAGTCAGATTAGTCTTAGAGATATTAATAAAATATTATTAAAAACAAAATGTATTTAGGTATTTATGAAATTTTAGTATAGGATTGTAGATGATGTTTTGAAATTAAATATTACTGCGCAATAATTTTTTCGTTCAATAGATTTAAACAAGAACATCATAGAAATATATAAAATGAAAATGAAAATCAAAATTCCCTTATTGGTGTATACTTTTCATAGCACTCATTTTCATTTGCTACAATGTAAATATACAACATAACTCAAAATATGTTGTTAAGAAATAAAGTTGATTGAAAATTGAATTGAGAAATAAATATGAGGTTAATAGTGTAACAAATTATTCGCTCTATAGAGTCCAGTCATATTAGCCTAAAAATCAGCCAAATTACGGAGAAAAATGCCGGAAAGCTGGATTTTGGTACATAGCACCCCCCCCCCCCCCCCTTGGCATTCTAAGGAAACTGGAATGTCTCCCGTACGGTAACCCTTTCAGAAAAAGTCAACGATTAGGTAGCTTAGAAAATTCCCTAAAAAAAATATTTGCCCTGATTACAGAATCCGACGAATGAGCTGTGGAGGGAGTCTGACTCAATTTTGACATTTCGCTCACAGTAAAAATGTCAACATTTTTCGAAATAATTCAATCGGTACAGTTATGATGATATGTTTCTGTAAAAAATGTTCTCTTTTACACCCCTTTTGAAGTACAAGGTGAGTGATATTCCCCACAAAAATTAGAAAATAGTTCTAAAAAAAAGGTATACAGGAATTTATTTAACTGTTTTGGGAAAGTTCAACATCGATTTGGGCTCCACTTCATTAATCATACTGGGTCGAAAGTCACAAAACATGGTATTTCGTTTGTACAGGGTGCTTCGCATAAATGTGACAAAAAGCTAGAACGTGTAGTCCAGGTTGAGAAAAGAGAAAATCGTATGAGGAGGGGCAATTTTCTGAAAAATTGACTTAAAACTGAAATTAAAATTTAAAAAAAACAGCGGTTACACTTACAATGCCACATGCTATACCTTTTTGTAAAGTCAAAAATCTCTTCTTTTATTTTAGTTTTAAATAAAGTTGTTTGAGTACCTAAAAAGTTTTTGAAAAATTAATGTAAAACTCAAAATTTTGAAGAAAAAAAAAATTGTAAAGAAAATTTCATACTAATTCTTACATAATTATTTGATTTCAAAACTCAATTGCTCTTATAAATATAAGGTCAAAAACAGAAAATTATTGAATTTTGAAAACAAAAATAGTACGTACTTACACAAAATTTTGAAGAAAATTAGTTTAATATTTTTTTATTATTTTTTTTTCAAAATTTTGAGTTTGAAAATAATTTTTCAAAAATGTTCACTTAAAGAATTTTATATAATACTAAAACAAAGCCAAAGATACTGCAAGGCATTGAAAGTGTTTCCGTTGGTTTTTAATAATTTTTTTCTGTTTTAATTCAATTTCTAAGAAAAATTGTTCTCCTGGCTAAACGTGGGAGAATAGAACCCCCATTCCCACACGTTTTAATTTTTTTTCTCAACCCACCCTACACGCTCTAGCTTTTTGTCATATTTTATACGAATCGCCCTGTATAAACGAAATACCAAGTTTCGTGACCTTCGACCCGTATGAATAATTAAGTTCTAGTGGAGAACGAATCGATAGCGAATTTTCCCAAATTTTATAATTATTTTCTAATAATTTTTCTGGAGATACCACGAAAGAAAAACTCACCTTGTAATCAACTTCAAAGGTGGTGCAAGAGAGTACATTTTAGTTAAAAACCGTAACTCTAACGATTGCATTATCTCGAAAACGTTTTCTCAGTTCATAATAAATAAAATTTTCCTCATATGGTATTTTTTATATATTTAATTGCCTGGCAACCCTATGCCTTGACCACGTTTCCACAGGCAACCCATGCGTAAAGGCTTTTTTTGAGACTACCTACAAATCTGTATGTTGATCATCTGGTACCTTTATGAGGATAGGTCGTCATATGGCGGGATCTTCTACTAAGAGATTCTAAGAATATCCTAGTCACAATTTATACCTCAAAATCAGTTCAACTGTGAATTTTTGAGTTCTGCCGGGCTTATAGCAAATGAGAAATAGTTATATGTACATATTTGTTTTTTTTTTTTATATTTTAAGAATAACTAGGAACAATACGTATTATAAGTAGAGTCAGATTATGGATAGGCTCAAATATTGAAAAGCAAGCCTAAAATTAAACACTTATATTCAATAAAAATGTTTTAATTTAAAATGAAGAACTTTTATTTTCCTACTCTCACAGGAACAGCGGCATAATGTAAGAAATTTTAAATTTGTTTTACCAAAAAAAAAAAAAAAAATTCGGGCAAAAATTGCGAAACATGATAAGAAATTGTAAAGTTTGAATAGCAGTCAGTTTTAATTAAAATATGTAGCTTTTTGAACATGTCATATTGAAGCCTTGAGCTTCGACTTTATTTTCCTTGATTCTTGGGCGTATTTTTGCTCCAAAAAATGTATTAGGAAAAAATAGATTTTTCAATTTTGGTCCATTTTTGCTAACTTTTTCTATTCAAAATTTTGTGAGCGATACGATATCCCGCAAACCATAATCTCGAATAATAAAATCGGCTCTACGAAATTACCCCCGGAAGAAATTACCCCAGATTTATTTTGGAAAGAAGCCTAGAAAAGTCGCCATACAAATTCTGCTGTTTTTTCCAAGGAAAAAAAATCGGAAACTTCAGGCATAATTTGTTGATATTCCGAGATTTTTTCCTATATTTTTTGTAATTTTTTTTCCATTTTAAAAAAAAGAAAAAAATCCTAGAAGGAAAAAACCTCAGAAAAATAATCCGGGCATATTTCCAAAATTAAAAGGGAAAATAATCCGGAAAAACTTCTGCTCTTTTTTCCATAATAAAAAGGAAAAAAGGTCCCAAAAAATTCTGTTTTTTTTTTCATAGTGCAAAATGGAAAAAACCCCTCGGAAAAAATCCTGGCCTTATTCCATACTCAAAAAAGGAAAAAACTCCAGAAAGTCAAAACAACCGACTGGAAATTAATTTATGACGGTGTTGTGGAGCGGAGTGGTGCCGCGCGGGGTGGTGCAGCGTGGGGTAGCACAGCGTGGGGTGATGCAGCGTGGGGTCAGCGCGGCAGCGACACCACCGCGTGCCGCCACGTACCACCGCCCACGCGCCGCCACCGTGCCCCCCCCCCCCCCCCTCCGCCACCGCTGTTGTGCTCTAC